>VZRZ01008455.1:181727-236759 GCA_013398175.1 Climacteris rufus | reverse complement strand
AGGTCAGCGACACCCGCCGGCCCCCCGGGAGCGCTGGTGAGCGCAGCCCGCCCCGCTACTTACGCTCTCCCCCGCCGCCACCGGTGCCGCCGCTCCGGGGCCGCGCTGCCCCCGCTTTCGCTCCTCGTCTTCACGGACAAGACAATATGGCGCCCGCTAGCGCTCACCCGGAAGTGAAAGGCGTCACGGTGGTGACCCTCGCCTGGCATAGACGGGCGCTTGCCGCCGCCATCTTTACTGAGGGCTCGCGGGCGGCGGGGCGGTGCTTCCCTTCCCCCGGCGGGGAGCGGCAGCGCCGCAACGCCGCCATCTTTAGTGCGGGCAGCGCCGCCGGTTCCTGCCGCTGGCCGCTCTCCATGGCAGCCGCGGCGGGAGAGGGAGGCGGGGACGCGTTCCTGCCTGGGAGCGGTGGGAATCGAGCGGGATTCGCCTTCCCGCCTGCTATAGTGCGAGGTGGCCATGAGCAGCTCATTAGCTCCGTGGCCGCCACACGTAAGCGCCAGTCAGAGTGTGAGCCGTGTTTCCAGTGCGGAGTGAAGAAGCATAAAGCTGGTACATAAGTGTGTGAGTGGTGGTGGTACGTACGTGGACAGGCTCTGGGCAATGGCCCCACTCTGACATACACAATGCCTTACGTGTTGAGCAGCTGCAGGTGCCGGCACTCACAGTCGGGACAGTGGATGCCTGTCTGGAGCGCTCGTGAGGCACAGCGATTCTCTCAAGCAGTTTATTCTGAATATCCAAAATAACTTTTGTGAGTTCTAACTTGAATTTTTCCGTTTATTTTAATGTGTGAAGAAAAACCAAAATCGCCCGTGGTAAACAGCTCTTATATCGACACTGGGGATGAATCTGTGGGCAGGGACTGAGTAATTCCATTCCTTTGTGTGCAAGAGAGGTTTCCATTAGCTGGCACATTACTTACGGCTGCGATCACTGCCTTCCCTGGCTTCAGCGTCATGGATGTAAATGCCTAAAACATCCGTAGTCTCTCTGATCATTGCATAAAGTGATATTAATACTCAGTGTAAGTTGACTTTTATCAATGTATAGAAAATTGAAAGCTTCCAGAAACTTTTATGATGATTTCATTGTCAGATTTGTCAGTGCCACTTAGGCTACATATTACCGTAAACCGAAGTGTTCTAGACTTTTCCCTTTTTGTGTCACATGGATTGAGAATGCCTTCCATGGACAAAAGTGTTGTGCAAGTCTGTCCAGTGTCAGCTGACCCACAGCTGGAACCCTGCAGTGATGCTTATGGATGAACAAGCTTCCAGCTGCTATTGAAACTGGGGATGTGAGAGCCCCACTCTTGGTCCTGCTCTTATCACAGAATTAAAGAATTCAGTTCTTGCAAAGGGAACAAATTGCCTCCTATGCCCTGTGCCACAGAGGGTAAGGCAGGGGAAACAAGTGGTGCAGCTCAAGTGTTCAAGGATACGGACTCACCTGTGGGGAGCTTTGCCACAGGAACTGATGATGGGATACAAGACAAAAGCAAAAATCTGTGAACTCAGTTGTACAACATAGCACTTACATTTAAGCACACGGTTTTCCAAACGGCTGGATGTTTTATTTACCCATTTTTCTAATAACACATAACAGATGAAAAGACAAAATGAATAGATGACAAATGGCAGCTTTACTCTCAGCAACTTGTTAAAGCACCTAGGACAGACTGGAAAATTGGTCAGATTTGTGTTTGTTTTTTAAATACAGTCTGTGTCTAAGATCCCGTTTACTTAGTAATATTTGAAATCAGAAATCTACAAATTAAATGTACCACATATCAGCACTGTAGTAAAAGTCCAAAAATACCATTTGTTATTTAAACACCTGCAGAGTCAGACTATTAGTTCAAACAGATGAAAAAAGGAAATTATTGAAACCAAGATGAAACTTGCAACGTGCTTGATTAATAACTCACAAGTATTTTGGACTTAGCAACAAGTTTTTTCATTACTTGGATTGTCTCTTGTGTAAATTGTCTCTTGTGCAGGCGCACATGAACATATTAGGGATTATCTCCATGCATAAATGACAGCAGAATCAGAACTCAGCTTTGTGGAATGGCTAAATAGGGCATGGTGGCCACTGACACAGTGGTTTTGTTATGGAGTTCACTACAATGATTCCCCAGGTTACACAGCTCACAACCAGAAAAACCCCTAACCTAGCAAAGCAATGAGGAAATTGTTAAGAAGTCATAAGCCTACCCAAAATAAATGCTCTTCTGTTTTCTTTAAAAAGCAGTACTGCACCTTTATATTTTGTACTAGAAAAATACTGGAAGCTGCAACATTTAAGAAACATTCTTGACCTTTAAAAGTTAGTTTTTTTACTGCTATAAATGAAGACAGAAGTATTTATAACTTTTTTTAAGTGGAATGTACACCAAGTAGTTTTGAAATAGTTGCAATGCATTGCAATTGTTTTATTATAACATGTAAGTTTACTTTGACTTCCTATATAATGTTGTGCAAGGGAAGTGTTTTGACTTGCACTAACAGACATCCATCTGAAAATATATTTTATACTCTCACTTTACACAATTAGATTATGAATAATTTTGAATAATCACTTTTCCACCACTTCTGCAGCTTGTTTATACACCAGCGGGAGAGGTACAAACAGCTGGAACAGCTGGCAAAATGACAGCCTAAGACATGGTAAATAGAAGCAACAATCATATATCCTAAAATAATTATACTGAAATGGTTCTACTGACAATTAGTGGCATTTCTTTCATGTAGATATATGTCTTTGTACAAAAACATAAACATGTACAGGGTACAGCAAGAAAGTGTCCAGATATCGAAAACTGAGGACTATCAAATCTTTGTTTAATCAGGACTGCTGTAAAGCTGTTTTCTGAGGTGTGCCACCACTTTATAATGGAAACTGGATTGTTAATTTTTGATAGCAGAAGAGTTGTATTCAAATGCTTTCTTTGTTCCCATCTAATTTGTTCCCATTTTAATACAACTTAAGAGTTTCTACTCAAGAAATTACTCCTTTCTTAGTTTGTTATCAATATGTTCAAATAAGATTTTTATAATGGATTGAGAACATAGATGCATTAATTTCATGTCCCTTTATGATTCAGTTTGTGTTAGTATAAAAAAGCATAAAGAGAAGCAAATGGTGAAGTTAAGACATTTCAGCCTTTTAATGAATTTATAAACCACTCTCACCTGCTACCACTTGAAATCCATAAGCAAGAGCACTTCATTGATACACACAGAGGGTGCAGATGGGAAAGGGTAGGAAGGTTTGGCAGACTGCATGGATTTAATTTTCTAAACAAAGGCGATTACAGTGTGTGTGTTTTGGGCAGCAAAGTTCAGGGTTTGTTTTTCCTTCACCACTATTTGTAGCTGTCTCTGTGTAGAACAGACTTACACAAACACGATGTCTGTACATATACTGTAGACAGGTTAGTATAATAAATCTCCCCATCACTTCTTGCCACTTTAATTGGCATAAATTATATATATAAATCCAAAGATAATAGAGTTCTTTCTGAGGAAAAAAAGACTCATAATCTGTACTAACCCCTTAGCTGATGCAGAGGTCTTTGTTGATGCCTCTGTTCTGGGGAAACTTTTGTAGGGGGTTTCAGTTGTCCATATGTAAATCAGGTACTTTCCATAAATGAGGTTTACTTACCTATTTAATTTGCATTCTTTTAATTGTTTTACAGGCACTGTCTTGTGAGTCCTCAGCAGAGTTATCACAGTTATCACAGCTCAGGAATCACAGCTCTCCTTAGGGACCGATATTTCAGTCTGTAGGCAGAGCCAGTGTGGTGGTAGGGACAGACCACACTACAGCTACAGCAGCTCCTCCTGTAAGAGCTCTAGGAGTTCACAAAACAAGTGATGGGACTGGGAACCACGACATCATGGTTAAGGATCAGTGAAAGAAAAGACATTGACACAGAGGCTTATGGAGACCCTGAAAACATAAAGAACAGCTGAGGCTGATGAAGAAAACTGTGATGCCCTTGTGAGAAGGGTGGGATCAAGAGAAGGCCATTCCCAAGTTATGCCACACAAAGACCCAGGCTACTGCACTTTCTCAGGGTGGGGGGACCACAAAAGTACGGTGCAGCTCCGTAAAGAGTAGGTGCTGTAGGTCTGAAAAGATTTTTGGTTGGTAACATAAGATATTTTAAGGAGAGTCTTAAACTTTGAAGCCCTTCACTTAAATTCTGGAGACATGTAGCTTTTCAACAGTATGCACATATCTGGCAGTTGCAGGAAACTGCAGGTTTCTAGACTCTAGAATCATATTTAACATTCTGGCACATACAGGATGAACACCTTTGTTTTCCCAGAATTCTCTGAGCTTCTTTTCCAGTTCCTGGGAAGGAACTATTACAAGTCTTCACTATATGTGTTTACATAGTTTCTTTAGAGCCAAACTTTACACAAAAAAAGGCAAAGAAACCCCAGAAAGCTATATCTTAAAGGACACTGTGACTTGCATCTAAAATTGTGCATGACATCTCACTCTAGTCATTGTATTTTCACTTTGAAGGCATAACTTCACCTATTGCTCTCATTTTTACAGACTGTTTCCTTCTGTGATGTCTTCATACCTGTTCCTGACTCTGGGCTTACTAGAGATCCCGCTAACACAGCTTTTTATTTTAACTCAGAAAGCCTCATCCAGGAGCAACAGTGATGACTATCTTGGAAAAAGGCATTGGCTTTCTTTCATGGCACTTTCTCACCATATTCTATAAAATAACTTAATACAAGGAAATATTCCCTGGTTGTTAATGAGAACATAATCTTGCCAGCATCTTTTATGGCATCCTAGTCAATTATGTCCACTCGGGAAAATTTCAGCAGTCCAAACAGTTTGTAAACTCGAGTTAAAAAGAAGCAAAGACCACCTCAGGAATTTCCTGAAAATAGTATTAAAAATAAGAAGTAACAGGTTAAGAACCTTGTTCTGCTTCTCTCCTAGTGTCACAGTCTAGGGAGGTAGTTCTAGGCTAAAAAGTAGATTGATACAGGTACTGAAGTTCAGCAGTTTTATGCAAAAGGAGGAATGTGAGGTGTCAGCTACTCAGTCGTCTGCTTTAAGGTGGAGGATCCCTTCCATCTGAGTGTCCTAGCAAGATTGTGTCACAGAAGTGACACTTAGTTGCCATTGCTATGACCCTTGCCAGGGACTAATTCTGAGCTTTGATCAGTTATATACAAAGCAGAGCGAGGTGTGTGTAGGTGGTTGAATGATATGGGAAGGTAAGGAGAAGGTAAAAGAGAATTAAGGTACTTTAACCAACTCTCATCTAAACATAATCAATCTTTCTTACATAATGGAGCATACTTAATGGTTAAGATGTTGTTAGCTGGAATACAGATGGCTAGAGCTAACTGTTTGGTTTCTCTGAGTTTTACTACTTCTGGGTGGATTGAAACAATTTTAATTTGTAGAAGGAAAAAAAATATTGTTTTGGCCAAAACACATAGCCTAATTTTGACCTAAACAGAGCAGTTTCCCTTTGCAAAATCAAATCCTGTGCAACCAGGGGTTTGCTCTGTTATGACAATCAGTTTTGTGGCCTAACAATCCTCAGTGCCTGTGCAAGAATGTGCAAGTAACGTGGCTGTAACACAGAGTTCAGCACTTTGAGCAAATGCAACTATGGCAGGTTGTGCCATTTTCTTGTGCAAAAGAGTAAGTGTAAATGGGATGAAGTTCTGAAACAGAACTAGAGAATAGGAGAGACAGGCAGCTACACATCACAACATGTAGTAGAGACAGTAATAGGGACAGCATGTTTTTTCATTTAAAAAAAATTACCATAAATGAAAACAGTAAGCATAAATAAACATTTTTTTTTTCTCTACCAAAGAGCAAGTCATACAGGATGGAACTGTTAGAGAAGTAATTTGTATTTAAGTAACTGCTTATTAAATAAATTAATTAACACATAACTTCAAAGTAGTCATCAGATCTTGACATTAAAATATATCTATTACTCTCTGGGATGGAAATGAGAAATTACCACAGGAAGTAAAACCTCAAAACAGGGCAATCAAACAGTCTACAGAAACCAGTTCTGCCACTAAGACACCTGCTGTCCCCACTGCTGACAAAAGGAAGTCCAGACGTGTATCAGAGGGCAAAAGTCATAATTTACTGTCCAACTCACACACACAGTGCAAAAATAATTTATAGTTTATTACTCCTGTGAGAAAAGTATTCAGGAACAGATAAGTTCATGTTTGGAACCAAAAGTAACAGGATTTACTAAATTATGCTTAAACTCCATACATACACAAGCTTATATGCTGTACATTGTCATAATTGTGAAGTTGAAAAATTACTAAATACAGAAGTATTTGCAATTCTCTTTCCTAGTAGGTAAAATGACAATATATATTGATGGATTTATGGTGTGTGTATGTATCTCAGAGGATACACATATGCACACCAAGTACATATTTATACTGAAACAGGAGTACGTTGCTATACCAGTGCCAGTTGGAGACAGCTGAAGGGGTACTGAGTATCTGAGGATTCACTGTCACTATTTAGAAGCCACGTTTTCCCAGTCTGTTCCCAGCTCTTATCAGGAAAGAGCACTGAAGCATTACCCAGAGACAGCTGCTGGTACTCCATTCTGGAAGGACTCTGCTTTCCAACTACTAAACACGGAAGCGACACGATTTGACAGGTTCTTGTTTGCAGAAACCTTAACAGCTGACATCCAACCCAGTGATGGAAAGGGTCTGGACTAGATAAAGAAAAGCTGAAATACTTTGTATTGTTACTGTACACCAGAAAATCCAGGCACTTAGCGCTATCAGTAGATCTACTCTCAACTGTTCTAGAACTATGGGCGAAAGCTGATCTTTATTATAATCAGAAACAAACTTTCCTTAGACCTCAGTAGGATAGGACATCATCTTACATTCTAACGGTGCTGTATTTTAATGAACCCAGGAATTTTAAATGTTTGGCAAAGTGCATACTTTTAGAGAATCATTCAGATATTTATAACAGCTTGACTGAACTTCAGAGTCAACATATGATAAATTCTCTACAAGATAAAGGCACAATATTTACAGGTACTCCTACCACTGCAGCTTTAAATAAGATAAACTAAATAACCACTACTATATTTGAAATTAAACTGTTAAGAATTATAATAATAATCTTTCATAAAAAAGTAGATATGCTTGTGCATTTAGTACTCTTGATTCTGGAACCATCTGAACATGGGCATCACTAACATACACCCACTGTCCTCCTGATGCTCCCATGGCTTCTTTTAAACCTGAAATGCAGAAGCAAAAGAAGATTTTTCTTGTCTTTCATGTCATCAAACAAATACAGTGAATATTTCAAAAAGCAAGAGATGCTTCTAACCCGCAAGAATAACTCATTACTCAGATGCAGACCACTATTGCTAGTTTGAAATTCACATGTCAAAGAGCACTGTAAGAGAAACTGGTGGCAGACAATCCTTATAAATGCATGCTGCCATGGCTTTTTTCATATTTTTTCAGAAAGCCTAAGACATTTCAAGTAGTGCTTGCTGAGTTCCAACATTAAGTTATACTAAAACACAATCAGTTCTGACATAGAAAAAAAATCACATTTCAAAAGCTGGCCAGTGTGAAATTAAGAACAGAAAAAGATCTAATCTGTTCTAATAAACATTGCAAGACAAGCATAAGACTGAAGGAAACTTTGATTTCAAAGATAATGTAAAAGATTTTCTTTCTGGGAAATAAGCTTCAAATGCAAAGTTATACTACATAGGATAGAAAGGATAAAAAGGTTAATGCTTGGTTCTCCCTCACAAGAAGGGAAATAGTAAATATATTTACCTAAATTTGACAGCTTAACATATTGTTGCTGCCACAAATCTTTAATTAACAGATTATATCCTGGAATCTCATTTAATTCCGCATATCCAAAAAGTATTAATAAGAACTAGTATGCTGTTCTCAAAATGCCAACAGGAACCCTCCACAAAACCTCGTATCCTCTTCAAAAAATATTCTTGTTGTTCACATTAAGACAGAGTACTCCAGATTTTTAAGCATTAAAAAATTTCCAATTCTAAAATATGCAAAATGCCCAAATACTCAGAAAAATTAATTTAATTTAAAGTCATTAATTTGACCGTTGTACTAAACCATTTTCAAATACAAAAGATGCCAATTAATAACATTTTACCAGGCACAATTATTCATCTGCATGTATTACTTCGACTAGGAAAGAGAGAAGAGTTCCCCCTCAATTCTCTGTTTAATATCTGAATCAAAGTTCCATTATTCACTTAGCTCTCTGTGGGATCAATAGCAGAAGTACAATATGCATTGGGTGCAACAACAAAAAAAGAACAATGAATAGAATCACAGGTTGGTTTGGGTTGGAAGGGACCTCAAAGATCATCCAGTTGGTAACACCTCTGCCCAGGGCAGGGACAACTTCTGCTGGCCTGGGTTGCTCAGAGCTCCATCCAACCTGGCCCAGAACACTTCCAGGGATGGGGTTCCTACAACTTCTGTAAAAATCACACATTATTCTGAGCTAAAAAATTATTTGCTATAAATCCCTGGAGACAGCTGCTTTTGCATTTACAGTGAAGGAAAGGAAGCTCTGTTTGTACATACCCAGAACATTTTTAGTGGTAGAAATATGCTCCAGTAATTTCTTGGAAGATGTCCTGACTTTCACATACGCTGCATAATGGCCACCTCTCATTGACCCACTGTGCTCCACTATTCCATAGAGACTATAGAGCACTCGTGCACCATCCATGACATTCTGCATTCCCAAAAACACAGGAAACAAGGTGAATTATTTCAAAATGAATTTTACAGGCATCTTAAGTAGGTATCAACAGTATTATTTCAAAAGAAGCAAGCAGACATCCACAGCTTTTCTAATGTGAGATACATCTATCACAAATAC
Organism: Climacteris rufus; assembly: GCA_013398175.1. Lineage (NCBI taxonomy): Eukaryota > Metazoa > Chordata > Aves > Passeriformes > Climacteridae > Climacteris > Climacteris rufus. The sequence continues at coordinate 227,807 of VZRZ01008455.1, read as the reverse complement.
TCAGTAATCTTACTAATTTAGTTACCATGGAAGCAGTAATACTTGTCCTTATTGCTGTTAGATACACTAACAACACTACCAGGGCACCATAGCTTAACTAATACTAGCTAACATCTCTGATATTCTTGATATGAATGGAATTGCAAATAGTTACAGTTCTGATCTCAGGACACTATTTGAAAAATTCACTCTATAATTTCCCTAGGAAAGGAAGGAATAATCATCATTATCATCATCATCATCAGTCCAGTTTAACTCGTGGTCAGGATAACAACTGCTGAAGTATAATAAAAATAAGGATTTGAAATGGGTACCTTGCAAGATGCAGCACAAAATGGTGCTAAGTCTAAAATCAGTGGGAAATCCACATGCCTGTTTACTTTCCGTAGACTCAAACCAGCCTTCAAAAGAAAAGAAAAAAAAAGACTGTAAAATAACTATTTTTATTAGGAAACTTTTTAAAGCTAAGGTGTATCACTATGCTATTAAAATTAACCAAATCCAAGAGTGAGATTTTAACTGATTTAAACATTCTTTGTTATGTTTTCAAGACAGTGCCTGCTACACATAAGCATGATGGACACATAAGGGGTTTCCTTGGATACATCTGAGCAGCTAAATGCACTCTGAAGGAGTTATGATAATCACAACAAACATCAGCATGTATCAAACAGTGGTTCTACCAAGCCTCTGCATAAAAAGGCAGTATTGGTATCCACAGCAATACTTAAAGAATTGCCTGTCCACCAGTGGGGCAGAGGAATTACAAGAGGGTTTTGGCCTCTTACCTGGTGGAATCTTTTCAGGTGGAGAATAAGAATAGCAGGAACTGAAGAAATCAGCAGCTGTTTCCGAGCATTTGTGTAGACACCTTCCATTTTCTTTTCTGTATTTATGAATATAAAAAAAAATTTGTGAAGTGAAGGCAGTCATATGGAATTTTTAAAGTACTTTCTAAACATCTGACAGAATAGATCTATGCTGCGATATTTTGGTACTTGTTACATAAAACACAAGGGACATTCTGTGGAGTAACAGAGAAATATGTTCTCATTTTTCAAGTTATTAATGAACATAATCTGGCCAATCTGAGCATTATTTTATCCAGTCTTGTGCTGATCAGATCAAGAGTTAGAAGCCTGTGCACTATCTAGGTCAGCTTGCACACTGAGATACCTATGTTGTCTGTTACTATAGCACCCAACTTTCCTGTTAAAATCTGAAATAAATGGATAATCCCTGGACAAAAACTGGAAGGCACAGCTCCTAATCACTACGAGTTTAATTTTCCATTCTTCAGTTCTTTCTGAATGACTACATACTTCACAGTTATTTAAGATAAAGGTCTGAGGAGGGCTATCTAGTTCAGGAAGCCTCATAACCTGCTGGCTTGAGCATACAGGATTGGGATATGTGGATTCCAAAGTGCCTACGGTGCAGAGGTCACTAAACACAAAGCATGACAGTGGTTAACTCCACAGGAAAAGGGAACATGCCATTAGCATTTATTTTTGCAGAAAAAATTAATTAATTTACTGGTTTTATATCTGTTCAAAAGAAAATACTTCATTTGAGGTATAATGGAGCATTTAAAGTTTAATCAGAGGACCTCTTGCATCTTTTGTTTTAGAAGGAAAAAATAAATAATGATGAGTTGTGAATTGATTTTAATTTTTCATGGTGTCCATGCAACCAAGGTATTATTTATATAGCACTTACAGTCCAATGATGATAAAGAAATTATTATAAAATACTATGTTTAGATTAATTTTTCTGAATTGAGAAATTGTGCAGTTCTGAATTGTGCTTAACTTGTATGTCTCCAGATATCTGTAAATGCACAGCAAATAGACAATTTTTTTTTACTATAAGACCTCGCTTTATATTTTATTTACAAATAATCATGAGAGCTTGATTTTTTTGTTTTTGTGAATTTCTATACATTAAAAAATAATCCTCCAGTCCTTTTAAATAGGTTATTTTTCATTAATTTTACGGGTTTTTTCTTATTCAGTGAACTCTAATGGTCTGCTTGGGCTATACAAACATTGAGGAAAATATTGTCACAAGAAAGCAGTTCTCTTTCATCTCCATTCTTACAAATCTTTGGAAGTTTTTTTTTCCTCTCTTCATTACAACTGTCATTTTTTGCCCCTATTCCATACTTAATTACATTACTTCCCTGAGTCTGTAAGCTACTGGGGCTGAATGCCACGGTCCAAAGCTTCGAGGAGTGTAAGGAACAGAAACAGCAGCAAAGATTAATATTAAGCAATGCACATACTCATCTATGGTCATCTTTAAATTCTGTATCTTGGATAGAATAAAAATGCAAAATAAATTCTACATTCTACATCTATGCTTATGTTCTAATATAAAATTTAGTCTTGTTGCTGTCACCTGATGAAGTTTTAAGTTGTCACAAGCAAGTTCTGCTTGGGGAAGCATTTTCTATTTAGCCAGAGTGGGGAGACCTGTGCTGGAGCAAGGGAAGAACAGCCAGCGCACAGGTAGGGAGGTAATGCTGGAAATTGTCCAGAGGTACAAGCACTTTACCTGTGGAGTTGGTTTTCTTCTGATACTTCTGTTTCCTCTCTGTGCAGCTCTCACATAAAAGCTTGTTGTTCCCCATTAAGAGCTCTACAGAGGTGAACTGGTAAAGGCAGGACTGAACAGAACATTCCTTTGAACTAGTTATGTAGCTTTGGGAAAGCGTCTGGAAAGCATTTTGAGGGTTTTGGGATAGCGAGGATTTGCCTACTGAGAACATAGAATTATTTGATAAACCTAATGCTGGATCTGCACAGCTCAATTTTTTATCTTCATTTACAGGATCACAGAAGCTGAGCTTGGATATGGCACTGGAAAGCATCTCTTCGTTACTGTCGCTCGGCTTGTGCGGCGTTTTAGCGTTCACGTGGCCGACGTGCAAAGCAGACACGCTGCTGGGTGGGCTCAGAGTTGTTTGCTTAGAAGCACTTTCACTTTCTGAGGCTTCACTGTCTGCATCAAAGCTGCTTTCGGAGCGGCTGGCTTCCTTCTCACTGCCCTCCGTCTGGCTTCCATTGACAGCCCCCTCAGCAGCGCTGTCTTTGGAGTACAGCACAGCAGAGCCACCTTCCAGCTCAACCTTCCTGGTTTTCTCCTGCATGATAACGGGACTTCTTTCTTCTTCCTTTGAGGAAGCTTTTCTGGCAAGCCGTCTCTCATGATTCAATTGATTCTGTAAATTATGGCATTATTAACGCAGTAATAGAGGGGAGAAGCAGAAAACAGATTAGTGAGCTAACCTATCTTTTGAAACACAACAAATTCAAAGCAAATTGGGGGGTTATACTGTTTTATATTCTCCATCTCTCATGTTTAAGATAGCTGATTTCCTTAAGATCTCTTTAAATTAACTTAGGATTAGAAACCTATATCCCAGTCAGCTAAGAGCATTATACCTACTGTGAGATCAATACTTCCCACAACTAAATACTTTCACTTTGTGACAGCTGTGGATGGCACATTTGAAGTGGTATTCACTTAATCTAATTTCAGCTTCTGAAAGGTTCTCAAGTTTAAGCTACTACCCTGGCCTCCCATGAGAGGCCTTAGTCCAGGAGTGGCTCCAGAAAAAATTCAACTCACCTTGCAGGCATTTGTCATAGAATTACCTAAAGCATCCTTAGTAGGATGTTTGCTGATTTGAATGTCACCTGAAGTTGACTTTTTAAAAATCAAGACTACAAGAAGGAAAAACAAGATTGCTGCCACAGAAAACTACTCCCATAGATTAAAAAACAAAACCAAAAAGCCGCCATAATTTCAGGTGATTCTTTTTTTTTTTCCTTCTTTTGTTCGGCTACTTTCCAAAAGAAATTATCAACTGTCCTTCTGTTTTTTCCTCTATTTGAATTTGATCAAAATTCCAGTGGTGCCAGTAGGAATCCTTCCACTCACCTAAACAATTTGACTTTTAGGCCTTTTCTTCTATCACAATCAGTTTCTGCACTACTTCTTTCCATGCTTTCTTTCTACCCCTTGTCTGTTTTCTACTTCTATCTCATTCTCTTCTCCTATCATTTTTTTATATGGCTATTCTGCTGTAATTTTTCTTCACATGTATTTAACATGTTAGGACCTGATTCAGGAGAGTTTTCATGGTACTCAGCAGAGCACAGATCCTTGCAATAGTCTCAAAAGCTACATGAATTGAAACTAGCTGCAGATTCTTTTTTTCCCCTTACAAATGAAACCCTGGAAGTGAAAACTAAATGGTTACCAATGATTGTAATTTTTCATGCTTCTAATAATGACCTAAATATTTTAAAACAAGTCTGTGTCAGCTATTTTTATACAAAAAAACCCTACTGATAGGTATCAAAATGCCCTGGAAATTTCCAGTCATCCTACAAACTTCAGAGTAAACTCAAGATGACTGGTCAGTGTATTTATGGTCTTACCTTATCTTTTGTTAAAGTGTGTTTCTTGGCAATTTTGGGTTGATTATTCAGTGTACCAATAGAAGAACAGTTATACTGACCAAGATCTGCCTCCTGTACACTTTTAATTTTACCTGTTCTTCCCAAAGGCACAGGTTTTGCAACCTAAGAAATTAGACAGGAAATTAAGAAAGGCAACATGTCAATTTTGTATTCCTTTGCAACTATAGAAAATATGAATATAGGTGGGTTTTTTCCTTTACTTAGGAAAACAGTGACCTGCATAAAACCAATTAACTGGCCCCTGAATTGTGATATAAGACTACTTTCTAATTTTGTTTTTATCGTAAACTCACTGTCAACATCTTTGAAGGATCAACTGAAAGTCACAAGGTACAGGAATGATATAAAATGTCATGCAATGATATAAAATGTCTGTATGCAATACAACACAAAAGAATCTCTTCTGTTCTTGTACAAGCACAGGCGCAGCTGTATGGGATGTGACTTCAGCCAAGGGGACACGAGTCCCCATCAGGCAGTCTCTGGTGCAGCCACACCCCCCATCAGGTTAGTGGCAGCAGCACATCTGCAGTGTAAAGGAAAGTGATGGCTCTGAAGCCATGCCCATCCTGCAGTGAGTGCAGCCACTGCTAAACACCCGCAGGAATCGCTCTCAGACAGAGCCCACGACACTCCCATGTTACACACGGGAGCCAGGAAGCACAAGGGCCCAGATACTCAGAATGCTCTTAAAGCTTTAACTCCCACAGGCATCTGCACTCAATGCACTGACAAAGATGAAGATTTGTTATCAGCAAAACTGGTATTTGGAGAAGAATACATTTTATACAGAAATAAATATTACATTAAATACTCTCCCTTACATATAGATGAATATGTGCAGGATGAAGAACCACTCCCAACCCAGCCCCACTACTCTCAAATGAAAACCCCAAGTCCTGAAAAAAGAGTTTATGCCTTCAAAGGAACACAGTTCCTCTGCAGCTAATGGAGGCACTGTGAAATGCTGAAAACACCAGAATAAATATATTCAAATATCCATTTTTACAGTGTCTCATCCTGTACATAAACACCAGCCCAAGGGACTCAGGTTCTCTAGATGCAAACCAATAGTCTAGAATCTGACTCTTTGGACCTCAAAAAAAAAAAAAAAGCTTATAATCAGTCACTTTATATAAGTATATACTATTAAATTAAGCTAATCTCAGACCTACTTGTTCTGTAAATTACTATGGTCATTTGGTCCAAGTTTGGACTAATTTAAAGATATATGCACTGAACAGATGTATAACAGTATATGTATTTATGGACAAGGTTACATTTTTAGGCTTGAAATCAAAACTTTGTATATGCATAAATATCTTTAAAAAGGCATTAAAAACAATTCACTGGAAGCAATAGTTACTTATTACATATTCTGTTTCTTACCCTCTCTTCTATTATAGGAAGTGAAAGATCAATGAAAGGTTCTTTTACTGTTGAAATCTTGAAGAAAAAGAGAAAATGCATTTAAGTGCAAAGAACATTACATGGATTTAGTACATAGCTCCCTTTATTTAATCAATTTATAAGAAACAACACAAAAAGCTAATTACTTACAAGATGTAGCAAAATACAATGAAGAACTTGCAACTAACTTTTTAAAAAATCTATTAATTTAGCTCTAACTTTCTTTCTAACACTGCACAGAATTTCAGCATACAGAGATAAAGGGCAAGGCCATTTATCTGGGCATGACCTGACACAGAAGCAGTGTGGTGCTCACTTTCTCTGAGCCTTCTCTGAGTCACATGGGCCTTTGTGGTTCAATTTGGCAGAAGCTGCCTTTTAGAGTTTCCTGATTCTGGACACTTCTGCACAGGCGTTTGAGCTGTTACTCAGCAAGGACTGGTTAATGACAGTTAAGTGACAGGTTCTAACCTCATGCTCTCAGATAAGATTAAGTCAGTCTTACTGGTTACAGTCAAAAGCTTTGTTAGATTTCTTCACACCATACAGTAATTGTTAAAATAAATCCAATTACTGGGGAAAAGGGGATTGGAAAAAACCCAACCTTCTTTTTTGTACTGAGGTTTTATTTTGCCATGTATAAGCTGGATATATCTTGCAAAGCATACCTACAGACAATCTCTTTCAGCACTTTCCATCTGCCTTTTTCACTAAGTTCCTTAGGCTCTCCCTTGCTGTTCTCAAATTCCTTCCAGAACTGACTTATCTTACCTCTGGAAAGACTATGAAAAACAAAACCTTAAAAAAAGAAGTAAAAATCATGTACATTTAAGTCACAGTCATGCTGCCAATTACTGTCACCATGTCCCTTCTCTTGTACTTGTGACCCTGTCTTCCACCTGTGACATTTGGTATTTGCAAGCTTATTTTTACCTGTTGTGCGAGGGACTCAGGAACGTTTAGGTTCCAGTAAAGCAATAAATGAGATCAAAAGCAGAGCAGCTGTGGTGAGTGACTGCCTGCTGAGCGCTGTTCACACAGGCCTTCCTCTAAAGTGTCGGTTTGCATGAACAAACATGAATCAAAAATATCTTGCCAGTGCAGGCAAAGGAAAATGAATGCTAAACTCTTCCTCAAAGGGCTACAGCTAGCACGTTCCCAAGTCCTGTACAGGTAGAATATAAGAATCCAGCAAAAATAAATGAGACATGCAAAATACACACAACCTCTATTTTTAATGCAATCAAAGTTCTTCATTGCTACTAATAGCACATTGAAGTGTAATCTGCACATCACACACAGGGAAGTTTACCTGGCACTGCAGGACTGTGCTTAATTTTTCAGATTGATTAATTTACTTATCTCTATAATATGAAATAGAATGTTTTAAACCAAACACAAATGTAACATTCAATTAGAAAAGTCATGCAAATAAGATTTTTCTCCTTCAAACTTAAAAGAAAAGTATAAGGATCATGGAAAGCATTTATGATGGAATGTCAATAATATTAATTATGAAAGGATTATACTGTTCATTGGGGTTATTATGCTAATTATAAACAGCACTTCAAAGAAAAAGAAGTAATTTTAGCATTTTCCCACTCATTATAATTCAAAGTAATTTCCAATTATCATGTATGTCCCAGAAGAGCAGGCAGGAGGATTTATGTTTTAAGATAGGTAGGTGTTTTAATAATATCAAATAACATTGGGGTGTAACACATATGATACAGAATTTGGAACCTCCAGCCTTAAGTCAGATGTAAAATCAAGCCCAGTACTCAAATCCTTTTTGAATTCAAAGGACCCCTCTTCTTAGTTTTGGGAGGATAATGCTTTAAAGAAGGAATTAATAATTTCAGATGAGAAACTTTCAATAAAGTCTTGTTTTTACAAACAAACGAACAAGTATAAAATTGCAAACACAATTTTATACTTTCAAGACAACGTAATCAAACCAGTATGTGATCTATTCCACATCAAACCAAATTCCAGAATACCTACATTTTCACATTCCTCACACATGACAGTGCTAGTCAATTCACCAACAAAGATCCTATCTATGAAGTTCATCTTCACACCCTCTCTTCCATATGCTGAAAAAACATTGCCTTTTTTAAATGTGAAAAATAACAGATCCAATGCCACACTATAAGTACAACAAAATTCTTTCCAAGATATATAATGAAATCACAATTTTAAAACATATTCTAATGTTTTGAGAACAATACAATAACTAGTACATCATATGTTATCTTAACATTTAAAAATATTTTAGTGAAGTTCCCTTTTATCCTTCCCTTCCCCATATACTGTAACAGAGTAATAATATTGTATCTCTTAAGAGAAGCCTTTTAAATAAAATATGAGTTTTCTTTTGAATACATAATATTGTATTGCCTTGATATAGATACTGAAGTAGCAGACAGGTTGTCACTCTTTCTAAATGCTTTTGCAACTATAAAACTAAAAAATGTAACAAAATCCTGTTCTAATATATCTCTATGCCTTAACTTCAGCAGATTTGGGAAGAGTGACTTACAAAACATCTTAATCATTAAGATTTTAATTAAAACACAATCCCCCAAATTATAACTATTGAATAAACAAACACATGCTAAACAAACAAACAAACAAAACCACTCTTGTTTTGAAAAAAAAGGCCTTCTTTAGAAAGAGCTGCCTACCTTGACTTTGTAATTGTATTAGAGTGCTCGCAGTATCAGTCAACTGACAGAAATCAGCTTTATTTATGGAAAGTGGCCTCTCTTAGTATACAGTAATTATGACTATATAATGGAAATATGGAGCAGGCTATTTTTAGAAAACAAAATTAAATTCTACCTGTTATTAAAAGCTGCATTAACATGGTGGGAGCCTTTCTCCTGCATACAAAGATGCAAGTCAGCACATGCTAAGCTCTCTGTACTTTAGGCACACACTAGGCGGCACTGGAGTAACACAGAATAAAGGCTGCCAATTCCAGCACTTCGGAACTGCTGTTTGCAATAAGCAGTTCTGAAGAAAATGGTATTTAAAGAGTTGTGCAGTTTGGGAAGTTTTCAATAAAGAGTCGCATACCTTTGACTTTTCTTCTAGTTTCTTCATCTGCTGTCTTTGTAGTTGGGTTATTAAATGCTTTTAAGATACCAGTTTGTATACGCTATAAATTAAAAAAAAACCAAAACAAGTATTTTAAGTGCAAACACTCTAAAACTTAGTAATATAATTAGATTATATCTTCTCTTTTTAGCATTAAAATAAGCATAATCTAATATTGTAAAACTACTGTTGTTATTAGCTAACAATGTCAAAACTATGTGAGCTTAACTTCAATAGGCAACCACCCCAAAATTTCCTTCCCCTAGCAGAGCACTTTATAGGTTACCAAGAAACGATGAGATCTTCAGTGAACTAATACTATGTATTTCTTCTGCTGTGAATGGACTAATAGTGATTGACTAGGATACAAAATGCTTGGAAGGCATCTAAGGATCTTTTAGTAGCCAGACTTCAATGACTGCATTTGGGCAGTATTTTTATCACTTCTGTTTATTTTCTAACACTGCACACTCCAGAGTTATGTTAGAAAACCTTACAGGAGATAGAAAACTTCTTAGGAATCCACATAAATGTTACCAACATTTACTTAAAAAAAATTCTAAAAACTACATTTTTGAAAGAAGGAAATTCCTAAGTGAGCTGTAGCTGCCCCTCCAGACAGGGGCTGCTTCCCCCCACTATTTCTAAGCTGCCTGGAGGTGAAGAGATGTTGTATTCTTGGCAGCAGAACGGCACAGGCTGGTAGAAAAGCCCAACCTCTGACATGCTGCAGAGAGAGAAGCAGGAGGATGAATCAGGTCCCCTGACTCCAGCATGCATGACCTGTGCTTCTCCTTTTCCTGGCAAATGTGCTGTCTCTCTGATGCACAGACTCTGGTAACATGTACGAGTCTCCCGCAATGGTGTGCACGTGACTTTTATAATTAAATACTGAAGTCCCACTCGGAGCAAAGTACCATTCCAAGAGGCAAATGGTAATACCAAACCTCCTGCAAGCAACTCAAACCCTATGTCCTAACAGGAAAAGTTTAATCAATGGCTCTAGTTTCCAGTCAGCAAAGCACACTTCCAAGCTACATATCACAAAAGTGTGAGGATGACAGCGTCCGTGGTTTGGTTTCCAGTTCAGACACCCATCAGACCAAGTTATACTCCGACCTTATGAGTATGTGACCTGGCTTGTGAATTAACTCCCGCTGCCCCGAGCTCAGCTTTATTCATCTTAAAGCCAACAATATACTAAAGGGATTAATCAATAGGTAATTCATGAAGCTGAGCACCATAAATGGGTTTAGGGCCATAAGCAACCCTTTTGTTGGGATTAGCGCGTTGAACCATTTATTTAGGTCAAAGAAAGACATAGTCTTTGAATGGGCAGGGTGCTGTGGACAATGGCAGCAGACATTAATCAATTAGCAGCAGGGTTCAGCCACTTCAGGCCCCGGTGTGAAACCATCTCCAGCCCACATTGCTGGAAACACAGACGCTATGTCATCTTTATTGTCGAACGGCCAAGCTTTTAGCTTAAAAATCCACTTGTGTCCGAACACACTTTCTTACATTTTTTCCACAGGAATATGAAAAGGTTCAGCACTGGTGTCAGATACAAACACAAAACCACACAGAAGAAACAAAAGTGTAACATGCCTATGGTTAGCTCCTATAAATAGAGCCATGTTAGGTATTGTATGCGTTTCTCATCAAAACTTAGGGTTTAAAAATAACTAAGCCTGGTAGGGATAGGGAAGCAGGGATGGCTGTGTTCAGCTTGCTCTCATAGGTGGATGGCAAAGCAGCCAGCCACCTTTCAGCAGGGCTGTTCCCTTTTCCCTGAAGGAAGTTGAAAAGCAGCATGAAAGAGGAAGGTTAGTGGCTGAGCCCCTGCTATGGGGTTCTGGTGGCAAACACATCGCTGCAGGCAGTGCCCAGCCAGAGCCCACGTGGTGGAGAGGCAAAGGGGCAGCTGCCAGACTGCTGCCCATGGCCAGACAGCACAGGCCTTACATCTGCTGTTTGTTTGTCATCTACAGACCTGAAACATGGGATAATTAAAAAAGAAAAAAGAGAGAGGGAGAGAGCTTTTACTAGTACTGTCGGTGGCAGAGCACTCTGAGGTGATAAAGATGTGTTTGCAGTAATGCACCATTAGGGCAGCAGTGGAGTGTAATTGCAAGGCAGGGTGGGACCCACCATTCTCTCCCTGGTGATGGGGTGGCAGAAATAGCGCCCAAAAAGTCACTGTAAATTCTTACCATCTTCCACCACTCTTTTGAGGTAGCTACTGTAGCTGTCATTACCCTCCAGTAACAAATGATTCAAAAGGCAAACGCTAATGCAGGTTATTGCAATGATGGCACATCCACTGGTGAAGCTGGCAGAAGACTGACTTGAAAGTACAAGCACTTCCTGCAGAAGAAGCTTAGTTTTTGTAATAATCCTGCTTTTTGTGAATCCTCCTTTGTCAAGAAAGCATAGTTTCTACCTTTTATTACATGAAAATCAAAAAATAAAATAATGAAGTTTCCCTCAGCTCCAAAAACATGACAACTGCTTCCTAACTGAAGTCAGCTGCTTCTCTTGTGTACCCAGTTCAAGACCTCGTTTTCTAAGCATGACAGTGTCATGGTTTAACTGTTTCTCCTTGCAGTTCAGTTCTGTTTATAATCAAGAATGCTGCTGACAAGACCAATAAATACTAGTATTCTGGCAGGATGGGGATTTGTTCAGCACTACTCTAGTGTCAAGAATTGGGCTCAGACACAGCTTTACATCTTATCTGTGAGACAAATCCTAACAGGATCACGACATCCATCGGATTACTAAATGAGAGGGAAGAGAAAATACTCTGGTCAGTATGAGATTTAAGGCCTTCCTTTGGAGGAGGCTTAGGAAAGGCTATTTACCACAAAATATCTGGAAAGAAGGGTCCAAGACTAAGCCAGGCAGATTAAATCTGATATGGTAAAATAGCAACCAAACACATCCTTTCTTGCATTGAACAATGCAGGAAGCACAAATCATGAAGGAAAAGAAACTAAAAAACTCACACAGGGACATTTTCAATACAGCAAACTTGCTTCTATACTTCACATACTTGGATGTAGATTTTAAGCAATGAAAAGCAGCACCTTACTGATACAACAAGGATTTCTTCACACTTTCATAGCTAAAAAACTTTGCAAGATTTTTTTCCCCACAATTTTCAAAGAAAATTTTCTATTAAAATTGTAGGCAGGCCCACAGCTAGGAATTGATAGCTTTAAACTGTAAGCTTTAAAATTCACTTTGTCAGCTACATCAGGGGTCCTACTTTTGCGTTCTTTACTCCTTAGATGTCCTTTTTCTTATCCTTCTTTTTTAAAGCAAACTCAGATTCCTAAAGTTATTGTGTTCTACTTACCATACTCTTTGTACTGCTGACTGCAACTTTCATTCCAATCAAGAACTTTAACCAATGTAATTAAGTATTTTTCAAAAAAAGTAATTATTTTTCTCAAGATAACTAAAATAGACACTCTTACTTCCTTACGTACATCTTTAAAACATTGGGAACATGAAGAACATTGAAGCAATTATTAGCAATTCACCATACAGTCACATAAGTTCTTTAAAAAGACACACAAAGACATTACTTTTGTCTCCTCAATCCTGATTGCATCCAACAGATAGTGCAGAAGCTCCTGGCTGTCCTGCTGCTGGAACCCCTTAAATCGAGGAGCCCTATGAAAGAAACAGTAAAGAATTTAAAATTATTTCGGGAGGTTCTTAACAAAACAATGTCAACATCAGACACTTGTTGGATGCCAGGGGTAGAAATAGGTACAATCCCTGCTGGACCTCATGGGGCTTTAGGAAGCTCCTGCTGTGGCAGGCAACAACTTCACCAGCAAGGCTGCATTCTATCCCGGGTTGCAGTTTGACTCCATTGAATATGGCTTGACTGAAATACAGCTTTGTCAGCAGAGTCTCATCCCTGCTAGCAGCTCTTTCCTGACAGACTACACCAGTACTTCTGTACCAACACCCAGTCCCAATGTCATGGAAGAGACAGAAAGAAGATTTTCAAAGTCCTTAACTTCCTTTGCTATCTCACCCATTTCTCAATTGAGAAGAAATCTCAAATGTGCATAAACATTCCTTTTAGATCACCAGCAGCACCTGCACGACCTTCATAAGCCAAAAGAGGAAGAATATCTGCTTCTGACTATACTCTCATTTACACTGGTGATCTTTTAGCCAACTGTACAGGGGTAATGTTGCATCTGTTCTGAGACAGCCATTCAGTAGAATCAATCACTACTATGCAAAAACTGTTGAATTATTTTTTTACTATTCACAGCATCTAAATATACTTCAAATAAATTTTTCAGGCATAGAATACATAGAAAAAGCAGACTTAAGAGTATATGGATAGATCCTTAAGGTGTTCTCCTTACTAAGATAACCACAGCTAGAAGGGTTCTAATAAACAATTTGAACCCCAGGTTCTTGCAGCCCTAAATGAGACTGTGTAAATATTCATTATTAACATATATCTAGTCACATTAATTGTAACTGACTGGCCAAATCATACCTGTCTTTCCAGGCAGGTTACCCTTTAGATCTTTAATTACAGTCTCAAACTAATTAATCTAAAACGAGATTTCACAGAACCACAGGAAGTTGGACGAGACCACTAGAGATCACCTAATCCAACCTCCCTGCCCAAGGAGGGTTCCCTAGAGCAAGTTACTCAGGAGTTACTCAGGGATGGGTTTATGCATTCCCAGTAATGCCACCAAATGGCAGCTGGGACTCTTGCTGCAGACTGAGAGGAGCACACACAGGACTAACCATATGCATCCTTTCCAAAACCTAGCACAGGGGCAACTGGATTAGTAGAGCTCAAACAGGAATTTTATCAAACTGGTACAGCAGCCAAAAAAACCCAATCACTCATGAGCTACTCAATTTTATTAAACACAAGTTGAGCCAGTTTTCACTTTGAGCTGTGGATTGCATGCTGTGGCTAAACCAGTGCACAGAGCTGCAAACTCCTATCAGTATTTTCTTCTGGCACAACGATCTCACTTGCCCAGCAAAGCTCTCCAGCCTTCTAGGAAGCCTCTGGAAAGTGAGGCTTCCATCCCACTCATACACTAAAGCTGCTCAGATTTGCCTTGGAATTTTGTGCTCATGGATAGGAGAAATTAAAGGTGATCAGAAAACACAGCAGATGTGCAATGTGCCTACAACAGTAAAACGTAAAGTTGGGCAAGATGTCAAGACACCAAGTTAGGGCACAGCAGACATGGGCTACAGGGCAGTGATACAGGGGTCTCAGTTCTGAGCTGCTCGCTGGAGGCACTCTGGGGTGTCACTGGAGAAGGACTGAAGGTGACAAGGCAGATCTCAAAGGTCAGTGCCTAAAATTAACAGGAATAGATGTGAGTCTGCATGTGCAAAACAACATGTTCACATTTACAAATAGGATACTTTCACATTTGCACTTCATATCTATTTTTTGACACAAAGTTAACAATGTCCCAACTTAAAAATGATCTCATGATACTGCTGTACTGTAAGGCATACTATAAAAACTGCAATCAGTAGAGTGGGTGATTTTTTAAAGTATTCTTTTGAAAGGAATTTTATTTTTCATGAGAAGATCGACCTAAAAAATTAATTTCAAATTTAAAAAATTGAAATAATCTTCTTAAAAAACAAATATTCTGTTTAATATTATTAAAATGCAAAGTTTTCTTCTATTAAAATCACATTTTATTTCCAATAAATTTGATTATAAACCCCAAATACTTTCTGAAGAGCATTGAACATCTATTTTGGCTCCAAGAAAAGACTCAACACGCAGTAAAAAAATAAATAACATATGTAGCTGCATGCCCATGTTTCCATGCATGCACAGTTGCACTTTTCAACTCGCTACAAGAGTTTTCTCTCATTGAATGACCAGGTATTTGAAAGAAACATTTTTGTTTTTAACTCAGATGTCAAAATCAGTTCAATTCTGATAGATCTGTTAGTCAGCCAGAGTATTATTGTTAATTTATGAGAAATTTCTTGTTTTCCTGAGGCAGTGAGAATCCATTTGTATATTTAACCTATCTCCTCCAGCATAGGGACATTAATAGCTCCAGTACAGCAAGAAAACTTTGCGTGGGCACATCCTGGATCCTGGTGCTATAGGGATGTTTATTATTTTTGCACCATAAAACCAGGACGTCCTCAAGAGTCACTGTAGTGAAAAAGGAAGAAAAATTAATAATCACTGGACAAAGAAGCAAGCAAAAACTCCATCGCTGTTACAGAAGAGTTTTTCTCTGCAGAGACACTTCACAGAGCTGAAGCTTCAATGCAAATCAGGAAAAAGCCCCACACACACTTTTAATTGCTGTTTATGGTTTGCAGTGTAACCTCTCACTGATAAGTATACAATAATTATTTCAGATTAAAAACAATTTACTAATTTGTATGTCAAGGTAAAATAATCTACCTGCGTGTTCCACACAGTTTTATTATCTTGAGAGAGGAAATTAACTCAGCCACAGAAGTTTTTCATTTTGGTTT
The DNA here is from genome assembly GCA_013398175.1 of Climacteris rufus. NCBI lineage: Eukaryota > Metazoa > Chordata > Aves > Passeriformes > Climacteridae > Climacteris > Climacteris rufus. Next base: position 212,277 of record VZRZ01008455.1, on the reverse strand, counting down.
GGGTTTGGTGTTTTTTCATTTACTAGCACAAAGTGCATCTACAAGTACAAGATTATTTAGGCTTCTCTCTGTGCCTGAATTTTAATGGAAACAAGGATGATGGAAATGTAACAGCTATAATTTTAAAAGTGAAGTGGCAGGAAAAGTAACTTGTAAACATTCTAGGTAAGATTTGAGTCACTTACTTGCACTAACAAATTATATCACTCAACGCTGCTTAACATATAGTTAATCTGTCATTCATGTACAGTATGCTATGTAACGTTGCATATAATTCTAAATATCTCATGTTCTGTGGAAAAACATTTGAGATTAGTCCATTTATTTTGTGGGGAAACCACAAAAGGAAACTGAAAAAACCAATAGAAAGGAGGGAGGGGATTTCACACCTCACAACGCATTTACTAGAAACTTCCTACACTTATAAACCAGTATTAGAGGAAAAAAGGAATTAATCCATGCTGATACACAGAAATCTGACAACTAAAAGATGTGTGCTCTCGTCTCCTTGAAAATATGCTTCAAGCAATATCCTTGGCAAAAGTGGGGGACTTGGAGATGGTTGGTTGGGCTGACCGCTCACAGATGTGCTGACATATGGAAGCCAGTGCCAATGCCATACAACCTGTTGTACAGTGTCAGCAGGGTAATGACAGAACAGGTTGAACTCCTGCTAATGGCCAGAAGTGGTGAAGGACAACTGTGACATCTACATGCATGCTACTTATCTAGCCTCTCGTTGCTCATCTGGAGACCAGTTCTAATTGCTTGACTGTCAGTTAAAGAAATACTTCTCATGATGATATACATCCCACAACGCTGCAATAACAAAAACTGCATAGTAACATAGTACTTCAAAGAAATCAAAAACCCTGATAGTTTTAATTCCTATATTATATTCGTTTGAGGGAAATTAGGCTATGCTTTAAAAGCAGAACTGGGATACAGTTACAGTCATTCAGTCATATTGCACAGAGCTGACACACTTTTACTGCCTCTAATAGAAATCTCCAAAATCATCCTTTCAAGAATTACTACCTTTGTGCAGAAGATAGCCTAACACCTTGGAAAACTTTAGAAACAACAGTAAGGGTCTGGAAACAGAAAACAGAACACACTATTTAATTTTTTCCACTAGTGCAACATGCACAGGAACCTTTAATAATGTAGTACATACACCACAGAGTTCTGCTTGGTCGGAGGTGCTTGGTAGGAAAAAACCCAACCAAACCTGGGCTGGCCCCATGTGTAAGTAACAGATAACACCAGGCACAACTGAACTATCTCAAGGGCACAGATAGACAGCACTTTGCTCTCCTTGGGACATGCTGGCTGATTTACTTCATCTTTTTTGTCTCATGTTCCTCCAAAAGAGAAAATGAGACGCCATCACTTGCTTACAAAGCACTAAATCTCTGGTAACTGAGCAAAAAGCACTTGAGAGAAGTAGCTCTGAATTGACATAACAGCTGACATGCTACAACCAAACCATTTCCCACCTAACCATCAGGGGGAGAACACATCTCTTTTTATGAAGTAATGGAAATACCTGTCTGGGGAAACTTCTTCCTACCAGCTGGTAGCCAACTGAAGGCCTTTATGCATGAGATCATGCATCTCTGTAAAAAAAAGTCTCTTTATATAGATATCTAATTCTTTTTTCTTCCTTTAAGTCCTGCTAAGATTTTCAACAGCGCTCTGTCACAGCAAGTTCTGCAGGTTAGCCCTATAAAATGTTAAAAAACCTCTTTTTTTTCCCCTGGCTCTAAATCTGTTCCTTTTCAGTTTCACAGACAGCTCCTTGAACTCTCATGAGGGCAGTTAAAGAAGCACAACTAATTTATTTTCTGTCATTTATTGTCCTCTCTTGCTGTCTTGTCTTCTTTTCATGTTGTCTCCTATCTAAGCTCCAAATACTCAAGTTTCTATTGACACCAAGGCTTCCTATTTTTGTTATCTCTCCCTAAATGCTGGTTAACCCAAACATCGCCCTGAGAATACACCTGCAATGTACCTAACAAAATTATTGGTTTTCTCCTTCATTTCATCTACAAGCTTTGCTTACATAGCTCACCAAAACCACACACATTGCAAATACTTGTGTTCTCCAAGAAGCTACACAGGTCTTCCTCCTGAGTAGAAGTGAATATATAACACAGGAACACGTGCAAATTATTTCTGCCAACACACACTTTCACATGCAATTCGTCTACTTTGCACTCATAAACTTCACCCATCCAGCTTTTGTTAACTTCTTCCTAAAATTATGAAAACTCTGACAAAGTTTGCTGACAAAAGAGCCATGCAATCTCCCAACTGCTGCTGCACAGAGAGCTGTAATCTCCCGTGCCAGAGCTCCTGAACGCGCCGCAGCACGGCCAGCAAGGCACATGGAGGCATCACAAGGACACAAAATAATGCTTAACAATTGGTAGGGAAACATCAACTGTGTGTTCTGCTGCTATTATATTTAAATGAGAAAAGTCAAATGGGAAAAATAAGCAAGCAAAAAATCTTTTCCAAATAAATATTTTCCCTACAGAAATATTATTACAAAAGAAAAGGCTCAAAAAGACTCCTTAATTAATGAGAAAACTCCTATTTCCTTTACCTCATTTATTGTATAACATTACCTTACTTTTCCTTAGAATTTTCTGTCAGAAGTGATAAATGTGGAATGCTTTAAGCATTGTTTAGATTTCCCTCCAAAAATATAGTTCTATTAATATCAACAGTCCTCATCACACATGACTTCCAGTCTGTCAGTCCCACCTCTGCCTTGAGTTCTACTTTCTGCACATGAGAAGGAAGGATCAATAGTCTTTAGGGAAGGAAGATGTATGTACATTTTCTGACCACCAAAAAAATCTTGTTAGGAAATTATTTTTTCCTGCATGGTAATGTAGCAATAAAATACCTCTACAAATAATTATGTGGTGGAGGTTTGAAGCAGCTAAATTCTCTAACTCCTTTTGGACTCATCACTTATATGCTGCAACATTTACTTGCTATATAAAACTAAGCTTTCTTCCACCAATAAAATTATTCAAACATAATGAATAAAGGAAATAAAATTTATGTCCTCTTAATACATCAGTGTTGCATTAGTCACTAAGTCTCCAGATAAGTCAGAAGTCTGCAGTCCTGATATTCAGCATAGTGGAAAACCAACAGAAGGGCCCTGTAGCTATGCTCACAATCTGTCCTTGCAAAACATCTGACAGCTGCAACACTAACAAAATTAACAGTGGATGAATTAGTACCAGACACTAAACAGTTGCTATAGAAAGACTCATCCATTTCTTTTCTTCTTCTTCCCTTCTTCAACCTGGCTACCCCACCACTTGATAAAATTAACACTCAGTATCACTTTTTTTCTTTTGTTATTTAATAAAAAAGAGCATCACAAATGCCCTTGCATACACAAGATGATGAACTTCACAACATGATCTCCTCAGACTCTTAAGGAAGTTGTGGTTGAAAATTGCTGTGTTCCAGTCAGCAGTGAACATGTATCCACTTGCAGGTTTTGGGATTCCACTCAAGGACATTCCAGACCTGCAGCTGAACAAGGCAGCATCTGCTCCCTTTTCTGTCCTATACTAACTGTACAATCTCCTTCATAAATTCTTTACTGAAGAAAGGTATGATCATATACTGTACACTTTCTCTGAGACACCAAGATGTGTGATGGGGAATGAATGAGTTAAAAAAAGGAGAGATTGCAACTGGAGTCAGCAAACTTTTATGTAATGTATTTAACCCAAAACATTATTTCTAGAAGTCCTTCCCCATGCCCTTCTCCCCAGTAGTTAACTGACTTCTCTTTCTCAGATGTATCATTGTAAGAAAAATGTATTGAAATGTATAAAAATGTATCAATGTATCAAAATACCAACATTTTGTTTCAGTGTAGTTCTTCCATTTACACATTCAACCTGCCGTCTCTTTAGGAAACTTGTTTGTTTGAACTTACTTGATAAATAAAAAGACTTTGTGCTAATGCAATGTAAAGACCACAAGCAGTGCCTTCCTCTAGGATTACTCTATTAACACATCCTCTTGCCAGGACTCAAGCAGTTTCATAGAATGTCGCAGTAACACAGATTTCTTCCTAGCTGAGACTCCAGCAATCTTGCCCTGCTCTCATTTTCATTTCAGCTTTGCTGAAGAACAGAAAACCAACTTTAAAAGATTTTAAAAAATACTTTGTAAAAATGGCATGACAGAACACTGTGTTCATACTGTTTAAGCTAATAAATAGTAAATGCATTCAGTTTGCAAGGATAAAGATTTCCCATTCTCCTACTTTTACCACTGCACCCTGCTGAATCTTCTGAAAGGGGGAGCCCTTTCTTCTTTCTTGCTCATGTTACCACCAATAAGAAAACAATCAAAAGACCAAAGCCTTCTGTCATACCTGTCCAGCCCTTTACTGCTAGTAAAGGATTTGTATCTAAATTGTGTTCTGCAAGGATTACAAAAGTAAGAAGTAGGGATGAAGGCAAGTGATGGTAGGAGCTGGCAGATACATGTCTAAACAGCAGAAGTTTGCTGACCACATTAAATTGTTTCCATTTTAGTTCTGTATGCCCATCTTAATGATCCAAAGACAACAATAAAAGAACAAGAAGATAGCTGAGATTTAATACTAACACACTGTGTAGCCATCACTCGATGCCTACACAAACACACACACAGAGCAGATACAAAGTATCTATCACTTATAAAAATACCATGCCATCTGAAGTGCACTGCCCTGGGATTATTTCACAATGAATTTGCTAAGGTGGGTTTCAAAACATGTTTTACATAATCTTTTCCCTTTGACCCTTAATACTTACTGGGCAAAATCTACTATCGTTATTCAATTATTTCCCTTCCATTCCTCAGACAAGTTTTATTCTTATAATCACATTTTTTGAGCCAGCCTCAAAACAGGAGGAGGAGGAGTGAGAAAACAATATATTTTTCTTCCCTATATATTTTCCTTTCAGGTAGATAATGCTAAACAGAAAACACTGCTGTTTGACTCAAAATTGCTCTAAGGTTACTTTATCCATATTTCCTTTTACAGCTCAAAAGAATCAAAAGGAAGACAAGTACAATAGAAAAAATATATTATGCTTCTGAAGTTGAATTTTGAGGATAAAGAAAAGGTAATAACTTATTTCTTTACAGAATTAACTTTTCCCTGCTCTAGTCTAAAAGCATTTGTTTCTTTATACCATATTTTAAATCCATGCTTGCCCAGTAAGATTGTCCTGGAACACCATGGTAGGAAGCTGCAACTTGCTCCTAAGTCTCTTGCTGCAGAGTGCGTAAAGTTCCATGCAATAATACTGCAGCAAATAAATTATCATGGAATATTATTCTTTTTTAAATATGAGATTCAGCTATACCATCCTCCAGTTGCTCTGCTTCTACATGTTCTTTTATTTGTAAGTCAGTATCTAAATATTTGTATCAACTTTTAAGTAGGTCTTCTACAGGTGTTTTAAAAAGCAAGATGGTTTGCATCATAATTGAAAGTACCTACAGAGCACCACTGCAAACATTTTCCACACCAAGAAACAGGAGTTTCTTGAGGGCTTTTAAGCTCTTTGCAATCTGGAGCCATATGCCTTTTCAGTACTGCTTCAAGTCCTTACTTGTTAGACCCTTTTTAATTTTGAATTGATGCCAAGGTTAGACATCATAGCAGAGGTTTCCCATTTAAAATCTTATTCTTTTTTACAAAATACCTACATACAGTTTGCAGTATCAGCACAGCTTTATGCTAATATATGACAAAACCTGAAAGGTTTTTTCCAGTTTTACCATGCCCTCTTCTGCCCCCTCACACTCAATTCAAAGCCCCTTGAGTGTCAGTGGTTATGAACTGGGCCATATAATACAGGAAGAGCCAGTACAAACCTGGAGTGCAACAAGAAGTCCTGCAACTTTGGAACATGAAGAAGCTGTTTTCTCGACTGCCTAGTAACAGCTTCTTAGAAAGGACAACAGACGTTGCACACTTAGAAACACATCACTGGAAATTAAAATTTAAAAGTAAGTAAAAGATACTGACAATACATACTTTTGACAAAGCTGGCTGAACAGCACTTTGGGAGAAAGAGGACCTTTTCCAGCCTCCCTCATGCTGTGCAGGAACAAGAACATCGCTGAAGTCAAAGGTCCTGGGCTGGAAAGGCTTACCACCAAAGGGTCCTTCAAAAACAAAGGTAAATTACACATCAGATTTCAAAGTTAACGACACAAGACTTCTTTCAAGTTACTACAGTCATGATAAAGAGCCATGTAACTTTCAGTCTTAAGAGTGTTTCCAGATGTATTTTTTTTTTTTAATGTTGATGTCATCTACATGATTGAAATAGTTGAAGAGCAAGCTTATTAAGGAGTAAGAGCTGCAAAACCAAACAATTCTTGTTGAGCAAATCAGTGGTAACCAATAGCTTTGGAACCAGGCATGTCAATGAGCCAGTCTGTTCTCACAAAAACAGACAACCTTTCTATTACCTGCATTGCTCTTACTCCCACATGCACTGAAATTCAATTGGAGAGTCAACCCAGGTGACCACCTCTGTGGGGCCAGCATAAGATGGTGTTCAGCAGCTCTGTTACTCAGTCTTAGGAATGGGGTGGTCTGTGAGACACACACTGAAATTTCCATGCATCTGACAGCCACAGAAACACACCCTATTCCTCCATGAACCTGTGCTGTGAAGGTACCAGCAGTGGTTCACACCAAGAACTGACAGCAGATCCCACACACCCACTGTGGCAGTGGGAGACAGGCACAGCCCCTCTTGGTGTGACATTCACCCCAGTCAGCAGGTTCTGGGTCTGGAAAGATCCAGCCAGAAGCAACCCAAGCCAGTCTTAAAGCAGAAGACTCCTGCACTGCTTAACCACCACGTGTCTCAATGGCCACAGACCACCAGCTCTCCCTAACATTTTCCAAGGTTCCTATGTGGCCACAGTGTTCCCTACTACCTAGCCTGACTCTCAGAAAAACAGATTGCAACTGCCAGATAAACAGTTGGAATGGGTGCCTTGTCCAGAAAGCAGATCCACACAAAACCTAAGTGCTATGAATATACACAAATATAAAGTATTTGTTTCATATACACCATTCAAAAGGTGAAAAAATGTCCCTTTCCAAGCAGGAAGCTGCAAGTTTCTACATTACTATTACTTAGGCTACTGCAGCCCTCTAATTCTGCATCGACATACAAAGACCAGAAAACACAGTCTTTGCTCCTAAGACCTTATTCCATTGTAAGCATTGTCGTGAAACAAAAAGTAAATCTTTCAACCTTATGGCTGTGCAAGTTACATATCAAACATAAGCCAACACCCCCCAGCTTTCTAAGCCTTCAGGCACCAACAAGCTCCAGACATCCATTGTGGCTCAGGATAACTCAGTGAAACGTTGCTGCTCGAACTGCCACTGGAGGAAACACAGACAACAATGCAGTGAATTTCACACTCTTCTCGCCTGGAGAAGCCAGGAACATCACCTACAGCAACACAGTGAAATCTTCATCGTTTCAGAGGTATCTGAAATAGAATACCACCCCCTCTACCCTCACTGCCACCAGAAAGCTCACAGCAAACAGCACAGAAAAAAAAAAAGGAAAAAAAGAAGAAAAAATCCTCTCTAAATGTTTGCTTTAGCTAGCAGAGGGAAGGGGGTATTATCTTTATTGCCAACAACATATGATGAAACCCCAAGTCTCTAAGACATGACTGGAACAGCAGAATATTCTTTGGACAGTAGCCACAGGAGTCTCCTTCCCATATGTCTGCAATAAACTTGAGGACAAGATTTTTTTCCTCACTGAAATTTTGCTTCTCTCATTTTAAACCTCTGGCCTGTGAAGCTTGTAATAAACTTTGTAAGCCTTACCAACGAAGGGCTGGGATGGACTGGAATAAAACATTTCATGAACACTTTCCAGAGCCAAATAGACTATTTCTTGTATCATACATTCATACTTGAAAAAAAATGGCAAATAAAAATAAACCAGGCACTCTTTCTTAAGGTCAGACGTTATCTGATATTTCAATATCACAAAATGTGAAAGCAAGTAATTCTTTCTCCTCCTCCAGGGCCAAGTAATGATTCTTATAAAAGAAGTGAGTTCACAGCTAACATAAACCAGTTAAACAATTAAAATGCAAAAGAAACAAAATAACAGTGTGCCTTTAATGGAGTTGTGGGAAGAAGCTGGAGGACAGAAAAATCACATTTTCCCAAATTTCTATTTCTCGCTGCTTACTTACCAATTGAGAGTCTGAAGTATGACAGATTTTTAATTTTGTTCCTTTCTCCTTTATCTCATACATCAGTTCATTTAGTACATGAGTCTGTGCCAAGTTCTTAAAGAAAAAAAACAAAACCACAAGAAACATGTTGATCTTTCAATTACAAAGTTTCTTTAGTTATACATTCTAGATTCGGGGGATAGATACAACTAGATATATTTCACAATGTATAACTGAGGTTTAGATCAGAGCACTAGAAAAAGCACTAGAAAAATCACTGATACAGCTTTTTCTAAAATTGTATCTATTTTTTTGCTCTAATTTCGAAACAGGTTATTAGTATTAACTTTTTATTTTTGTCAAACAACAAGTTTGGGGTTTGGGTTTTTTTAGCTTTTTGGGGGGTTGTTTTGTTTTGTTTTTTGGGGGGTTTTTTGGTGGGTTGTTTTTTTTTTTGAGGACATTAGTATCAGAAACCATTTGTCTCTTTTAACCTCCGCAGTGCCTCTCTTCATGCCCCATGAAGCACAAAGGCTTTGGCACACTAAAAAGTATTACCTCTCTGAATTTAGGAGATAAACCAACTCAGCATATCTCAGCTTTGTTTCTTTATTTTTGGTCAACTTTGACTGCAGATCACTTAGGTTTCTACAATGCCCTAAGTATGGACAGATAAAAAATTTGTAGTTTTACTATCTGTTTGATGAGTTTTGTAACCAACATCATAAACACAAGGTAAAGTGTACTGGTGCAGAACACCTTTGTAGCAGATTTCTCTCATTGGTTCACTCCTGCCTTCAGACTTAGAGATTCAGACTGCTCAGCCAACAAGCAACAGGATAGTGCAATATAAAACTCACTAAGGCTTTTTTTGAGGATGTTGGATTAGTTGTACTCTAAACATCAATAGAAGTATTATTAGTATAGCTCATCCCTCTTATTCTAGCCAAAAAAACCAAACTATAATGAATAAAAGTATTTTTATAACTGCATCCATTGTAGCAGCTTAAAATCATCTCTATGTACGGTGCAGACATTTACATTACACACAAAGTACCACTATTCACATCATCAGTATGGCAAATACCCTGCATATTAGTCATGACTGACAATGCTGAACTACAAATAAAACCATAAGCTAAAGTACAACCCACACACATATGCAGTGTGCAAAACACTTGGCATTTTCACTCGTCTCATTACAGTGCAAAATGCTACTGATCCAGGAACTCTTTTTTGTTATAATGGGAAATATTCCTTGGAGAGCAAGGAGTAAAAATCATTTGAAAAGGACCTTCAGGAAGCCAAATTAAGCCTGGTAACACTCAGAACCTTTTCTGAAGTCCACAGATTACACAGATTTAGTGTTTCTGAAATCTATTCAAAGAAAGTGGCATGATCTTTCCATCTTACCTGCATAACAGCATTAAAAAAGCAGGTATTTCCTAAATTATTTATTCCTTTAACTGGAACTGATGCACCATTACCAGAACCTTTTCCTTTCAGTATTTCACTTGTTTCACTGTTTTCTTCACGAAGACGTATGATTTTTGATGAACCTATAATTAGATTATAGATTAATATGACCTTATAATTGCATAGTTTAATCAATTCAGTCCTTCCATGGTTATGTTTATAAATTTTAACATATGTGGAAAGATACCTTGATGATACTCTAAGCTGCTTTACACTATCTTAAAAACAAGAAACGAAAAAACAGACACCACAATTTAAAGCCTTGAGGGGTAAAAAAGTCCCCTTAACAACTACATACATCCAACAAGACCTTCCACAATAATCATACTGTACCATAAGACTGTAACTTCTACAATTACTCAAGCAATAAAAAGAGTAAAACAGGTTAATTTATTAACAACAGGCAGTTGAGATTTATGTTCATCAGACACATCAGAAACACCACACAAAGGCTGCTTTCCGGTGCATTTGAAGGGACGCAACCAAAAGTTACCACCTGAATGCTGCAAGTCTTTATAACTACACTGCTCCATTCCAGCTGCCTGGTCAACAGCCCAACTGGACTCATTATCCCTATATTTGCTCTCCTACCCACCTCCCTTTGTCACAGCCCGAGGAATTGCTAACGCAACCCACATACGTACAATGCTAGTGTTTTAATTTCAAGTAACAAAAAATTGATAAAACTATGCTGTAACGTCCACATAATTCCCTATTTCCCTTATTATTTAAATAGATGAAGGGCAGCAAAGTTAGACAGTCATTAACTTGTAGCCTAGAGGTAATGGAAAGACTTGAGATAACAATATTTAGCCTTGAATTCTACTAGCAACTTTCATATTGTCATGGTTGCAGGACTAAATGTGAACATTACTGACATCTGCAGTGTCTTAAATATTGATTAACAATGCACGTCAATGTAAACGAGTTATGGACTTAATAGATGCCAAGTACTGTGATGCCACAATCTCTGTCTTGACATATGAATTCATATATTTGTTCTAATGAGTTTCACATTGAAGTCTCATTAAAGTGTTCTTGAGAGATAACTAACAGACCTATTTACGTTAATGAAACTCTCATGCCAAAAGGTTCTTTTATCTAGACTCCTAGGTACCTTCTTGCTTAGAAAATGAAAAAATACAATTAAATAAAAGAGAAGTCATTAAAATATCTATTGTATCTGGCAACAAGCTTCTGATGCAGTCTGCCTGCAGCCTACAGTGCCATCAAGGCACAACTCTTTTTCCAAATTGTATAAAAGTTTGTTGAAACACAATTAGAGGTGCTTTGTTGTGTAAAAACATTTTTAAGTGTTCTTGTTAACACTGCTTACACAGCTTTAAATTACTCTCCTTTCCACTCGGGTGGAAAATTAAGACAGTACAAGGGCAAAGTAAAAGACCGAATTCTCCTTGAAAAAGCAGACAAAGTGCTTTTGAATGTGACAAACAAAAAACAAGCTGCTCATACCCCGAAACAGTCACTGTTTCATGGGCTACACGAAGCAACACCTTTTAATTGGCAGGTTTACAAGGGGCATGCTGCAGTGTCTGGGGCTTGTCCACCCACAGAGCTCCAGAACAACCACAGCAGGGAAATGGGAGCTCCAAGTATCTGCAACTCAAAGACACTGCTCTCTCAGAAATTTAATAATATAAGTGGAGATGCTTTCCCCTCAGAGAAGTGGGCCATCCAGAGTAGTGCTAGGGAGAAGAGATGGTTAAAAAGAAAAAAAAAAAAAGACCAAAAAAAAGCCAAAATTGTGGAAATAATTTGTGTATTAGTATACCACAGTTGTTGCATTTATCCATCGGCATTCAAAAACATCTGGGACAGCATCTTAAAGTAAACAATGTTCATAAGGCCATCTGGACAAAACTGCAGGCAAAAATTAAAGCATAAGCATATGGAAAAGCAGATTTTTCTCTTCCCTTTAGCAGTACAGGATGACAAATGTCAAACCTAGATCTGTCCACGCTTCACTGTGCTATGCTTTGCAGCACCACCTGGCTCTCCTTGCACAGCCACCAAATATGGACAGCACTGCCACGGCGGACCATATCTGCAGGGCAAACTCGATAAAAGCATTTCACTTCATGGTTAAATGGCAGCTTCACACAAGTAGCAAGGTTCCATTTGCTGAACCTTACATTTAAATTAGTTAAGGGAGGGAAAACAAAGCCAAAGCATCCAGCTTTGCAAAAAGAGCTGGCTGAACACACAATTACAAAACACAATAACTGAGAACCAGACATTCGATTGCCATAAAGCTGGATAATTAGTATAGGGACAAGGAGAAGTAGTAGGAAATTGGGAAAAGGCCTGGATGTTGTTATCGAAGTCTAGGAACCTCCTTTCATTTAGGAGGTTTTAATTACTGCCTCTTGATTTTTAAATAATTTTACAAACACAACTCACATGATATCTTACTATGTTTTTTCTATCTGTGAAAAAGTCTTGACAGAAAGGTGTTGCTTTGCTATTACGAACAGTATTTGTTGCCTCGCTTATAACACACAGATATTTTTAAGTACATACACAGAGCCAGAGGAGGGACAGCAGTTTTTAATTTAGCTCTGCTCAGTGTCCCCAGCTCAGTGATAAATGACAGACAGGCCTGAAGCTCAATGTTTACTTGACATGTGAAGAGTTGGTCAGTCTTAATAGAACATGCTGGTAATGACTGTGATAGCTAATACTTCTAGAGATTGGGGCTGGAGGGTCCTTCTGCAAGATTAACCCAAGGCTACAAGGACGTTATTAATCAAAAGGCTAATATGTAATTTTTTAAAGTGAATTTGCACTGAACAACTGCTTCACGGACCCTTGCCGACTCAATCCTGCAATCCTGTAATGTTTTAACAGGCATGCTTATGGGTACTAAAAGTGACTTTTAAGCCAGTATAGACACAAGGATCCCAGCAGAAGGATTCCATCAAAATGGCTGTCATTTGCTGCTGCCCACAAGGACCTTCAGTTCCTGGCCAAACAAGAGAAACTAAAGAGTCCAAGCCATCCATCCACATGCAGCAATATTTGTTATAAAGGACCTTGTTAACATTAATGAGAGCCAGGTGTGTGAAAAGCACAGCAGTAATTAAATTCACAGACTGATTTCTGTCCTTAGCTCACTATTAGATCTTTTAGAGAGTTGACATGGTGACCCTCAAGCTCTCTGCCTTTCTCAGGTAGTGTGGACATCAGCCCCAGGCAGGCCTGTCCCTCCACAGCAGGGACAGAGTATCCCACTGTGCCTGGGACTCACACATTCAGACCATTCCCCTCTTTCAGACTCTTTCTGCTGTTTTGCTGCAGAGGTGACCTTTCTGATCCAGCCATACAAGGAAAACTCTCACCTAAGTTTTACCTTGATCACCACAACTTTCTTTTCCCTTAACAAAGTATATCTGGCTGCAGAGATGCCCTGCTTGAGCACTCTGCCCAGCTCTCTCAATGGGTCCAAAGATCCATTGCCCAGCTCTGCATCCAAATCGTCACACCCTACTGACCACCTCTTCACAGGCACCAGGTCAGTACCCACCCCTGGTTCCACCAAGATATCCACCTCCAGCTCTCAGACAGCTGCTTTTGTTCACAGACACAGCCTTTATGCTCAGCAAAGCTTCTTGACATCACACTGCTCTCCCCCACACAAGAAACCGCCTTCCCCTCAGACCCACGGGAAGGACAGCAGAGGCTGCTCCTTTGCTACAGCTCTTCCCTGCAAAGCATCCTTTTCTTGCTGTTCTTCTCAGCTTTTCTTGTGCCTACTTTGCTCACCCATGGTTCTGTCTCAAAAGCTCTCCAGAGGCAGGGAACACTGCTTTGTCCCACAGCTGCACAGCACCAGGCTCATGGATAGCGACTGAGATTCCTAAGCCCAGTGTTAACAGACAACGATTCATTCCACCAAGCAGAACCACTTACTGGACCAGTTACAAACACACATCCACTTGCAAAAGACATTCAGAAAACTTATCATGGGTTCCCTATCGATTGGCTTTGCCAGTATTTCAACCATTTGCAGTACACATGGACTTCTGGACCACCCTTCCTGAAACTGAGCTGTGTCTGGGGGTGCAGACAGTATGCAAGCAAGAAGATAAATGACAGCAGATTTTTCTTTTAGCCAGGGGAGTAAGCACTTTTGCTCATCTTTTCAATGCAACTTTTTTAATTAAAAATGAGGGTTCCAGGAATATGCACTTTTATTCCAAGGTCAAGCCTTTTCTATTGAACACAACTCTGGTACTTCAGCTGAAGGTCTTCACAGTAAAAGCAATGTTAATAGACTGCCTTTCTTTTAGCAAGTTCTCATCATGCTGTATTATGAAATGTTACTAAATTATCTGGCACTCCTTTTTTATCTAAAAAATTTAGATTTTTTTTTCAATGCTATACAACAATGAGAATCTAACCCTTAGGAAAACAGCATGGTTTTCTTCTGAAATGGTCACTAGCTTTACATTTTAAAAGCCCTATTTCTCTTGCAATGTTACAACCCTACCAAAACAAAGCTTATAAACTGCAATTTTATTTCTCTAATTCTGCCAACTTGTTATAAAACTAAAAAAGACATCTGCACAGTTTGAAAGAGCAACTTATTCACGCACTGCTCTCTCTTCTATGCTCAGATGACTTGTGTTACACCTCACAAGTAAATAAGTACATGAACAGGAAAGGGAAGAATCCATGGATAAAAATGACAGAATGCCTAAAAGGTTTTTTTTGCCAGTGATTCAGTTTTCACTCCTTTGCAAGGAACTTACTAACAAGTAAGCAGAGTTGAAAGAAAATTTATGACCGATAACAGAAATGTCTTTTTGCTGAAGTGTATTTCAGATTCGGAGAATCAACATATTCTGTTTAACTTTGCTAGTTAATTTTAAGTAGATAGAATGGTTTTACATCACTAAAAATACATGTAGTAAAAATCATTTACTAAAGAAAATATTTTTTTCAATATGATCCTTTGCCAACTATTAATATCCACAGCAGAACGCAAATCCGAAAAGTTATTCATAACACAATGTGTTTTTCCATACAAGTCAAAATACTCTCATTTGTACTGTAAAATTACATATATTTTTATACATCAGTTATATCCATTAAAATAAAAATCAAGTTTCTAGTTTTCACTTATGGGCAAATCCCGGCAGCTGGGCTTACTAGGAAAATCTCATTCCTCTGTTTGCCCCTTGCAAAAATAAATTAAACTAGGAAATTTGAGAATATGTCTTCTTCCTTCCAATTCTATTGCCTCAAAAACCAATTTAAATAACTGGTCTATAAAAAGTATGCAGTCTTATGTTTCCACTGACATATAATTTGGCTTTTGTAAAGCAAAATACACGTAAGATTCACCTTTAAGACTAAAAAACAATTTGTTTTCTCCAGTAAATGAGCAGACACACAGATTGCAATGTCTCAGCATGGTTCCTGTGTACTACATGTGCATTATGCCCATGTGAAGCTCACAAGTGTGCCACACGGACAATACTGCACCTGCCTTTCTGTGGAAATCATCATGGCCTGCTAACCTTTTCCACAAAACAAATTTCTGGGTGGTACACCCTAGAAAGCAATCTTGCTTTTTTCTTCCAGCTTGTGCCCAACATGACCTCTTAACCAAACAGACTCCTCTAAAAAAAAAAAGGGAAGAAAAAAAAAGAAAAAAGCAGGCATTGCTGGGTACAACAAACCATAGGATCAGATGCGAAAATCACACAGCTGCAAGCATTCTTTTGGGAACCCAGCACTGGGATTTATCTCAATCGCTTAATGTAATTACAAAAGTCAGTCATGTAGTAGTAATGTAATTTGCACATTTTTACAGCTGAAGTGAAGTTGAATCTTTATGAGATGCCGAGTGAAAAGCAGGGATCCTGCTGCCACACTATTCCACCACATTAGTACCAAATGACAAACATTTTGCTTTTGTTTATTTTTCAAGATGCATTAATTAGGAAATCCATATAACCCTCCCTCATGTTTCAACTGATTATCTTATCTGTAAATGAATTCTGCACTTTCGAGAACTGAAAAAAAAATCCTAGCAGCCCTCATTTGCTACTTATATCCATGTTCATACTGCGTTTCTACAGAAATTTCTACACAATGCTATTTGAATTTTAATGATGCACCATGCCAACCAGTTCTTACAACAGAAAGAAATCCAGACATAAGATGAATTGTCGTTACAGTGCCCCATTCTGATATGAAAACTGTCTTCACTTAGACTGCTTTTTAAGGAAGAAATGGAAGAGCAATGGAGAAAAAAGTGCAAGACTAATTTTTAAGTGAGAAATATGAATTAGTTGTCAGCTTTACACTACTTGTTTCTCACTAGTTATTTTTCATATTTTTAAAATTAGTTTATTTTTTAAGGAGTGAATATACAAAATTAATTTTAAATATCTACACCAACTAATAATTTAAAGAATGACAGTTACACTGAAAATATCAATGGAACACGAAATAAAATGCTACACAAAAAAAAAACCTAACCCGAAACAAAAGTAGAGTTAATTTTCAGTTATACATCATGGCCTTTGTGTTCTGGACAACGGCATGAATTACATTTCAATTTCAGATTTTATTTTTTAAGAATCCCTAAAGGTAGTCTAACTTGAGAAGAGAAGAAAAGGGGAAAAGGGGGGTAAGGGGGGAAAGGGGGGAAAGGGGGGAAAGGAGGGAAAGGAGGGAAAGGAGGGAAAAGAAAAGACCTTAGATAGATTTCTGTAGGGGAAGTACCAAGTGTGTAGTTTATCAAAATGAACCAAGAATGCCAGTTCTGGTTGGAAGTTGCCTGTCATGCACACCAGTCATTCGTGAACACACGGTTGTTTTCCAGCCACTTCCAGCAAGGAGCCTGGACCAAAGCAACAGACTGTGCCAGGCAAAGAGCTTTTTTGTCTTTTCTTTTCCACTTAGGAAAACCCAACAAATCATCCTTGGGGCACTGTTCAGCAAGCTTGCACGAACACAATCCAAACTGCTCAACACAGCCACAGTGGAGAGGGTCACTGCAAAGATTACTGGAAGTACACACACAGGCTTTTTGTATGAATCCAAGCTTGCACTTGAGTCTCAACCCCTTCCCAGCGTGGAGCAGGGGACATGACTGCCCTGAAGGGGTAACCCTGGCATGCTCAGGCCTCTTGCTGCCAAGGCAGGCACCCTGCACACATGTCTAAGCCCTAAACAAAAAAAATATGACTTTGGTTCCAGTTACAGAAAAGTTTCCAGTTGTATCAGCAAATACTCACATGAAATAAATGCCTTTTCAGAACAGAGTATCAAAATTAAACACAAATTCATGTACAGCAGAAATATATGCTGCCCTGCTCTGCTATAAATGTGCTAGCTTTTCCTGAGTTCGTTTGGAATTTTAGTTGTTAATTTAAGATATTTCACAGCAAGCTTTTAAACTTCATACTCTGAAAGATTTAGATGTTTTGAAGTTTCACAAATTAAGAATCTAAACCATGAGGCACAGAGCTGTAGCACTCCAAAATTGTTATCCAGCAGTACAATAATGGAATTAAATTGTTTCCATTACATTAACTGAAAAAACACCACAGCATTTTCATCTGCAAGAACGCTGCTACAACCATTTATTATACATAAACTGGAAACTAAACCTGTGAACAAAAGTGAAATCACATACTGTATTTTCACTGCTCCAAGAAAAAAGATGCAAAAAGTAGCAATTTATCAATTTATTAAAATTTAATAATTTAACATACAACCTGTGACTAGATCAAAATATAATATTCTAAGTGGCCCTTCGTGTTTTCCCCTCAAAAAATATGTAGCACCTCTTAAAACCAGTGGGATTTATGCACATGCAGCTGGATACCTTGTGCAATTCAGTAATGCAACCCTTCTCCTTTCTTACTTTGAACCAATTGATTATCTCTGCTAAAAGATGCAACCAATTGTTTTAGAAGTTTACTGAAGCTGTTTTTTGAGGAGCAGATCTGGAATTCAGTGCATCCTCTCAGTCACAAGCCAGAAATGCTGCCAAGTGTGTTACAGCAGGGATGAATAACACCGACACTATCAAGAGTAGAGAGCTGAGAGCCACACATACAAAGCTCTATTGACTATCACATACACTGAGAAGGTAAATTAGGCTCCTAATATAAGAAAACAATACTATCTCCTTTTAATAGAAATAAGTACTCTATCAATTAAAACCAAGTAGCAGAAATGAACATTACATCCAACAACAGAGTACTAGAAAATCCACTCAAACAAATCTAATTCACTGTGGAGAACAAATTTAAATCAGAAAAATTAAAGGTGTGATATATCCATACCAGGAAAATTCAATTCAACTATAGTGTATGCTTTGATACATTTTATGCATTAATTTATATAGCATCTTATTTAAGGTAATAACTTCTCTATGGTAAACTTCCTTTGTTAAAGACAAAATTTGGAAAAACTGTCCTATAGTGCCCAAAATATTTTTAAAATGTAATCATACTGCAGAAAAAAGTGACATTATGCTTTGACAGGCATTACTTCCCCAGGTAGCTGTGCAATTACATTACAGTCTAGTTGTACATAACTTTTCAATTGTACTTTTAATGTGACTCAGAATCTGAAATGCTTATTTTCAGAGACAGCATATTACAAGTGTCTCCAGATAAAGCTATTTGTGCAAACTTACTTGGTTCAGACCTGGCACCATGTTTTTGAAGAAAGTCAACTATCTGAGCCAGAACCTTTTTGTTGCAATGTGTTGACAGCTCTTCATCACATTCATAACACCTAAACATAAGAAGAAACAAACTGGAATTCAAGCTATCTGCATGCATATCCTAGCTCTAACAAACCTCCCAAACAACCTTACACAAATGAGTTAAGCTCTCAGTTCCAATTTTTCACACTAAAAAAAAGGAATAGAATTGAATTCTCTGGTCTCACATATGCTGCTCTATAGGCCAGACCCAATTCAGTGTCGTCCTTACAAATTTAAATAATCTCAGAGAATCCAAAGGACAAAAGCCTGTCTTTCCCCTACAGAAAATATTAATTTTATCTGTCAGAATCACTCTTTATCATGAGAAGGCACTGCTTTAAGTTCTGTGAAGTCCTTATATACCAGCACACACCAAGAGCTGCATACTCCTTACCATATGATCCACGTGCTGAGGCTGATGACGATGCAGTGAGGTTCTGTGCGCGCTGTTTGGAAGTGCTTCAGAGAATGCTGGCCTTCCGAGTTCTTACTGCATCCCTACAAATGGATACATCAATGCAGTCAGGGGGGGAAAAGGAAAAGAATATAATAGTACTAAATGAACTACAAAAACTTCACTTTTCAAAATTAGACAAGAAGCTATTCTGCCCTACTAACTCAGCATTCCTAAGGATTGAGAGGATTTAATGTTCTCACCTTTCTACTTTAAAAAATCAGTTAAAAACGTAGAGATTTATTAAGGTTTTTTTAACTGAATAGAAATAATTCCTAGATTTTGAATAAGTATTGAATAAGCATCAATAGACAAAAAAGATGCCCTTCTCAAAAGCAGGAATGCTCTAAAAACTATGAATGTTACAACTGTGTAGCATACTTGGTCCACAGAATACCCAGGAAAGGACAGCATAGGTAACTCTCACTGCTCAAGAACGCCAAATGCATTCCAGACAGCAAATGAAAAGGTTCATAAAGTGTTTTGTACTAAACAGCTACTCAGAACACACCATTTATGTACAGCAATTTCAAGATAATGCATTTGCAATTGTTCAAGTATCTACAGAGTGGGACTGAAGAAAGATCATGACTGGTCTCTGAATGAGGCATGAGTTTTAGAAGCTGTTAACAGCATAAACATGAAGAAGCACACAGAATTAACTCCTTGCAAAAGCCTTCCTCAGCTAGAAGTTTTCAAACAAGATATAGGAGTCCTCCTCAGATCTAGTTAACTTCTGAGGAATAGCACGTTTCTTTGTAAAATCAAATCTGTTCAGATTGTACTGGTAGGAGTTGGCTTCTGTCCTTACTATAGTAAAACCTACTGAAAGTCCATGAAAGTTGTGAAATGTTTTGTTCAGGCAGCTGTTGGCTGAACCAAGCCTGACAACGCCCATAAACTGAATCTTGCTGTATCAGGCTTTATTTCACTCCCAGGGCAAAAACCTGTGCAAGCCCTTGGGGTCAGGACCTGCCATTTTAAACTCTGAGGTCATGATTTGACATTATAACTGATCCAATCTAATGGCTAGCTGCCACAGAAGCAGCATTCTTGCTCCAGCACACTCCTTTCTCCCTGGTTTCAATCAAATCTACCAATTGAGTGCCCAAAGTACAAGCTCATTCAGCAATACAGGTTTGGGTTTTCATTCATTCCTATTTGTGGGAACTTCTGCCAGATGAGCCAGCTGAGTGGATGCATTTTGCAGCCACACAGTTCCTGAAGCCAATTCTCTCTAAGTAAAAAGAACATGTGGATGAAGAACAGAGGACCACCACTTCCTAACCGTGATGCCAAACTGCACTGTGACACAAAGCTAACCCAAAACACTGCCAAAAACAAGACAGGAACATAAGGTCACATCCCACCTCCCTGAAGAAGCTGGAATGTGAACTCTCACAACAAAGCACCTACGTCACACTGTTTCTCTGGAGGTAATGAGATGCCAAACAGACAAGGATCCACAACACTGGTATCCTTTAGAAAATCCTCCTCCATAAACTGAGCACACATGCTTACCTGAGAGCCACATTTGAGACACAACCAGATGTCTGAAGGTGCCACGGGCTCCCCATCGCTCATCCGCCTCTCCTTCAGGCATTCCGCACACACGGACCACACGCTCTGAGCGACCGCTCTCTTCACATGGTGCACGTCCACTGCTTGGCTCACGTGCTGGCAGGTTAAGCCTACAGAAAATAACACAAACTCACTCTTATCCATTAAAAATAAGAGCTATGAAAGGGAGCACGTGTACACTAAAAGAGCATAATCTCCAATGGATTTGGCATTAGGAAAAAAAAAACAGCAAAGAACTAAAATAGGAAAGATCAGCCAGCTGCTCCCCACATACTGAATTTTATGAAGGAATCTCTTTCAGTCTTTCTGTAATGGAAATTCTTCTAAAGTCAGTAAATGCCACCTCTCAAAACCAGATAAACTACTTTGTACAAAAGTACAAGGATTACTTTTGCACAAAACTAATTTCCCCATTTTTGACAGTAAAATAATAAATAAATCTATTTTTGCACATAGCAACACAGGCTGATGACCTCCTTTTCAACCCATAACGAAAGATTTTCAAAAAGCCGTGCATCCCTATTACAACTGCTCATTCTGAACACGAATATCAACCATTCTTCTGTCATAACTTTTGCACAAATTCCACTGTAGTATCACAGAATAAGCTAGGTTTGAAGTAACCTCTGAAGGCCATCTTGTCCAATCCCTCATTTAAAGCAGTGCCAAATACTAATTCACATCTGTTTGCTCATGGCTTTGCTCAGCTCAGTGTTGAGTATCTTCAAGGACTTCTTCATCAACTCACTAGAAAATCAGTTTTCTGTCTGGCCATTCTCTGAGTGAAAAGCAAATAAATTTCCTCACACCTAGTCAAATTTTCCATGCACTAACTTTGGTCGGTTGTCTTTAGTCCTCTCATTGTGGACCTCTTAGAAGAATCTGGTTCTGCCTTCTCTGTAGTCAGGCAGTCAATGTAAGAAATTATACTTCCACTCCTTTGGCTAAACAAAGACATTCTCTTCAGCTCCTCTTCCCACATTGTGTTGTCAATCTCCTTAAAAACATGGAGGGGGTGAACCACCGGCCTCACTCTGACAGGTCAATTCTTTCTTGTAGAAGGAGCCCATAACTGGACACAGTACTCCTGACAAAGTCTCACAAGTGCTGAAAAGATGAAGAGAACCACGTACCTCACCTGCCCTGTGCTCTAATTAATACAGTCCTGCATAGACTATGCACAAACAACACAGCTTGGTTTTATTCAGTATGTGCACTAGGACCCCCAGGACCTTTTCTGCAGAGCTGCTTTCAAGCCATTAATTCCCACCCTACAGTTGCATGTGGTTATGCCCAGGTGCCAAACTCTCCACTTGCCTCCTTGAACTCTGAGAAGTTCCTGCCAGACCACTTCTCCATCCAGTCTAAGTCACTCTGAATGGCAGACCTACCCTCCTGCATATCAACTGCTCTCCTCAATTTGTTGTCATGAAGAAAAGGCAGAGGAAAAAAATTATAATGACATTTGACATTGACATCATCCAGTTCTCTCAGTACCTTCAGATGCATCCTGTCCCCACAGACTTGTGCACATCCAGTTGGTTTAACTGTTCTCAAATTTCTACTCTGGACACTGTTTATATCCCAGACTCTGCCTTTAAGATCAGGAGCCAGGGAGGATCGAGTGCAGAACTTACATGTGAAGACAGAGGCAAAGGAAGAATTGAGTTCCTCAGCCTTTTCCCACATCCTGTATCCCTAGGTCCCCTGGCCCCTCACAAGGTTTGCACATGCCTTAGCCTTCATTCTACTGTTACAGTATCCACACAGGCTCATCTTACTCTTCACATTCCTCATCACATTCAACTCTGAGATTGGTTTACCTAATCCTTAATCCTGCACACTCTGGACCTCTACAAGGTCATCCCAAACCTGCCTCCACCCTCTCTGCCCTTCGTTTTTCCCTCTGAGCTCAGCTGGAAGCTCCCTGTTCAGCCAAGCAGCCTCCTGCCACACGTGCTTGATCTTACATGGAGAGGAAAGGACTATTCAGCTCTGAAGAGGCTGTCACCGAAGATCAACCTATTCTCCAGCCCTTCAGGCCAGTCATTTAGTGTAACAACTAATAATCATGTCATACACACTTGACTGGTGAGCTGTCTTTTATAAATTCAAATAAAAAAAGTATTTCATGGTACTGATGATTTGTGGTTTTCAACGGTCAACACAGAAGTTATTTGTCCTCAGCCTCAGGGACAAACATCACCTAATGTACTTACCTGAAATATCATCTGAAGAGTCCTCATCCTGTGGCCTGTTGGGCCTTTTGCTTCTCTTTGGCTTCTCGGGGTTGGTTCTTGATGGATCTTTCACCCGCATCTGTTGCTTACTAGGAAAGAGAAACAGAGGTTGCTTTATTGCTATTGCTGTCAAAATATTTCACCAAATGTAGTGAATTTGAACTCTAAACCGAAATCAAATCACACATCTGAACCTCACCAACACAGCTTTAGCCTTGGACGAATGTCAGCCACTGTGAAACAAGAGTACATATGTGCCAGGAATGAACTCAGGACTGTTGCAATGTCAGTTATACTACAGGATATTACATTGCATCTGTAGCAATAGGGCACACACTTCTAGACAGTGGTGTTAAATATTTGAGATACCAAGATTTTCTTCACTTTTGTTACTGAGAAGTAAATTATCAGAGAGCTACAACCATATCTACCAGATGAACTTCATCAAAATAAAAGCTTCATTTCCTTAACATAGATCCCTTACAAAAGGTTTTAGCCATCATTTACCTGTGGCACATTCCCTAAAAGCTTTTGAGCAATTTCAAACACTTAAAGAAAATCAGAAAAGTCTTCCAAATCTGATTAAAATGTTCTATCCTACAAGGGATGACAGACGGGAGTGCAAGCTGACCCCTCTGTTAAACATGGGAGAATTCATAAGGATGAAGTCTCTCATAGGAAATTTGGGTCATTAATCATGAAGTCCTATGAGGAACAGAATAAAAGTACAGCTATTTTCCACTAAACTTTAAAAAAAAAGCCTCAGAGGTTTCAGCACACCAGTCAATCAAAAATCCAGATGTGAATTCACTGAAGGAGTGTAGCCATGCATGACATAAACAGCTGCTGGGATTTAGCTTACAGGTTGTCTTTTAACAATGTGGTTCATAAAAACAAATTTTTGTTTCCATAAACGAAGCATATGCATGTAAGATAGCTAAATATTCATACACTGCAAACATGAGCCATTCTGTTCAGAAATAAAATGATGTCTTGTTGTGTATTACAAACAGGCCAGTAATGTCACCTGAGCCACCAGGACCAAAGATTTTCAACTGTGCTGCCACATTTAGGTACAGGAAACCTCTAAAATGCCCTATATTTGGGAATAGCTAAAGGTATCTTCTTACCACAGATCAATTAGTTAAATTTGCTGAAGTTTGGAAAGTTTGTCTATTTAAGTTTTTTTAACTTTTCTGTATGTGCATTTGTACTACTGAAGCTCTGAGAGACACAGGAATCAACCAGTATACTGAACTCGATATTCCCTCTCCTTACTTATCCATTAAGCCAAACACTCATCAATATTGATATCAGAGCAGCACCACCACTGGTATCTGAACAGCCTTCCCTGAAGCAAAGCAGGCAATCTGTATCTCAGAGCTCCTGTTCCAGGTTCCTACAGCTTTGGATAGATGTCCTGCATCTGCCACACATACTGTAGTGCTGGATGTTTCACGCATGAACCTATCCATTAGAAATTTGCTTTGGAGTACTCAAAGTTTTCTATAGTAAGAAAGAAATCTTTAGTCTCTGCTTCCTTGCATCAATGACTTCATGTCTCCTCAAGCTTTCAAAATACAGTGCATTTTTTGCAGAATGCACATTTACATAGAAATTAGCTTACACTATATTAAATACCATGATGTCCTTAAATTACAGATTTTAAATTTTCCTATACTTATGGCTACAAAGCTTTGACATGCAAGGGAACGGTGCCAAGTGAATTCAGCTTTGCTGATTTAATGGGTTCGTAATTCCTGTTCATAAAGTAAGAAAGGTCTAAATATTCCAGCTCTTGACTATATCTTTTCAAAAGATGTTAACACAACTAATGTCCATCAACAGCCAAGCAACATAGCACCCCTAGGACATTAAAAGGTTCAAGCAACTTCAACTGTGCCGTTCTGCCTCGGAAGCTTACCACATAGATCCAAGCTTCATGTGCAACTACCCATCACCACTTGTCGCACTGTACTTCACTGAGCACAAGATTCATCGAGACATTCATCAAACAGTAAGGCCAATACAGCTGTTGTGAGAAAACCCAAGATTTTACACTAAATTACGTAAAGAGTCAATAGCAAAGACAGCAAAAATGTCCTCCCTAAAGGAACATGGTTGTGTTTAGGTGATTCAACGCTGACATAAACAATCTACAAGTTCATTTCAGCATAACAATTTTGATCTCTTTGGACAGATTATGTAAGACTGTCCAAACCACAGACTTCACCTCAATGAAAGTCATGCTCATATCAGTACATTTAGAGAGCTCAGATAAACAATTGTGGGCCCAACCAGCTGAAACACAAGCAAGTCTTCACCACTTGTGAAATCCTGTGCCAGAGCACAGGTGATGTGATGTGGATGAGGGCACAGAAGCCCACTGCTGGACCCACACCGTAGGGACCCTCAGGGCATGTGGAAAAGACAGTGCCAGTTGATACTTGCAAAGACAGAAAACACAGCATTTTGAGCCCAACATAATCAACATGGCATTAAAAATGAACACTGGCACAAGGAGCTGCATTCACACTGCAGGTTTGGGAACTCAGTGCACAGCCCGGTCATTTTCCAGTCTCCTTTCACTAAGCGCAGGCAGAGGAAAAGACAACACGGACCATTAGATTAATTACTTTTCATGAACACACACATAGATGGACATCCATCAGACAATGTTTACTGACCTGTGAGCTCTTGGAAAAGCCAGAGCATATCAAGGACTTAGACAGTCAGGGTTTGTGCCTGATTTTGAAAAGCACAGAAGTATGATGGAAGAGTAAGAGCAGCAAGCTACTCCACATGATCTACAACACAAGTAGCACAATATATATGGAATACTGTCTGCCCTTTTCCAGTATACTTAGGGACAGAAAACGTTACAAATAAAAGAACTAATTTAACAATTAAAACATGATCAACATCAATTAACAATTTCAAAATCAAAATGTTTACACCAGGAACTTGATTATTATATTAATTGAGTTAAATGAGGAAGAAACTTAAGGTTCTTCAGAAATGACTTCTCAGAAATACTTCAGTTTATGGGAAATAAAGTATTTGAGATTTTATTGGAATGGAAGTCCTGAACAAACATAGACTCTAGAAAGCATAAAATGTAGCTAAGAAAAAAACAAAAGCAATGTTCTATGGGTTACTGTTGACCACAGGCACAGGCCATTGGGGACAAGCAGACAAAAGAGAAACAAACAACTTACACAAAATGAACTTGGTAAGTAAAAGATTAAAAACCTTCATGGTAGTATTCCCATGATGTGCCTCTTTCCAACCAATTATCATATTTTTTAATATGAGCAATGAGTATTTTGTGTCTATAGTAATCAACTATGAAGCCTCCTAAATGGGACAGACTCTCCTCTTTTTCCTATGCAGAAACAAGCCACCACGAATCCTTGCTTGGAAGTTTCCTTTTATGATGGAAAACCAAATACAGCCAAGTTTTTTGCATACATAAAATCAAGTCATGGTGCATATGATATTTCACTAATGAATCTGACAAATAAAAAGACACTGATTTTTTGTAGAACAAGCTCAGTTCAGAGATTATGTTAGCTCTACCCTCATCTGTACTTGGCACACAGCAAAAATCTTAAGTAGAAATTGTGCAGTTTTGTGGGGAAAAATTAAAAAAATAGAAAAAGTTAGATTCAAAAAACTGAAACCTTTTCCTTTTAAAGAAATATTTAATACAAAACTAAGAACTAGTCCTTGCCAAACGTGTTCAGATTCTTTGAGCTCAGCATATAAGAGTTTGAAGTGTAATCATCACCATCACTAGCTATTCTCAGCTGACTTTTTACTTCTCAAAAGCCTCCTAATGTCAGTCTTCCTACAAAAAGCTGATTAAGATCAAAACCTCCTCACTCAACTGCTCATTTCCACCATTCTACAAAGAACAAACCACTTCAAAAGCAGCAGAATAATCTGCCCATCTGATTTCAAAAGCTTCAGATTTGACAGAGTGCCAAAAATCAATGCACTGAATTTGTTCAGTTAAATCTACGGTGTGCCCAGACTATTTTAAATGTAAGATACGCTTGAAATAGCCTTTTAACATCCAATAGTCTATAAACATCATTAATATTCCTATATTTAGAAATGTACCCTCTTCATAGAGTATATATTTAGATATTACAAGAGTTGAATATACTTCCTAAAATAAATGCTATTTTAAAAAAAATTTACATTTTACTGTATTTCAGTGGAGTTAGGACCAATAAAAGATTTTAGTATGAAAAAAATCACTGTTCCTTGGGAAACCAAACAAAACCAAACCAACAAAAAAAAACAACCACTAACCAGATTGCTCCTCTTCACAAGATCTTTATCCAAGCAAGGTGGAGAAGCAAATTATGTCTTCACTGTGTAGACTTCCCAAAAACTTTTCCCATCTTACCACCTTGCATTTCCTACTTGGATGTTGAGTCCCTCCTCCTAGAATGTCTACAGTTCCCTTACTAAATGTTGAAATGTGTCACCTTGGAGAGTTTTCCTATGCTGTACCTTCACCATGATGCTCATAAGAAACACAAACCAGACCATCAGTATGTTAGAGAAATAACCTGCTGTACTGATTAATACCATATCACTGCTTCCATCTGCCAAGACACACATTTTCCCTCCTCTCATAAGTAGGGTGTCAGCTCTTTCAAGCAAGTGCTACATTTTTATTCTTATCTGTGTAATACCTATTACAGTATTTTCCTGATTCTTGATTAAGTAGGAGGATTACAGCTGCATTGCTAGAATGCAAACAAGATAGAAATTATGCAAAAGCCACGATCTTATTTAAGCATACTTACCCTATTAGTGTAGCCAACTGAGTCTACAGATAATTTCCAGGTACTATTTTGGATATGGGTAATGCTCTCCCAGTAGGACTGTCCATTAACTGTGAAACCAGTACCGTTAAATATTCCATCAGTGACCACCTGAATTCAAAGAAGCTGGGGCAAATTATGTTTACCTCAATCCATCTGAGGTATCCTGAATTCCAGTTGTTTCACCACTTGTTGTCAAACTTTCAGGTTAAAACTATATCATTTTATGTTGCTAAGGCAAAGAAAAACCTGTGTCACACTGAAAGGGCAGAGCACACGCTGAATACTGGAAAAAATTAGCACTTGCATGTGACTTAACTGTCCAGCTGTCAACAGCAGCCTTGCACCAAAGGGGTTGAGGATGCCCAGATGTGCAGATTAAGTCCAAAGATGCTCTGAAGCACATGTGTGAAAGGTCCTTATGAACCTCCACATAACTGTGAGAGCAGAAAGAAATGCTTTGTACGGATCAGTAATGCCAGGTCCTCCGCAGAACTGCCACGTTTTGATGTAAGCTGTAAGTTGATATATTTTGGACGCCTGTTCCGAGCGTTACCTGTGGCATTTTGGCTTGCTCACCACTAGACCAAGAGTCACCCAATCAAAACAGGCAGCACATCCATCACGGACAGCAAGCGGGCAGTGTCACCCGTCAGCGGGCCAGGAGGCTCAGCGCTCTGACAGCTCCGAAACCTTTGCGGAAAACAAGCCCCTGCTGCCTGCGAGAGCAGTAAAAGGACCAGAATTGCTGACTGGTAGTGGCAGCCAAGCTTCTTCCCCTGGAAAATGTCATCTGAAATTCTGAAAGCGTCATCTCTAAGATTTCCTAGCCCAAAGGCACATCACACATCCTACACCGTCACTGCAGCTCAAATGCCAATCCTGACATTATATTACAGTCCTAAAAGGGTGAGACACTGATGCACTTTTTGAGCAAGGAGTGAGACTGAGCCTTCGGACCACTAGACACAACTTTGCAAGTGACAGCAAAAATCACATAGTATGTCTCACTTTCATTAATCCACTTTCTCCAGCTGCCCATGCTAAACTATCACCTTTCATATTTGTATCCTGCACAATCCCCCTCAGACTTCCTTCTGAAACCACTTGCCACAGAAAAATGACTTCTAAGGATGGACAGAAACCAGACGTGTCCAGAAAAAAGAATGAAAAGAGTCTGTAACTGGGTTTATGACTACAGTATATACATAGTATATACATATGCTATAGTGTGTATATATATATATATATAGCACTAACTGGGTAAAAACAGTAGCATTTTGATGACGTATTTTTGCTACTATCTTATAGCAAAGGTCTTACAGAAAATGTCAGACATCCAGCCCCATTAAGCAAGTTGTAACTTTTGTTTATGTTCTCTATCCCACATTATTTTTTTTTTTTTAATGAACACACCAAGAGGGAAAAACATCTGGATAGAAGCATTCATGCTCCAACATAGATCTTCCTAGAAAATTCATGCTTTAAAAAGCAAAACACCTAAGTACCAGAAAAGAGCCAGTTTATAACTAGTAATGTTGGCTTGCAAGTGAAAACTTTGTATGCGAAAAGGCAGTGAGATGACAGACTGTGCACTCCCCGTTATACAAACACCAAGGTGCCATCACCACAGAAAATCTGAGGGCATAACAACTGAAACAGTAACCAGTGAACTCACAGCACCTTGCCAGGATAACCACGTGGCCAAAAAGCAGTCCGAGATGTCATAAGAGAACATGAGGAACAACATGAGGAAAGGATGAACTTTAGATAAATGCTAATTCTGTGAATTAAAAAAAAAAAAAAGAAACTGTGGTGCAGCATGGGTGTGAGACAGAAGGCTGAAACCCACACAAGACAATACTTCAAGCTAAGACTCCTGCTGTACCCCTGCCTAAAGGGCTGAGTTGGAGCAGATACAGGAATACAACTTCCTATCTACTCTGGAAGAGTGTTGTGGGAATTAATTAATCAATGAGGGTGGAACAGATAAAACAGTACATTACTACAGAAAACTTGTTTAAGCTCTTTGAAAGCCTAAATCTTGCCACCAAGAACAAAAAAAATCACTAAGTTTTTTTCCTTCACACAGACTGTCCCAGTTTGCTTTGATGACATGTCTGAAGTGGAACAACTTGTCCTCGATCTACAACTGATGCTCAAAAAAGAACCCCTGAGACACTAGCTGCAGTTCTGTGAATCTCACAGAAATAAAGCTACAGAGCACCAGTTCTTCAATATTTCATGAAGAAATCTGACAAAATATTTACAAATGTAGTAAACACCAAAACAACTTCACAAAGGCATATTCTGCTTCAGTCTTGCACGTGTTCGTGCCTTTACTATGCTTCTGTTTAAAAAGCTAGAAAACAAGAGCGGAAAAAACCCTTTAAATACAACTCTGCTCTATATGCTTGTATGAGAGGATTATTTAATGGAATTGGAAAATACTTGTAGTTAAAGATGACATGTAACTAGAATACAGTGCTACACCTGCAGCTATTGCCATCTGCTTCTCTGTGTCCATTATACTGCATCTATGTTTAATATGGTGTTGTGCATGTCCTGTTTAATAGTGTAAGTCGCAACGTATCTACAACAAGGGCAGGAGGAAGTCCTAAAGTAGAGGACGTGATACCAAAGGAAAAAAACCAAACCAAACCAAAACAAATCATGGACTCAAGAGAATTCCAACATTAACTCAATACAACGTGCAGGGTTGCAGCTATGGGTCTAGAACACCACGTCTCAGATTAACCGCGAGGAGCGGCACCGGGCTGTCACCTAATCCCCGGGCTGTCACCCAATCCCCGGGCACGGGCCGCTCCGCGTCCGCCCAAGCCCAAAGGCGAGGCCGCGGCGGCGGCAGCTCCAGGCCGGCACACGCAGCGCGGGCAGCAGGGGCCGCGCCGGCCGCACACCGCGGGGCCGG
>VZRZ01008455.1:156095-178858 GCA_013398175.1 Climacteris rufus | reverse complement strand
GCCTCGGCCTCTCCGGGCCGGGAGGGGGAGAGCTTGGCCGGCGCCCGGGGACGGCCCCGTGCGGCCGCGTCTGGCGGCGATGCCCCTCCCGAGAGGGCCCTGGGGCGGGCTGACCGGCGCTGCCTCCCCGCCAGGTCCCGCCTGCCGCAGCCTCTGCGCCGCCGGGCCGCCGAACCTCTCCTACCAGGAGCTCAAAGACTTGAAGAAGGCCAACGTCCTCCACATTGACGTGCGGGAGAGGTGGGAGATCGACAGGTTTGGAAAAATTCCCGAGTCCATCAACATACCACGTAAGTTGTCAGCGCCGCTGTGTGCAGGCGCTGGGTGTTCCCTATTCCTCTTTGCCTGCATGGTCAAGTGGCGGTGACTGACCAAAGAGGAATGGTGCTAGACAGCTATTATGTTATGAGGCTGAACTTTTCCTCCAGAGGAATTAGAAGCCTTGCAATGTGAGCCTGTCTATGGATGGAGAATAAATTACACTTTGTTTTCTGTATTTGCCAGTGGGTGAATTAATGGAAGCTCTACAAATGGACCCAACGGAGTTCAAGGAGCAATACAATCAAAAGATGCCATCTAAGTCGGATCCTGTGGTTTTCTCCTGTTTGGCAGGAACAAGAAGTAAACAAGCACTGGGTTTTGCCATGTCCTTGGGTTTCAGCAGGTATGACTTCGTGTGTAAGGATAAGATTAATGCTGCCTCCTCCCATGAAGCAGAACACATACCTTGTGGGCAAGGGTAAAAATTTACACATGGAATATGAACAAAACAATTGGTATTTGAGTTAGACACCTCCTCTTGTCTCCACTGAACCTTGAAAGGTGTCACTGGGTGTTCCAGCAAAGTGAGGTGAAACAACCCCTCAGCAGCTCTGCACATGTGCCACAGGTGACACAAACTCCTGCAAGACCATGCTGCCACTGAAGGGTCCTTCTGCCTCTTAGGGCTCCCTTGCCAAGATGTTGCTTCCTTATACAGCTTCATAAGCACTAGTCCTGAGATGCACGAAGATTGGAAAGGTGAACTGCTTGCTTTGGTAGGAGTACAATTTTAAATTAAATAGTTTATGAAACCACACCCTTTGTTGAATTGCTCTAGCTGTACAGTTCACTGCTGACAAAGTACACCTTCACTTCCAGTAAAGCTTTGGATTGTTTGCCAGGAGTAAAGCAGTGAAGGCAATAGCTACCAAAACAAAGGGATAATGATAGAGTGAAATCAAAAGCAGCATTTGGTTGGTAGAATTGTTACAGCCACCTTAGAAAGGTGCCTTGCTGTCCTGACGACTGCAGATAAAATTTAAGACATTGGTTGTTTGCTCATGTTTTCACTGAACTGCAGTTCATGAACTGGAGTATTCCTATTAATTCTAGTCAAAAGTATGGAATCACATTCTTGTTTCTAAGTGCAAATTATTCTCCATTGCCTGTTTTTCATGCTGCCTAATTGAAGGAGTCAGTATTGTTTTGCACGGTGGGTTTTTGTTTTCCAGAGTTTAGTTTTGTGCAGTTTTATGTCAGATCTATAGAGCACGTAGGTTTGCAAGCAAGTAAGATCATTGTGCTGGGTTTATCTGGTGACATCTGAAGTATTAGACATAGTAACATGTAAATCTCCCATTGCAGTGAGACTGTTCTCACTTTTTTGGAAAAGAAGTGGCAACTGTTTAATTGATCCAGCTGCTATTTCTTGCTTGATGTTTGATCTCCAGCATTGTGATTTGGAAGAAAAGTTACAGAACACACTGCATAGATGCAGGCAATATTAGAGTGCTCATTGAAGCGAGGTACATTGAAGTGTATTTGGTTGCAGAAAATTTCTGTATGTTTTCTTTTTTTTTCCTCTGTTTTTGTGAGGTTTGGTTTTGGGGTTTGGGTTTTTGCTTTTTTTTGGTTTGTTTTTTGTTTGTTGTTGTTTGTTTGGTTTTTTGTGGGTTTTTTTTTGGCATGTCCTCTTAAGATATAATGTTAATAAGGATTCTTCTTGAGAAAGTTATCTTCTGTGTATTTTCAGAGTTCAGCAGTATGCTGGTGGCTTTGAGGACTGGGTAAAACATGAATCTCCAGAAAAGAAATGAAGATGACTGCCTCAACCCTTACCCTTTCAAGGCTTCAGGATGGTTTGCAGGTTTTAGCAAACTGCATGCATTCCACTTCCAGAATAAAGCTCACTGCTATCTTCTTGTGTAAATGGACATTCACCTTCCAGTAGCCATGCATATCAACTGTTTGGTTTAAATTATACCTAAAGGCTACAACACAAACAGAGGACATTAAATTTGCTCAACCTTTCAGCCTTTACTTTGGGTTATGTTTTTGCTGAGTGCATGTGAAGAGAGCCTAAGAGCTGATTATGTTTACTTTTTTGTATGATGTAGTTTATGACTGTTTAAACTAATGATGATAGGACAAATAAAATTATTATTTCTCAAATACCTGTGCTGGGTAGTTTGTTTAGAATAGTGAAACTGCAGATATTCTAATGGAATTGGGGTGACTTCCCTCAGCACAGATGTATTATACTTCATCTGTAGAGGAAGTTTTAAAATACTTGCTGTGTTAGCAAAGAATACAAGTAGAGTACAAATTTTTAGGTTTGCAATATGTGATTGTAAGGCTATAATATACCTACCGGTCAGAAAATAGAAATTGTCTTAATGATAGAATATTCACGGTTGAAAACCCTCTATTATTCCTTATTTTAAAAGTATATCCACTTTTATATGCAGATCTGCTTCTGAGCCCAAAATGCTGTAAGTTTCAGTCAAGAACTTCTCTCAGTAACTCAGTATCAAGTGAGAACTTGCCTATAGTTGAAGTTACTATTACAGAGATAAAATTGTTTTAGGCTGGAAAATTGCAGGTGTCCAAGAAAGTTACTAAACTCCTTTCCTTCTTCTATGTACATTAATTTGCATGTCTGAACTTAAAAAAACAGGTTGACCCACCCCTACCTAAAAATTTGCATAGTCATAATTGTAAGGATTTTTTTTAAAATTTATCTAATGCTGTAGCAGTTCAGGGAAACCTGCAAAGGTGAATTGCTTTGACCTCTAGAAAGCTACAGTCCTAGCACAGTTCAGGAGTCTGTAGGTTGTCTGGAAACAGGAATGAAGTTTCTGGTATTGCAAGCAACGTGTGCTTATCCTACAGCTCTTCCATTCTGGCAGTGCAATCTACATGGTTAGAAGAGGACCTAAAATCTATACCCTCTCCAGTTTAGAGAACTGAGAAGTAACAAATGTGAGCAGAATTTTATTTCTGCAGTCATGGGTTTATAGAGGAGAACCCCTGTAGGTGGCACAGCCAGCTGTGTTGGCTGTGCTGCCCTGATGGTCTCTTACAGGAGTTTCTGTGCTCTCATCTTTGCTAATAATTAGAGACCCTGGGGTGTAGCTGTCACAATAGTGAGCAAGGAGTCCATTTTTCTTCAAAGTATCATTGACTTTTTAGTGGTCCTATTGCTATACTTTATTTCAATCCATTAAAAAACAAAAAACTTTTAGAACTTAGACAATTTTCCAAAATATTGCTTTAGTTTAACTGAGGAATTAATGGGAATAAGGTGAAATTAAAATGCCAGGATGAGCATATGTATTACCTTGCTGTGGTCAATTACTCTGCAATTCTTGCTACCAAACTCTCAAAAGCTCTTCTTCAGACTGGATCAGGAGGAGCAAGGGATGCCAGCAGTTTCCTTGGAGTTAGCCAGATGCTGGGATCTATTAATTTTGCCTGTTTAACATGGCCTAGACTGTGGGTTTCACAATGCTGTGGGCATGTGGTCAAGTGGGCAACAGAAACCCACTGCTGACTGTGTAGCGCCAGACCTCACCAGGACTAACGATGCCTTTTGAAGATCATTAACATCAGACTGTATAGAGGATTTGAAATATTTTACACTGAAAATATTTAGCTGAATGTATAATTGATCATGATTATCTGTATTGATCAAGACACCAAACTTCAGCATACAAAGGAACAAAGGCCATCAAATCAACTAAACAGTCAGTATTTAGTCATAAGCAGCCAATGCTTCTTTCTGTAGCTACATAGAAGTTTAGTGTTTAGGAACACCTAAAACTACACAGCCACAAAAAAAAAACAAGTTATACTGTGTCACACCAAGATCGATCTAGCCCCTTGTCTTCTGTTTGGCAGCAACTGGTAATAAACATCTGAGGAAGAGCATGAAACAGGATTAGTATATAGCAATACAATCACCAGATTACTCTCATTTACAACTCAGAGTGCTTCAATACTTCCTCAAAGCTTTGCATGTCTTGGTATATTTGGGCATTTGTAAATTTTCAACAGAAAATCCCAGCAGGCACAGCAGTGGTGAGAAGTCTTTCCTTTTGTTGTTTCTCAATTTGCCATGTATTCTTTTCATCAGCTGCTCCAGCTTCTTCTGGCAGAAGTGAACAGTTGTCACTTCATCAGTCTTCACAGCACTCATGATTTTACTAGACCCCTGCTGTCTTTTCTGAATTGAAGAGTTGTGGTTTTTTTTTTAATTGGAAAGCTACTGTATACCTTTTTTTATTTTCCTTTTTTATCAATCGTGGTAGTTTTTTGGAAGATGTTTCTCAAACGATTTGTAGCTTGTCAAATTAGATGATCCTTTCTTATTTGCTTTTCAGAGGATGGAGTTTGAGTTAAATAACTTGTCTGATCAGTTTGTTTCCTTTGGGATTTTTGATTAAGTCTTTTTGGCATAGATGGCTTGTGTTTGCTTTGACACTTCACTGTCACCTGTAGCCACATAATCTCTGAAGACTTTCAGCTACCGCTCTTTTAATGAGATACCACATTTTTATGCACCTCTCCTTTGAAATGAAACATAAGAAAGGTGATTTCTTTTCTTTCTGCTTGGTAGCAAGACTGTTGAATTCACATTATGTTCCTTTTCCTGTTGTTCCAAATTACACCTCTCTTTTTAAAACTGTTGTCACTGAATCCAGCTCCTTTGAATGTACTTTATTGCCTTTCAGTGTTTTCACTGGAATCAGAGCTGGGAAAATTATCCTCACCTCCCCAGTGGAGAAATGCCTTAAGAAACTTGTAGTTAACATCAAGAAGTGCCTGACATTGTAGCTCTGAGGTTCAGGTCCCATTGTGATTTAGGTGTGAAGTAAAGTCTGCAAAGGCTCTTGAGCAGCAAGAAAAAAATTAATCACTTTAGCCAGAATTATTCATTAATTCCCTAATTCCAAAATATGAGCTTTCTTGGCAGATTATGTGGTAAATGTGAGAAGACTGATGTTTACCTAAAGAATAGTTCCTGTTTAAGAACTCCACACAACAGAGGTCAAGTTGCTTTGATTTATTTCTATTCCCCAAGTCCACGTTACAAATAGCACATTTGAGACTTCAAGAAATGAAAGCAAAATAGCCAAATTCCACTTTATCAATCAAGTGTCTATAAAAGGTATGGATCAAATAGCAACAAAGTAGCAAAGACCAAAATGTATGTATTTTCCATCTCACCAAAGTGTTTGGGGTTTTTTCACCTAACAGTTTATGGAAATGACCAGAACAGAAATAAATGCTAGTAGCCTAATGGGCTACATACAAAACCACTTCAGTTAGACTTCACTGAATGACTTGCCAATTACAAAGACAGGTATTTGCAAAAACAGGTGGGCTTTTTAAGGGGCCAGTTTTTTGAACCAAGACACATCACAGAGCACACATTTTCAAGAACCTCCCTCCAGTATTTCAGACCAGTGAGACGTGTTGTTTCGGGAAAAGAAAAAAGAGAGAAAAATACTACTGCACTTTATTTTATCCTTCAACTTTTATACTCAGGCAAGTTGGCATTATCATTCAAAATAAAGTTGTACAGAACTTAGTTAGAATCAAAGTTATCTAAAAAAAATCAAGAAATCAATTTTGGCCAATTCCTGTCTTCAGTGGGATATCTGCCTGAGTAAGGAATGCAGGATATGGCCTTCTGTTTGAAGGAATCTCATTTTCTCCAGCACAAAGTTAACCAAGGAATCCCATTTCAGTTATTCTAGAGTTGCTCCTAACATCCCAATTAAAATTAGCCAGTATGAAGCCACCAAACACTTGATCCTCTTAAATAAACTCTCTAATGAACCACACAAATTCACACTAACAGTGAAGGCAGACTAACAGTGTATATCTTTTCTACAAAAAAAAATCCACCATAAAAAAAGCAATAATATCCAGATTTGTAATTGATTGTGAAATATTCCGATTGTACCATACAGTACATTTATCTGAAAAAAAAATCATAGTATGTTGGGTTTTCTTAATTCATAACACTTGAAATGTTTCAGAAAACTGCAGAATCACTATACATATTGCACTTCTCTGGTAAGCTGGGCTACTATGTATCATGGCAAAACCACCAAATAGACCCACTGAGGAAAACAGCTTTTTAAAATCCAAAAATAGAAACTGACTTTCTTTCCCGAAGCTTTCATTAAAACTTTAACTATATTCTTTACAGGCTCTTCTAGGCATTTGTTTCTGAAGGACTGTGTGTTACTCGTTGCAGAATCTGGTTTGGTTTTTATTTTGATGTCAACAAAACTGAAGGTAATGGATAGATTCCTTCAGTCTGGATGGATGATCTTCCTTCAGTCACAAACAAAATGAAGACAATACAATTCATTAACACAGTTACGCTCAGGCTTCGGGGTTACCGTCGCTTTAAAAATAGTTCACTTCATAATGCAAAGAAAACCAATAATGAACTATTTGTTTTGAGTGAAAAGTGGTAACCTTTTGCAGCTTGGTTTAATATTTGATTCCTTACACTGAAAAATCTTAGCACATTTGCTCCAGCGTCAGAGAAAATGATGTAGTTTTAGAGAAAAAGCTTTCAAAACGCTTGACACAAACAAGCTATTTATTCTTCAAGTTCTTTGTCAAAGATGTTACTAAAACCTTCTGTCCATTGCATGAACACAGGAAAGATCCCAGGATGTCTTGAGTCAAAGTGGTCCATAAAGAAATTCTTTGGAATGCCTTAAGATTGGCTATAACTAGAGTTCTGGCTACCATTTGGACCCTGTTCTCCTTCACTGTTTGAAGAAAACAAAAACGTGTCTTTAATAAGAAGCATCATATTACATTTTTATCCTTTTTTTTCTAATTAAAAAATACAGTATTCTGTAAGTATTTTGAAGGAAACTACTTCAACATA
Organism: Climacteris rufus; assembly: GCA_013398175.1. NCBI lineage: Eukaryota > Metazoa > Chordata > Aves > Passeriformes > Climacteridae > Climacteris > Climacteris rufus. The sequence continues at coordinate 171,678 of VZRZ01008455.1, read as the reverse complement.
TACACAAATAGGTCAAGTTTCATTTAAAAATGCAAAGGTTATTCTCAGCATGCATAAATAACTTCACCATATTTATTTGAATAATAATTTCAATATATGTCCATGCAGCTGCCTGCTGAATCTACTTCTGAAGTCAACATTGAAAAGTTTGCATTACATAAGCATGTGCACAGGAATCTGCATGTGCAGATCAGATTCCCAACAGTGATATTTAATCACAGTAATTAAATATGACATCAAGCAGGCCCAGTTCTATTGAATCTGGCCCAGCCATGGAGCCTCACACTGGGGTTCCTTACATTTGCTGACCTGTATTAATTACATTCTAATCAAGTAACACTCTCCATAAGACAATGGATGTTATGCTTCTCAGTAGCTTCTAAACAATCAGGCTGGTTTTATCAGAAACATCTGCACTGTAAAAACATACCCTTGAATTAAATGTTTACCCATTCTTAAGATAGCAGTCCAGTTTCTCCATATGAAAGATGTAATAAGGAAGTACAGTACCTGTTTGGAGGCGGTTTTGGTTTAGGCATTTTACTAAGAATAGTAGCCATTTCTTTCCTCTCATCAAAGTTCTTCCACTGCTCATACAGCTTCAGAATAACCCTGATTATTTCTAAAATCTGTATTTGAAAGAAAAGAGATCTTATGGTCAGGCACGATAGTAATCTTATCTTTGTCATTGTCAGTTTAAGTGTGTAATTAATTAAATATGCCCCAAACTGAAATTAAACAACACAATCTTCATCGTATAAACAGAGCTGTCTCACACTTAATCTGGTTGCACCAAAGCATTTAATTAGTTTTTTTATTTAATTGTGAATGGAAGTCTGAACAGAATACTTTTCCTTTCAACTGTATTTACTACTTGTCTCCTCCTGCAAACTAAATATTTATTTATTTATTTGCAACTACTGTCACAGCTTGTAACTTAGCTACTGGGAAAATACAAACACCTGTCAGCATGATTGCAGCTATATGACCATGGATTATCAATACAGTAACTGATGATTATCGATGTTCTATACATATTAGAGGCACGATATTGGAAAAGAAAAGCCCAAATCCACAAAACATTGATCTGAATACTTTCCTTCCAAGAAACAGAGCCAAGGAGTTTTAAATACTTCTTATATTCTCATATATAGATATAGGTTTATATATATATATATATATGTAAGAAGAATTTTTGACACTTCATATTCATTTCTGGAAGCATAAGCATTCTCCACCAGTTTACCAGTTTGGACACTTGCTGTCTACTACACCTCAACTACCTTAACTTCCTAGTAAATTTCTAGTGCAATATTCTATATAAAAGCTGGATAATGTTTCATTCATAATTTGTTTAATCATTTACTAAATTACTAAAGTAGACTTCTTTCTTCTCTTTAATACAGGAACTTGGATTATGTGCTAGAGCACTTGAAACAAAAGTAATAGTTGGCGAAGAAGTCCATGGTGTTCATGGGAAAAAAATCAAGCTTAAATTGTATCACTGACATGAGAACCAAGACATGTAAACATTCAAATATGTTCAGTATCAAACTTATGGTAATTTTGTCTATTAAATATAGGTTGGTTCTCCTCTGTTGCCAGTTTATTAGCACCTTGCTTTGACATGCATGACAGCATAATGCACAGAACTCTTGATGCGGCTTCACATCCACATCATGTTTTAATGTGAAGGCAAATCCTAGAATACAAATACAATGCCAGGATAACATCAGTGGGATAAAAGGCAATGGTACATCTCATCCATAAGAGGCTATTTAATTACAGACACTCAGTTTCAAAAAAAAAAAAAAAAAATAGCCTGAAAACAATATGTGTTAAGTGAAACTGTGTGATAAGGAATGTGAGTACTAGTTTGGCTCACTTGCTGGAGCTAAACAAAGGTTAAAGAAGTCAACCTAAAAACTAAAAGGAACTAATGAAGGTGAAGAACATTTTTAGTGTAAGGACAACTGCACCTTGAAACCTGACAAATTCACGGAGGGGATTATTTAACATGGAATTTGCATTAGCAGAGAACTCAAATAATCCTGGTGACCCCCTGTTTAACACTGATAGAAGTCACAGTGCTGGACATCCTGGAAGCATCAAAGATGTTCTAAACTGCACTACACTCTGCATATGTATAGGGAAAAAACGAGAACAGTATGTTGGCATGATGCTGAAAGGTGAATCAGAAAATCACATGCACTTAGAAGTCAAACTCATGCTGGCAATCTTGTATAATGGAAAGACACCAGGAATTCATTTCCTGGCAAAAAATGTAAAAGACATTGGGTTTCTATTTCTGTCTGGAAAATGGCAACATCAGCAATGCTCTTCTATTATGCAATGGTTTTGTCTCGACTTTCAGACCAGAGTGATAACCAAGATCCCCAAGAGATCTACCTAATTCCAACAGCATCTAACGAGATCACTGAATGAAGTGCAAATCAGTATCACAGATGTGTAAGACAACCACAACTACCATTTCTGGTCAGTCCATAACAAGTGGTGGGAATACAAAACAGAGTACCTTTTCCATATCAACAGACAGCTCAGCAAACCATTGCCTTGCATCCTTCTGCTGGACAACACAGGCCACATGTAGGCAAGCTGCAAAGATCAGGTGACATGGATATTGACCAAAGATACACTCCTGATACAGTTAGAAACATCCTATTTTTTATAGACACTATACGGTTTAACAGCGAGAACTAGGGATTAATTACCCGAATTTTCTTTAAGACTTTTTAAGTTACAAGGCTACAGTGTCAGTGCTGTATGAAAGACAACCTGAAGCACCTTAGGAGGGCCCTCTGAGGAACGCTTGTGATGGGACAGCACACAAAATACATTCATTTAAACATAACAAGAGACATTACTTGTGTTACTTACCTAGAGCTATCATGAAAGGAGGGTACAGCAGACAAAGATCAGTTCTATATGTGTCATTCACTATCCTCCTGTGCAAAAAGAACTTGTAAGTATTCTCCTGTTTACCTTTGGACTATATTATTTCAAAAACTGCTGTTGATTTACAAATATTTTGTCAGGTTTTCAGATGGTCAAAGCAGTGAGGCTGCAGGGCAAAACATCAAGGGAAGAGATCTTTTCCCTTGTAAAAATCTCTGAAAGCCTTTCTCCTTTTTTCCTTGTAGTCACAGCAGAAGTTTATTTGGAAACACTGTTTTAGTACCATAAATGTCTTTCTGCAGAGGATGTTAATGTATGCCATACAATAATTATCTGCTTCACAAATAAGTAAGGGCAAGCCTAAAGGTTCTGCTGTCTTTCTGTATTTGAAACAGTGTAAGAATAAGAATTCTGCTAACACAGCTGAACCCCCCCTATATACTGTTTCTACCTTCTAAGATAAGCTACAAAAGAAAGACAATGTTGACAGCAAGAGTTTTCCTCTACTCATAGTCACAATTCAGTAGTGTAAAAACTGTGCTATTAGAGCTAGTCTAAAAAATAAAAATAAGACCACAGCAAAGTAAAATCATGACAGGGTTAAAGGCAGAATAAGCTAATTCAGGGACATTATACCTGCACATATTAACTAGGGCACCCTTTGTATTCAAATATGGCTAAGCCTGCTTGGTTAAGCAACAGCTTAGCCACCTTCAAAGCACAACCATTAAACAGTTGCTTTCCTGATGAAAGGAGGAGCTATTTCCATTGTATTCATTACCATGCAAGAGGTAGCAGCATGTCTTCTTGGCCCATATCTTGCACATATTGGAGCAAAGGTCTGTAAGGATGATATACTATCAAACAGCAGTCCTAGGAAAAATGTCAGCGGGATAGAAGTTAGATTACAATGCAGAGCATGTTGTCAGTTCATATTAAAACATTTGGTTTACAAGTCAATTACTGATTATTTTTTTAAGTAGAATTCTGACACCTAGCCCTGCTCTAATGAGGGCAGTGCTCTCTCTAGAATACCATTACATAGCACGGTTGCCAGGCTGTCAATGTCCTTCCCCTAAGAGACACAGAAAGCCACATCTGCAGCATACTGAAACCTCATTTGCTTACAAACCCGTAATTCCCACTTGGAAATACAAAGCACTGCCAGAAATCAGTCTGTTACTAAATACCATACATGGAAAGCATGCCAAAATAATTGACGCTGGTTTGGAAAGAAAGAAAAGAAAAATTCCACTGCTCTCAAATCCCCTCATTTCAGGTCTAGGTAAACAAGAAGGAATAATCCTCTCACTGAAAGTAGCCAACTGTATGGATACTACAGGGAAAAGCTGCATTAAATTATGTGTGCTGAACATTTAAGTGAAGCACTGTTACTGCACACATTATATATTGCATAGCGTACTGCAAAAATAAGTGAATCCCCAAAACATAACTTCTTGTACATGCAGCTGCTTGTGATAAAACTCCCACACAAAACTCAAGAGTTACAGCCAAGGACTAAATCTAAACAGCAATTAAAAACTGTATTAAAACAACTGTAGGCACAAACAAAAACTCTGACCTCCTCTGTGTTCTGTTTCCAAAGCATTCTTTCTCACTTGCTGTCTAACTCAGTAAGCTCCTCCCTGATTTCTCTCTCCTTTTCCCTGCACTTGAGCAGAACTACTCTCGTACAGAAAGTTCAGTGCTGAACCCATCCAAATCCAAGCCATATACAGAAATTAGGCACCATTAGGCAACCCCTAAGAAGGGTTGCATCCTTTCAGCTGCCTGAGCAAACACAGCAATGGGACAGCAACTCTCATAAAAAGCAGAAACAGCTCCTTTCTTTGAAAGTGTCTGGAAGAAAATGTCACACTGTGCTCCCTTCATCCAACAGCCTAATAGTTACAGTTCAGAAAATGGGAGGCCTGAACTCGGTTTCTTCCTCACAGGATTCAAACCCACATCCCACTTTCTACAAGATTACTCTAATTATTAGGTTATTATAGACTAGCCTGAGTGGAATAGTATCCACATCTTCTGCTGGAACCTGTATGTGTAGCTCCAGATTCTTCCAGGCAAGAAGAGGGCAAAGAAAGAATACAACTCTTTATGGTCACGACTGGCCAAAAAGGAAATAAGGGAAATAAGGACACTGACATTCCAATCTCTGCATCAAGACTTAAATACAATTACCTCTCTTTTAAAAACAGAAGCAGTTCCACCAAAAAACCCAACTTACCATTAATTCTAAGAGATAGAATTCACATTCTAGTATCTGTAAAGAATTAAAATCACAGTTAATCAGCAGTATGCGTCAAGACAGCACAAAGAATTAACTGACATACAGTTTAACATCACAAATGCAGAGGAATTCTCAGCAACTATTTCCAATAGTCCTCAGCGCATTTTATCTGAAACTACAAAACCAAACAAAAAATAAAACTATTACTGGCTCTTGCTTTATCACCATTATTAACTTAACTCCACTCCTTGTAACAATGAATTTAAGTATTTTGGATCAAGTTTACTATGAAATACTACTTCATTGGTAGTACTTGTCTGATTGGTTTCAACAGCTGGTAGCAGCAAATTGTGCGTAAATACTTAACAGCAATAGAGAAATTCTTTCATAGAATTAAGAGCTTCTTCATCAGGCCACTAACATGCCAAATAGTCTTTCAAAGCATTTTCAGATATAATTTTGTATGAAATATTCTCTCCAATTGCAGCAATTAAATCAGCTCTCACTCTCAATAGAGAAAGTGACGTATTAGTGACATCAAGAAAAAGACTGGACTGCTTTGCCTACAGGAAAGCAGTATCCAAAATACATTTCCATTTGCCTTTATCTGTAAAATAGCAGTGCAGTCTTTTTGTCAGGTCACAGATATTTTCTATTCTCATGTACCATTTGGCTTTCTAGATTGCATGAAAAGCAAACCAACAAGAGAGTAGTATTTGTTACAGTCGATGTAAAAATAATTAGATGTTTAGCTTTCTGCATTCTACAGAACAGGTCAAAAGCAGTTTTAAGAAAAACTACAAAACTTTGCAGCATTGTGACTGAGAATGCCTTGAAAACCACTGGTAAATTTAAATTTTAAACAATAAATAAAAACTATTTTTTCAAAAGCCATTAAATTTTACAGGCAAAAATAAAACTGCTGTCTGTAAGCCAATTGCTCATGTGTGCAAGCTTGGAAGCATCCCAGGTGCAAGGGCCATTTACCTTCCCTGGAGCAATGTATTTGTAACCAAGAATATTCAAAAAAACAATCTCTTTTATCATCATGCTAGAGAAAACCTACTATTTCATAATTTGTCTTTGCTGTCAACAATGTAAGGAAAGGAGGTTATGTAAGATTTTTTTATTATTTTTATAGGTAACTTGTCCAATATTCTATGCAAAAATAATTATGAACAACCCTGACACGTAAGTATGAAAATACTTCTTTTTTAGAATTTAAAAGACAGGATTTCCTGCTGACAATTATTAATTTATTTGATCAAGCTGTATGTCAACTAGCATACTTACATGGTTCATCCTATAAGGAAACTCCTTTGGAAAGGCATACGAAAACCTAGTTTTCACTACAGTAAACAGAAAAAAGTATGTTAAAAATGAAGTAATTAATATTTATAGTTCTTTCCCTTTCTATTAATTCATCTGTATATAGCCCTTCAAATCTATTTGGCAGCACAACTGCTTGCAGTACAAAAGGTCTGTATTTCAAAGAGAAAAGGTAAGTTACAAGACCTAAGATTCTGAAAGGAAAAAAGAAATACACCTGAAACCCAGATTTGCACACGTACTCAGCCAGACATTTGACTACTGCTTTGGACACTACTGAATCTTCTGGTTAACCACCAACTAGTTCATGGACACCTCACTTCCCACAAGTTATCATTCACAGAGCTATCCAGCTACTGACGCTCAGGATCTCAGTTCCAACACTAAATCCAAAAGGAATCTCCACATGGGATTTTTTTACATAGATTTAATCCTTCAACATGAAAGATTTTAAACCAATAATGAATTCTTAGAAAAGTAAGACCAAGGGCAGGATGAGGGAGCTCAATGAGACTTCTTGCAGGTCCATGGCATAAAGATTTTGGAAATGCAAACAACAGGCTCAAATTCAAAGCAAGAAGTCAATTTACCACACTGCAGAGTAGATTCCTAGGCACTGGATTATCAGAAATGTCAAGTGTCGTGCTCTCCTTGAGAGACAGACCTAAGCATCTACTCAGACATATGATATGATTCAAGACCCTTGCCTCCATGAGAATGTTCAAATACTTCCTCAGTTTGTAAGCTTATGATGATCTCCGATTTAGATAGCTAATTAATCTTCATGTATTTTACAAGGAGAACAAGTACAGATACCAGTGCACTGCTAAGAAGTATGTTAATATGCAAAGTCAGAGTGATTTCATGTTAGAATGCTGAACAAAGCAAAATAAGAACACTTGAAGATGTAGATTTGAGATTTGTACAAGTGAAAAATTATTCTAAGGCCTTGTCCTTTAAGAAAATCAGGTAATATTTAATATCCTGGAAGTGAACAATATTCCTTATATTAATGACAGACAGTATATAATGAAATTATACTATTGATACAACTTCCAGAAAATCAGTATGACATTCATTTCAAAGAAAAGACAGCACCAGTCCTCTGGACCAAAGACTTCATTATTTAGATCTATGGTGGACTATGCTAGAAAATTTGCTGTAGGACATTAAGACGGACTTTAATTTTTTCAAGAAAGAGAGAAATTCATAAAAACGGTTTCTCAAGATGCATGTAAACTGAAGAGGTACATGATAAAAAAACCACCACTTTGAGGAAGAAGATAGGGAAAGAAAGCATTTTTCCCACACAGCAAGCTGCAGACACAACCACCATATGGAGCTGTCCTTGTAGTGAGACGTGGAAACAGAGCAAAAACCTTTTGAAGAGGTTGCCAGAAAACAATCTGAGATTATCTTCCTTACAAAGGAAGCATGTGTTATTAACTGCATGTTTCTACCTAGCTAAAAGCAAACAAACCTTTTAAACTGGCCACTATGACATTAGTCTCTTTTGTTAGCTTGCTTTTCCTTTTACTTGTCTTGCCCCATCTGTTTTTGCCTTTTGTATTAAGACCTCCAAAAAATTGTTGTGTCCTACTGAAGCAACTCCAGTAAAGAAAGACGAGATAGAATAAAAGAATAAATGCTTGGAAAATTCCTGTTGCATTTTGCCCCCACTTCCATGAAATGCACAGTACTTATCAGGGCTGACAGGGTTCCTACATCTGAAGGAAGAGCTGTGGGGGAAATCTTCTATGGGATCCTGAGACTCGGGATTTTGAGAAACAGCACAGCTCAGAACTAGACGTCCAAACAAAATCAGCTACTCCAGATTTACCAAAATCCACCTAACCATCCATCTAACTTTCTCACTGATGCATCAAAACTTCCACATAGAGGTACTGTTGATGTAAAAATAGCAACTGTCATTGCTAAATCCAGTACTGGTCTTGGTCATGCTGGCACTGAAGATGTGTTTCAGCTCCTGGTGGCAGAACTGTCACACAGCCAGCCCCATGGACTGATACACTCACTGCCTGTGCAGGCTGCAGATGCAGCCAGTCACCTGTCCCCTCCATGGCTACGAGGGATTCTGAAAGCACTGACCTACATTTGGAAGAGCACAGCCAGGAATTGCCTACTGAGAGCAACTGGACCTTCTGGGTCAGATAATGGTATTCTGCTAAGGAAGACATCACTTTCAGACCTTGATGGATGAGATGTAAGTTACGTGAACTGGGAAATACAAGGCAAGTGGGAAAGATACAGAATTAAGTAGCTAAAGTGTAATTTTATTGAATTTATTGTGAACAACAGATAAGTTATAAAATGTATTTTTAGAAATACATATAATGTACAAAGACTAATTTTATGATCAGGGGGAAAAAGCTTAAAAAAATTTACCAAATTTAATTTATCAAAAATTCTCAAAACAGGTACTTCTACAGAAGCACATATTTTATAAAACAGACAAATAAAGCCCTGAGTTTCCAATTCTATCTTTGAGTAGCTCAGAATTCAATTTACTGCTCGAGGTTGTTTACAAATTTCAATAGTTTATTTTTATTATTTTGTTTTTATTTATGCCTGGCATAAGTTCCAACCCGAATCAACAACAACTAATACAGAAAGGACCCTTATGTCTCTGTATTTAGAAACAGAAGCCATATATTCTAAATGATTTTAACTGGCTGTTATAGTCCTCCATGATTTGATGAAAAGTTACCTTTAAGACACAAGCAAAGAAACCATCTGATCTTCCTACAGATACCTAACTACAGCATAATGAAAATTGCTGATACTTACATACAGAAGTAGCAGCAGAAATCAACCTTGTATTTGAAACAACACCAAATTCCTGAAGAAAAAGAATGGTAAATGAGGTGAACCACCTGAAACACCACACACACACACTGTTAGCAAATTAAAATAATGGCTTCTTACTAAACTGGGCTTCTTTATGTAGCATTGTAGTATTTGATTTTTTTCCCCCACCCCTTTTATTTTCCCCTTAAGGTGAACAGTGTTAAACTCTTGCGTAAAGAGTTATTTCATTGATTAGTTTCTTTGTTGTTTGTGAGGAATAGTAAAGATTTATGAAAGACACTAAAGCCACAAATGCTCAGCTGGCTAACACTCTTTTTAAAAAATAGACAAGAGGGCTTCAAGAAGGTGTATTTTTTTCCTTATCCCATTTGGAGAGAAAACTGTCTTTAGAAATCTGCCATTAACTACATCTATTGATATGTTTTCATGAAGTCTTAGCTCCTGTGCTGAGACAGTCAGCAGTCTGTAAATTTTCTGTAATGCACTTCTTTCAGAGAAGTGCACAGCTGAATCACTATTGCTGTAGCTGCCCTCTAAAGCTGCAGAAGCTTTAGCATAAGGAAGCCTACACAGACTTCTAAGATAAGGTACATCTATGCCTCTACACTCTATGTCTATACACCCTGTGGCAATACTTCTCAAAGGCTTATTTAACAGGCTGATAAAAAAGCACTCTCTCCAACACTTTCTCTTTTCCTTCATGTCTTCCAAACACTGAAAAGTGTCACAGTACTTGTACAGACAACAGTACCACGTGTCAACACTGGTTCAGTAGGACTGCTTCTACCATCCACTAAGGATGTAAGTTCCTGCTGTAAAATTCCTTACTGGTGACATATCACAAACTGGCCAATTTGATTTTTTTCCATTACGCAGACACTTCTCAAATAGCTATAAAACTTTCTGCATTACAGAGGACTAAAAGCAGCACCCAGCTGATGCTAACTCTTGGCCACATTCAAACTGGACCTCCAATGGTGGAGGCATGAAGCCCTCTCACCACCATCCCTAATGGGTCAGGTCTTTATGATACTTTCTCAAGGAAAGCACATGAACTACAACATACTTTTAATTAAAGTAATGAAAGTGTGGTAAACTCTGAGGATCCCTTGCTATATGAAATAGAAAGGATAATTAGGAAAAAAATCCAATTATGCTTTAAAGTTTGAGTAAACATAAATAAGGAAAAACACACCAGAAAGGAGACACTGCACAATTTAAGATATAGTGTATGTAAATAAGGAAACACTGTGTCACAGTGAAACAGCCATTTAAAATACTTTTTTTCAATTTTTAGAGGCACTTCAGGGTTAGTAATTCAGACAAAATTGTGAAAGGTAACATTTGAAGGCCTTCTCCGTCTCCTTTTCTTAAATGCTATAGAAATCTATACAAAAGAGAGAAGGTTTCAACCCCCAAAGCACGAAGAATGACAAAAAATTTAAAAGTCCTAAACGTTTTGTTTCTCTCATACATCACATAATTTTACATTAAAAAATTGTAATACTTCATACCTCTACTTTGGATGCCAAAAACACACACGTAGGAGCCATTAATACTGGATCTATACTTTTTAGGGAATATCTGAAATGTTACAACAAAATTATAATACGTTGTTTCATACAAGTAGAACGATTAATCTATTAAGAGCACCACACTTCCTTTTGAAAAAGCAAAGCTTAAGTTAACTTTATTAAAGCATAAAAGCTTTACACCATCCAGAAAACAAAACTGGCACTGTTTTAATACAGAACTGCATTTTTTAAAGGGCTACCAAAATGTGCCTAGCAAATGTTTTATTCTTGTACCATCATAGTAAACAGTCCTACCTGGCATAGAATCTCTTGAAGTAGACTGTAGCAGTGGCAATAACTTGTTGTCTTAATTTAAGATGTTCACCTAAAGCCTGGATAACTTAAAAAAAAAAATGAACAAAAGCTTGAGTTGAGTTTTTTAAACAATTTGACACCAAATAGCAAAGGGTCTCAAAACATGACTAGTGTTGGGGATTCTAAGGAGCAGCACCTCAGTCTTCTCCCTCAGATGAGATATGTTGCTCTAGCGAGACAACACGCTGCTGTAAACCTACAGACCTGCAGGTGAAGAACCGCTGCCTCCTGAAGCTTGGGGACACCTTCAAAAAGGGAAAGATACCTTGACTTCACTGTGTACAAAGTGAGTATGACCTTTAAGAAGATGACAACACAAATCTCAGAAGAGTAAAGCTCGGGTGTTCCATTCTAGAGCAACACAAATTCAAACACAGAAAATATAAATCTATGGCTATTCAGTGCCATAGAAAAAGGATGTTTTTTTCAAACAAGTAAAGCTGCCAACACAAACGTGGTCATTAAATTTGGCGGAGGCAGCAGGTGTTAAAAAAATGACATATTTAGTCTAGGGAGAGGGGGTGGGAGACCAGAGGATGCAGTCAGCTGCTCCATCACGGTGGTCCTCTGCCAGTTGGCCAAGAAACAACCCTGGTGTCATCTGTGCAGGTAGCTCTTGTTTGGCCTCCCAGGCAAAGGAAAGGTGCCAAGCAAATTAGATGCATCAAGCTGGGATTAAGAGCAGGGGTTGGATATAAAGGATGGCACAGTGAAACACAAGGTTGTTACTTGTTATTTTTCCCCTGCTTCTTTGCCGCCATTATTCTGAGCAAGGCTCGGCTGTGTGAAGACTCCCTCTTCTTTTTTTTCCTCCCTCATGAGAAATGTCAAAAACAATATTTTAAAATACACTTAAGTGTATATTTAAAATATGTACAGCAAGACCAAGAATGACCACTGGTGGGAAAAGCAAACACTTCTGTTATCAGTCATCACTAAATTCTTTGTCTGTACTTAAGCACTTGAGTAGAGTTTTTTCCTCATGCTCTTATCACATATCCCCTGGGAATATACTCCCTCTTCTTTGTCACCCACTGTGGTTACCCAAAGCAACACTAAGTCCCTGTCTGTGTCATATCATTCTTTTTCTAAAGAGAAGAATGCCAAATTGGGACTAGCTTGACAGTGACAGTAGGAAAAGCAGTACTTCCAGAAAGGATGTTAAAAGCAGTATGCAATGTCTGTAGTAAAGATTTTATCAGCGCATCTTGGGAGGTTTGAAAGAATTTTTCCCTTTAATTTGACCAAGGGGCTAAAAAGCTGTCCTGCTACTAGGGCATCAGAAAAATCCAAGTATTAGGCTAAACAGAACTCTCCAAATATGTTTCCTACTCCCATGGGATTTTCAGGAATGGTTAGACCATCTGCTGTCAGAGAAAAATCAAGTGTGGTTTAGGAAAAAAAAATGGACAAGAGCCTAGAGAGACTTAATGAAATGGAAGCTTGTATATGCTGGGAACAAGTCCAAAACTTGTAATTATTTTTTTAATATTTGAAAAAAACCTATAGGATTATTTATTCCTGCATGCTTACAAAATAAGTGGTTTCAGTGGGGTTTTTTTTCAATAAAGATTGTTTTAAATCTGCGTTCTTTGAGTAGCTTCTAACACAAGCATTACAGCTTCTGCCCAAAGCCAAACAGGGAGAAAAACTAATACACTTTTCAACCAAAAACTGTTAAGACTTAGAGATCCAAACAGAGAAATCAATATCAGTTTCCTTTTCCAAACTACTTCAGGAGATGATCTTTTTCCTTCTCTACATGGTTGTGTATAGCCATACAATCACTTGGTGATGTATTGCACTTATTTTCCAACGAGGAAGCAGCAGGAAATTGCCCCTCTTCACACAATTTTTTGACTGCTTTAGGGAACAACCATCTCCTGGGCTGACATACACTGAATGTGACACGCTGTGGCCAAGACTCATCTGCACTCAGGCAGCACAGATGGGAGACAAGGGGGCACCAAAGCAGGGTCCCCATTCAGAGGCAGGAGACGGCACATCACACCTGGGGCTTGAACACAGCGAGCTCTGCCTGAGTGCAGAGCAGCCTCTGACTGTCCTGTCCATGAAGGGGCCTCTCTTTGCCAGAGAAGGAGTGAAAGCCCAGCACCACTCTCTCCTCCAGGGCAGGCTGTGTTTGTGTGCACAGGGGAGATGCTGGCAGAGCTGCTCTCCAGCTGCCCACAGTCACTCACCGAACCTTCAGGGCAGGCCTGCGGTGCCAAGGAAAAGCACCCTGGGAACCACAAACCAAAACTAACAAACTAACTTGTTTACCTTGTCAGTCTTTGTTTACTCAGGAAAAATAACAAAGTGAAACATTTAAAAAGCATATTTCATAGTTTAAATTAATACTAGTGAAAATTAGCATAGAAATACACCTTTAGAAATCTCCATACCCCTCCTTTTGTCTCTTTTTAGTTTATGAAGTTATGACACTTTGTTTTAATCTAAAGGAATTTCAGGAATGGATCAAATGGGTAAACCACTGCTAGCTTGGTTTCCTGGTGCCCTATGAGCAACAACACAGATGTATCCACAGGGACCATGTTTATAGCATACGGAATTGTTACAAAAATAGCTAAGCTAAGAGAGAAGCTGGGATAAGTATCTTTAACAGATATCATTCCAGCACTGACATAAGATCTTCCAGTGGCCTTGGGAAACTCACTTCACTTCTCTGTCTAAAGTCTGGCCAGAAAGCTGAAAAAACAAGCATTCTGGACTTTAAAGGACTGCTGCAAAAAAATATTTAAAGAGCTGCTTGCAAACAAATTACTAGTCAGCAATATCCTTTGTGTAAGGAAACTTTTTAAAATGTTCAACAATTGCACAGAGAAAATTTTAAGGGCCTTGGTAATCCGATATACTCATTCATATGGATGGTTAAATGCTTTGCAGGATCAAGTAAATCTTAGACAACTTCACATACAAGTCCCAAACTCTCTGGGAGAACAGGCTGCCTGCCAACAGCTCTCAGAAACTTGTAGACAATTTGAGAGCCACCTGGTGCTGGGCAATCAGTCAGAAGGCAAAACACAGGCTGTGTTGCAGGTTTCAGAGAATCTAAATGAGCACACATAACAAGTTTCCAAGCTCTGCTGTTTAACAGGATGGCACAGATCACCTAGAATACTTACCACAACCTCAGAACCCACCAAAAGCCCAGTCTGAATGAGCCTATGCTTGATATTGAGCCTTTAATACACTAGTTTAGCAATTTCTGCTTCTTGTCCTCCTTTATGTTTTTGGTAAGAATGTCTTGAAAATAAAAGAAATCTACTGTTTTGTCCTACCACAGACTACAATGTTACATATGCAGCTAATCAGCCTGCAAGATCTCCTAGAATTGTGTTAATACAACTAACAAATTATGTTATTTATATTCCATTTCTTTGTTAAAATAGGCCGTGAAAGCATATGTAACACCACAATGAAAACATTACATTATCTAGCAATTCAAACCTGCAATTACACATGGCAGACACCGCACAGATTTTATGGCAGAAATAAAAAAAAGTTTTACCATTAGTAAAAAATATCTGTAGCTTCCAATATTCTTCTTCAGTCAGAAATTTCAAGTCTTTCTGGCGTTCTTTCAATAGATCTTGTTTATCCAAAATCCATTGTAAGCTAAATGAATGGAAAATAATTTCAGCAACTCTTTACCGGCATTATAATGAGTGTCTCCTGTACAAACAGATTACGGATTGAGGCTCAGGGCTAAAGGGCTTGTGACCTTTAACAAAGCCATATACAGTCTTTTCAAGTAAACGTTCTTCAGGTTTTTCAAAACCAAAAACAAAACAAAACAAAATCCAGCAAAAAACCCCCCACAACAAAACACGAACTACCATGGGCTGAGATCAGCCTCCACCTGTCGCAAACTGAGCTGGCTGTACAGATCTTACACTCTGTCGGTCACTAACAAGGTTTATGTTACAGTCAGTACATCACATACACCATTCAAACCTCGACGAGCTCAGCATGAGGTGTTTTAGGGCAAATTCACAGGATCAATTAGGTTGGAAAACACCTCTGAGATCACCGAGTCCAGCCCATGACCCAACAGCACTGAGTGCCACGTCCAGTCTTTCCTTAAACACCTCCAGGGACGGTGACTCCACCAGCTCCCTGGGCAGTCCCTTCCAAGATCAATCACGCTTCCTCCTAATGTCCAACCCAAGCTGAGCCCCGGCTGCCCCGCCGGGGGCAGGGACCCAAGCGCTCGCACTCCGCCGCTGGAGCCCGGGGCGGCGGGACACCGACACCGGGACGCGACCCCTCTCCCGGAGCGCCCAAACCTTCCGAGGCGGCGGCTGAGCGGGGCCGGCTCGGGCTGCCCCTGCACCGCAGCCCGGCTCCC
>VZRZ01008455.1:139285-155872 GCA_013398175.1 Climacteris rufus | reverse complement strand
CCGCGCCGGCAGCAGGAAGGAGGAGGCGGGCGCCGCCGCCGCCGGCCGGCAACACACGGCACTGGGAACAGTTCCCCCGCGCGCGGGTTCCGCCCGCCCCGGCGGCCCCCGCAGCCCGCCTGCCTGGCACCGGGACACAGACCGGGATGGGCCCGAGGGACCTTCCAAAAACACCCAGTCCAACCTCCCCGCCGTGGGCAGGGATACCTTCCACCTGACCAGGTTGCTCAGTGCACCGTACCACATGGCCTTGAACACCGCCAGCGATGCATCAGTCACAGCTTCTCTGGGCAACCTGTGCCAGTGTCACCACCGTCACATCGAAAGGATTTCTTCCCTACATCCCCTCTAAGTCTGCCCTCTGTTAGTGTAAAACCTCTGCTGTCTAAATCTGGAAACAGGCTTCTCCCTGCTGTCCCCATTTCCCCCATTGTAAGGACTCAGGAAGATCCAGAGCTTACTTGTCTTGTGCTGTCTCCACCTCATCCAAATTTCCCTTTACCTTACCGATTCCCAAGGCTTCACGGGTCAGCTTGCTCCGTGCTGGAATTTTCCACATCACAGAGATCCTCACAGGTACTTTCTTAATAATTATACAACAATTATAAACTTAAAATATTAGCAGGAAGACCATGGGCCTAAATCCTTTCCATCTTTCTTGCCATGCTCTTTACTGTGGTGGCTGTCAGCTTTTAAGTGGGATCTGAGTTTATCTACACATGTAGTGAGATGTATCAATATCATGCACTAAGGTGTATCAGCCATCTGAGGTCTATCAGACCATGTGCTGCTGGGATGGTTGAACCAAGGGCAGGAGCCATGGGTGCCTGTACCTGCACTGCCGCAGGACGCAGCGCTCCTGGCAGGGTGAGCAGGGACGGAGGGATGGGGGATTCATTTCCTCAAGCAGCAATGGCACTAGCGCAAGTACACCTGAGTTTGCAGCAAGATTACTAAAACCAGACCCCATTGTCACCTCCCAGGTGAGCAATCCTGTCTGGCATTTGGCAGGGCTGGAAGTGCATGGCCACTGATGAGCCACTCTGGGCAAGGCTGCCAGGACTGATGCAGTTGGAGGTCAAGTGTCCGCACTCCTGTCACATGCTGGGTAATGCCCCACATTGGAGCAGGGGGTTCATTAATGTCATCTGGCAGCATGCAGCAGTGCCTGGGGGGGCTGAGAAGGGGTTCTGGGCCATGGGCAGGGTGAGGGGAGCCCATGGAGATGAGTGGGACAGCCAGGGCTGAGTGTGCTCTCAGGGCCCTGGCACACAGAGCTGGTGTATGGCATGCCAGCACAGATGCAGTAAAAGGGACCTCTTTGTTTCAGTATCACTCAGTACTTCACCCAAGCACATTTACATTAAAGCTGCTGTCTGAATCATTAGATTTTTCACTTTATTGCCTCAGCTTTCCTGAGTAGTTTCCTAATTTGCTAATTAACCAAGAATTATATAAAGGTGAAACTCCTGGTGTCTTGAAGGCAAGCTCTACCTATGTTCACTGGTGCCAGAAGATACCTTCATCTCTTCCTCTCCTCTGCCCTTCATATGCACCATATATAAAATTGGTGGACTGAGTAAGTCAGTCTCATGTCTGTTTCCACACCCTCTACTGCAAAATCGTCTCTCTGACTTGCTTAACTCTAATGAGCACTCTACCATGGCAGAACACAGATCAGAGGGTTATATACTTCCCTGCACAAAGACAAATGTGTGCTCATATACCAGGATGAGTCTATCTCCTTAGGCCTCTTGCAAACCCAGTTTTGAGGGTTGAATGTGGGCAGGAAGGGGAAGGCAGCCTGGACACATGGACGGACAGCAGCTGGCAGCAGCTGTAGTAAAGCTGCAGCCCTCATAGTCTCCCCATTCCACCATGAACACAGGCTGGAGTTCTAACCCTTCCTTACACCCACAAAAGTCAGTAATGGTGGTGGCAAGAAGCACTTCCATGGGGCAGATGTTGGGCGAGGTGAAGTAATTCCTGGTTTATCCTGCTGGGAAAGGCTATGCTTGG
Source organism: Climacteris rufus (assembly GCA_013398175.1). Lineage (NCBI taxonomy): Eukaryota > Metazoa > Chordata > Aves > Passeriformes > Climacteridae > Climacteris > Climacteris rufus. The sequence continues at coordinate 153,853 of VZRZ01008455.1, read as the reverse complement.
TGATTGATAATGGTTGGCAAGACCTGTGAACACACTACTTTTCACATGGTCTAAGAGACCCTATTTCTTCTGAAATTTAAGTGGGAAATTTTGTGGGAAGTATATGGAGGCTCTCTGACTTAACACCTTTCTCCAAAAAGCTATTGAGACATTTCAGAGTATGGAAGACAGACCATACTCCTCTGTGTCAGTGTCATGAAGAGGTGAAGCAGATAGCCAGCACATGCCTTGGATCACAGCCACCCACAACTGCATCACACACCCCATAGTATAGCACAGCACCAAGGAGTCAGCAGAGAGAGAGAGAGAGAGAGAGAGGCTGCTGTATAACAGAGAAGCCTGTCATTGCCTCACTGAACATACTAGAGTAACCAAAATAACCTCATGCTGCTGCTTATCACATCAAGTGAGCACGTCTTTTTTTTTTCACCATCTTTCTCTACCTGACCCCTTGCCTTTTTCATGCTCTGATTTAGTGCCTGCATTTTGTTACCTCATGCTGGTGATTTGGGCTTCTGCACAATCAACAGCCATCTGAACATAAGCCAGCTGTGTGTCCAATTGGCCAAGAAGACCAATGGCATCCTGGCTTGTATCAGAAATAGTGTGTCCAGCAGGACAAGAGGAGTGGTCTTCCCCCTGTACTCAGCACTGTAGAGGCCACACCTGGGGTGCTGTGTTCAGTTTTGGGAAACTGAGGTGGTGGAACTTGTCCAAAGAAGAGCGACAGAGCTGGTGAATGGTCTTGAGCTCAAGTCTTATGAGGAACAGCTGAGGGGGAGGGGTTGTTTGGCCTGGACAATAGGAGGCTCAGAGGGGACCTTGTTGCTCTCTACAATTTCCTGAAAGGAGGTTGCAGACAGGGGGTGTCGGTTTCTTCTTCCAACAAACAAGAGATAGGACAAGAGGAAATGGCCTCAAGTTGCAGCAGGGGAGTTTTAAATTGAATATTAGGAAAACTGTCTTTACCAAAAACGTTGTCAAGTATTAGAACAGGCTTCCCAAGGAAGCGGTGGAGTCACCATCTGCAGAGGTATTTAAAAGATGTGTAGATGTGGCACTTGGGGACATGGTTTAGTGGTGGACTTGCAGTGCTGAGTTAACTTGATGATGTCAAAGATAATGTACAACCTGAACAATTCAATGATTCTATACTGCAACATGGCAGGAAATAATTAGTAGGGACCGGGCAGGAGATTTATCATAAGTATGATAAATACCATTGCTCATCTGCACACTGGGCATGGGAAACAGCTCTGTTTGCCCTGTATCTGGCACCACAGGGGCTGTCTAACAGTGCTGGAATGGGAGCACTTGGCACCGCAGACTCTTGCCAGCTCCACTCCCAGACTGTCTTTTTCCTGGCAGGAGAGAGCTCATACTGCTTGACCCCATTTCACAGCACTGCAGCAGACCACACCAGTACCAGAGCTTTGGAGAAGGAAACCCTCCCAGCCCCACAGGCCCAGAGATGGAGAGAAGCAAGGACTCCCTGGGGTACACATTGCCCTGCTCAACCACCCTTCTGGTGCCCTACAAGGAGACATCCTGTCATGCTGGAGATCCTCCCTGCAGCATGGCACCCAGGGGGCTTCCAGTGCTTTGGGGGTTTGTTCTCAGCCCTGCAGCATCGCCTGAGCAAAAATGCAAAGGTTCCTCCAGACTGGGGCATGCTGGGGATGGGATGCTCACTGCCAGGCCAGGAGTCCTGCAGCTGGTGTGGAGCCACAGTGCAGGGGGGTTGATGGCCATGTGTGGATGCCCCTTGTGGCTCCATCTCCCTGGAGGCCCAGCTGAGAGATGCTTTCTTGGTCAGGGCCATGGCAGTGGAGAGACAGGGCAGAGCTTTTTCCCCTTGACATTTCTTTTGAGCCTTTCTTTTCCAGAAGCTGTGTGGAGGATCGCTTTATTTACCATGTCCTCTCTATGTGTTTGTGTCAAAACAAGGAAACGAAGATTTCATGAAGCAGATGTGCAGTGCTGCTGTGTGTGCTGATGTCTCCTGCTCAGCCTCAGACCTGGCTGCTGCTCTGAGGGACATCCAGATATAGGATGAAAAAATTGCAGCCAAGAACCTGCAGGTAAAATTATACTTTGTCGTATTTGTGAGATAAAATTATCTGTCAGCTCTCGCTGATCTCTTCCCCCTCTGCCCCCCTAATAAAACCCGTCACAAACATATTGAATATACTTAGTAGTACATTGCTAGATATAAACACACACAGGATAGTTGGATAGATTTTTTTCCCAAAATAAATGCTTCTTCCAATCCACATCTTATAAATAGCATGATAAATAAGATGATACATGGTCAGTTTTTTGTTCATGGGTCCTCCTCCTCAACTGGAAATACAATATTTTCTTTATCTTTTTCCCTTAGTTGCACACAAAAACAGTCTCTACTGATACTCTCAGGTTTTTCACATGTTTATGTATTCATCTAATAACTGAAAACAATATGTATCTTTTCACAGATCTGACAATAAGCATTCTTGTTTGCCCTCTGTTTAATATCCCCTCAGGAAATGAATGAGTGGTACAAAACCAGATTTCCTGACTTTAATCAAGCTTCCACAAAACATGCTGAGAATGTGAGACATTTCAGGGAAGGAACAGGAAAAAGAAGTGTAAGTGGAATTGAAAACCCCTTCCAGCTTATGTTATGTCACTTCTAATGGAAGCCTTTGTTATGATTTCACTAAGTTAGGTAATGTGACAGTTGTCTGATATTTTTCCCAATAATGGTGGTCTTTTAGGCTATATTTTGCAACAAGGGAGGTGGATTGGAGAAGTGGTGACCCTGGACGTGACCCCGTGTCAAACCAGCAGGAAGTAGCCACAAATAATATTTATATATATGAAATAAAAATTCAGCTACTCAGTAATGTATGTGTCTGAACACAAGGATCCTGGTGTTCTTGAATGACAATTTCAGAGGCAAAGGATTTATATTGGAGAATTTTTTATTTGAAGCACCCTCACACACACTTCCCCTCCCACTGCACGCACACAAAACAAACTCTTGCAGAGGCAACCATTTAATATTTTACATAGGAAACATTCAGGATAATTTCATTAGATGAAGGAAAGACTTTAGAATAATGAGGTCTTGGTTTACAACATGAGGATAAAAACCAAGAGACAGAGGTTTTATTAAAACCATCAGCTCTGTTGTGAGAATTCCTTCATGAGGATAGATAGTTCAGCTACCTCCTACTGCTTAAAATAATTTTTAAAAATCATCCGCATTCCCACACAGTAGCCTGTTATTTCAAAGGGTTTTCCTTTCTGGGTCACAGACACTCTGGCATTTAACCCCACCTCTTCTCAGTAAAACACACAGCAGGAACATATGCAGGAGGGAGTATCATATCAATGTGATGTTGGTTTGATTTTTTTTCCTCCTCTGGTCAGCCTGAAACACATCCTCCACTCCAGTGGCTCAGGCTTTCCATGCAGGGCATAGCCTCTGGGTCTGGATCCTGAGCAGCACACCCTGCCCAGACTGAGATGGGTATTCAGGCTGTCCTTCAAACCTTGGGAACCATGCAGATCAACCTGCAGGCCAGACACACATTCACATGGGGCATGTGCCCCCATCAGGGAGGGGTTTGCCTCCAGGGAAGACCAAGTTGCCAGGGTCACTCCACTGGGGACCTCTGCTGGGACATGAGTAAGAGACTGAGGGTCTCTGAGGTAGCTTGCACCTCACAGGGAGATATTGCCTCTCTCGTGCTTCTTCACGAACATCCAGTTAAACAAGCATTAAGCAGTTATGAATAATGAAAGGCTTCCTGAGAAGTCAGGAGGCTGACCACAGCTGCTGTCCAGCCAGGACAGGAGACCTCTCTACCTCCCCCCGCATCCCTGGGTGCCTCAGGGGCCCTCTCTGCACCCTAAACAGCTTTTCATAGAATCATAGAATGATTAAGGTTAGAAAAGACCTCCAAGATCATCTAGTCCAACTTTTGACCAAACACCACCTTATCAACTAAACCATAGCACAAACTCCCACATCCAGTTGTTTCTTGAACAGTTCCAGGGATGATGACTCCACCACTTCCCTGGGCTTAAGTTCCTTAGGTTCCAATACTTAACCACCCTTTCAATGAAAAAAATCTTTTTGGTGTCCAACCTGAACCTCTCCTGGAGCAATTTGGGGCAATTTTCCCCTCATCCTGTCACTAGTTGCCTGGGAGAAAAGACCAACCTCCACCTTGCTGCTCCCATCTTTCAGGGAGTTGTAGAGAGCAATAAGGTCTCTCCTGAGCCTCCCTTTCTCCGGGCTGAACAACCCCAGCTCCCTCAACTGCTCTTCATATGATTTACTGTCTAGACCCTTCACCAGCTTCATTGCTGTTCTCTGGACCTGCTCCAACACTTCAATGTCCCTCTTGTAAAGAGAGGCCCAGAACTGAACAAGGAATCGATATGTGGCCTCACGAGTGAGGAGTACAGAGGGAGTATCACTTTCCAAGTCCTGCTGGCCACACTGTTTCTGATACAGGCCAGAATGCCATCGACCTTCTTGGCCACCTAGGCACATGCCAGCTCATGTTCATCCAGCTGTTGACCAGCACCCCCTGGACCTTTTCCACTGGGCAGCTTTCCAGCCACTCTTCCCCCAACTTGTAGTTCTGCAGGGGGTTGTTGTGACCCAACTGCAGGGCCTAGCACTTTGCCTTGTTGAACTCCACAGAGCTGGTCTTGGTCCATCAATCCAGCCTGTCCAAAATCTTTCTGCAGAATCTTCCTACTCTCCAGCAGATCAACACTCTCACCCAACTTAGTGTTGTCCACAAACTTACTGAAAATACACTTCATCCTGTTGTCCACAAAGATTGACAAAAAGTATTAAACAGGACTGGCCCCAAAACTGAGCCTTGGGGAACCCCACTAGTGACTGGCCACTGGATGTAGCACCATTCACCACCATTCTCTGAGCCCAACCACCCAGCCAGTTTTTAACCCATCAAAGAGTGCACCAGTCCAAGCCATGGGCTGAGACCGACTCCAGGAGAAAGCTATGGGAGACAGTACTGAAAGCTTTACTGAAGTCCAGCTAGACAACATGTACAACCTTCCCCTCACTAGACAGGTCAGCTGGTCAGAGAATGAGATCAGGTTGGTCAATCAGGGCTTGCATTTCCTAAACCCATGCTGGCTGGGCTTGCTGCTGTGATTGTCCTGTATGTGCCATCTGATTGCACTTGAGATAATCTGTTTCATAACCTTCCCCCGCACTGAGGCCAGGCTGACAGGCCTGTAGCTGCCCGGATCACCCTTATGACCCTTCTTATAGATGGGCCATTGGCCAACCTTCAGTTGTCTGGGACCTCTCCAGTTAGCCAGGACTGATAATAAATGAGGGAGAGTGGCTTGTTGAGAAGAGAAGGAGAAAGCAAATCTGCCCCAAGGGTGTAGATTTTTTGCACTGAGCTCTTGGCCCTCCCAAAGCAAATGATGCTGCTGTAAAATGGAAGTGGCTTGCGGCCCACCCCTCTGTGAAACACTGTGGATGCTCTGTTTCTACCCCAGGCTTACACAGGGGCTTTTCCCACCTCTGCAGGATCTCTCCTTAATTTCTCACTATTCCTTCAGGTTTTCACTCAGAAACCTGCGTTTCCCCCAGAGAGCAGCTCCTCCACCTTCAGCCCGAGCCTCCCGCCACTGCAGCAGTTGTGTCGCTTTTATTAACTCAAATAAAATGAGGAACACTTATTTTCTTGCTTGAGTCGGTCCCGTGGGACCTCGGGAGCCGGATTTTCTGCACGACTTCGTGAAGGTATTGGGTAACCTTGAAGCAACCCGGCAGGCGGGAGGGCGCTGCAGCTCCTGGTGAGCACGGCGGAGCCTGGCCCGAGGAGAAACCCCCCCCCTTCCCCAACAAGCCTCCGACATTACGGGAGAGAAATGAGCGGAAAACAGAGAAGCGAGTTAATTAGTTGCATCTTTGCCGGATCACGCTTGAGAGACGCTTTTACGAGGGCAGGCTTTGCTGCCTTGCTCTATCTGGTAACGAACGGTTTCTCTCCAACCCAGAAGCTCAGAGGGGGGTTCTGAAACTATGTAAGTAAGGAAGACTGGAGAGAGAAAATATATCACTGCCTTGTTATATAATTCCGTGTCTCTATTCCCCCAGACAGGTTTCATATATGGCAAATGCATAGATATACGTGTGTGTGTGTATATATATATATATATATATATTTACACACACACATATATTATGCACATCTTTTCCACCCGGTTCTGCGAGCTCCCCAAGGATGCTAGAGAAACTGCCCTCTTCTCGCCCCGGGTTCAGAGCGCCTCCAACACAAGCCGCCTGCGGGGCCGCAGGACGGGGTTACTGCAGCCTGTCCCCCGACAGCATCCCGCAGTCTCTCCGCGCAATATGCGCGGCTGCGCTGCGGACACCGCAGCTCCAGGCCAGGTTCTCCTCCCAGGGACAGACTGCGGGGGGAGCCACGGTAAGGTTGATATTTACAGGAATTGAGAGACACGTAGAGCGGGGCTCGCTGTGACCGCTGGCACAACAAGGTGGGGTGACAGCTTCAGGTGGGCTGTGATGAAAATCCGGATATTTCCCATCCTGGGAGCTCATCCCAGAGGACAAGAGTATTTTTGATTTCTCAAATTTTGAATTTTTTTTTTTTCTTTGCAAGGTTAAATACTACTGGAGAATCTCAGCACACCGGCTGCGGGACACCCAGATTGTAGGAGAGGACCATCCTTTCTCAAATAAAGGCTGTCCAGTGTTGCGGGGGCTTTCCACGGATCGGGCAGGGCAGCAGGCTTAGCCCGCAAGGCACGGTGCCAGGGGGTGCGGATAGCTCGGTGTGGCGCTGGCAGCCCGGTACCACCTCGGGTGCTGCCTGGAAGGCTCTTCAGGAATGACTGGAAGTCAAGTCTTCCTTCCTTACGGGCTTGCGTTTGCAGAAAGTCCAATCCCACACGCGTCCGAAAGCACTTTCTGTACCTGGGGGTGAGCCCTAAAGCCCGAGGGTCTGCTCTGGCTGACACGGCCTGTTGAAAACCTTTTCTCTGTGCTGAATATGCACAGTCGATTCCTTTTTTCAAATACCTCGGGACAAGGGTTTAGAAACAATGGTGGTGAGTCCTTTCTCAAACAGAAATACCTACACGGTGGGCATCCGAATTTAGCTTTAAAACCAATGACACATAAGAAGGAGCTCGTTCGACTCTGATATTTTGAGCTGAGCAAAGCTTAATTCAAATCCAATTTTAAGGGTTCATTCCACAAATAATTTAAGGAGGTCACTTTATTAAAAAGACCGCCACGCCAAATACCAAGCTGTGATAGAAAAATTCAAAGATAAGTACGATTTTCCCCTCCTAGCTGTGGAAGAGCTAACCCTTCTGTATGTGTGTGCCTGAAGTGTGCCCTTGTTTGTCCGCGTAAGAGATGCAGAGTGAGACAGAAACTTTGAGGTTAATCTGTCTTCTTCTTCTAAATGCATATTTGAATATTTAGACTGAAAGATGATGACACTGGGGAAGCTGAGGGCAGCGGTCCACAGGCGATTGGGCAAAAAATACTGAATAATTTTATTTAGATTTTATTTTAATAGCACAAACAATGAATAGAAGGAACAACATTACATCTGCAGGCTGTAATGAAAAATTGTTTTTGACAGATGACACCTACAAGTTTCCTTGGTCTTAGAACTCCGAATCTGTCAAAAATGATGCATATTTCAGCATCAGAATATATAATGGCAAAATAAACAGAAGAAAAAGAGCTGTTCTTCGTGATGTACTTGATAAGCCCTAGATAATGTGGGTTTAATAGGCGGTATTCAGCATATGTAAATCATATATCGAATATCTTTATTGCGTTAAAAAAAAGAAAAAAAGAAAAAAAATATTTAAAAAGTCAAGTCACAGGGACCAGAGAAAGACCTTTCAGTTTGTCAGATTCATTAATTAGAGAGCTGCACGTACTAGAAGATGCATTTTCTTGCTCTGCTTCCTTCCCCCACCAACAATTTCACCATGAGGGAATGTTTACCAGAGTGTAACGAACAGTTTCCGATGGCTGCATTTTTGCTAAAGTTCTATTTTTTTCTTCTTGCTGATAGTCGTATCTTGAAAAGTCGTATCTTCAGCATAAAACGCTGAAACCCTTAACAACATTATATGCGCTTATTAGGAAGTCAGCTCTCTTATAGCCCTTTCTCCTGCTCGCTGGCAAAACCTATCTCTTTCTCCATTTACACTGTTACCAGCCAGCCAGCAAGCTCTGCCCTGCTCCCTGGTGCCACTGCACAGAGAGATCTTCCTTCCAGCAGCTACCGTTTTTTCATCCCTTTTTCTCTTCCGTGCCAATGATTTATTTCCCCTGCCTCTACTCAGATCAAGCGCTGGGTTCGGTGGGAGCCCAACAGGCGAAACCACCACCGTTTTCAGCTCTCGACTCCCGAACCGAGGGCATCCACCGTGGGAGCGGGTATGGAGCCTTTCCTCCTCCACACCCTGGCCCCCTGCTCCTGTCCCGCCACTGATGGCACTTGCTCCTCCCGAGGTCTTTGCCATCCACCTAAGAAACAAGCTCCAGCTATGTCGTTGCTGTTTTGTACTATAACGCTGTGCCTCGGGAGAAGATTTACAGAAATGAAGTGCCATCAAGCTGCAATTCTTCTGTAAACACGGGGCTGATTTTAAAAGAGATGAACCCCCTTCGTCCCCCGCAAACTCTTTAGAAAAATGGAACAAATTTACACTCTGCATAATTCTTTTGTCGCCTTGAACCGAGCTGAGCATGGCAGAGAAGTCCTCTGAGGATGAGGATGGGCGCTCTGCAGGATGGGCGCTCTGCCTGTGTGCTTTGGCTTCCCCTGTCGCTGCACAATTTCAGCCCTGGAAGAGATTCAGTGTCTGGTTGGAATCTATCAAGCTGTCAGAATGGATAGAGACAGTCTGTGGAAATTCTCAGAAAAGGGTACTCCCACTGTATTTTTAAAAACCCCAAACAATTAAAGCCTAGGCTGAAATAAAGAGTCAATGCTAGCTTGTCTGCCTAGAGGTGGAGGTAACCTGATTTAAGTGTTACAACCGCTGTCTTTACAAAGCCCGACTCAGATCAGAATATAATTCCATGAATTGGATTCCGGGGCATATCTGATGCTGGAGGACGGGGAGGCAGGGAAGCACCCTCTCTTTCTTCACCCTGCTGCTGCCCGGAGCACAGGAACAACTCGGTTCCTCGGCGCTATGCAGACTTTGGCAGATGTTTCCTGACGCGTTGGTCCGGCACACGTTCGATAACCTTTGGCTTTTCCACGTGCTTTTCAACACATCACAGTCCCATCTCGGGGACGGTCAGGAAGGAGCAATACATCCCTGCCCTCCTATCACGAAAACCATGCGTAAAAAGAGGATCGCAGTGACTCCAGCATATCAACTTATAAATAAATCTCTGTGTGTGTGTTTACACATAAACATACTCGGGTGCCTATGTATGGACTCACAGGCAAACCCGCATCCCTGCTGCCTCTGAGGTGCCTGTGACACTTATGGATGCTGTCGCTGTAGGCGGCTGCGCGCAGCTCTGCCTTTAACCGGAGGAGCAGCCTCCGGGCAGTGGGGCCTTCTGGACATCCCTTCCGCGGGCAGCTCGGGAGCGGCGGGCAGCCGGGGACCGAGAGCCTGTTCTCTCGCCCTGGCCCTGGGCCGTGTTTTTCTCCTCAGACGGGGGCCAAGGTCTGGTGCGGCGGGGGGCAAACGCGGGGCGCCCGGGCCGGGCTCGGGCTGTGCTGGCAAACCCGCCGCGTCCCCGCTCCCAAAGCTGGGGCAGCGCTGCCGGCTGGCGCGGGGATGCCCTTTCCTTTTTTATTCAAATATCTCAGTCGTCTCGGGGCCGAGGCACGAGGGCTGGGCTTTTCCCTTTTCCCCCAGCCCGCAGGCAGCCGCGGTTGCTGAGAAATTATGTCGGGGGCTTCTGCCGGGCTCAGCGGCGGCCACACGGCGCGACCGCTGTGCCCCTGCCCCGCACACCGCCACGCACCACCGTGCCCGACGCTCTTTGTCTTGCAGGAATACGAATGTCGGGAACCCGGAGGTGCGGGGGACAGACGCAGAGGGCTTTGTCAGTCTCCTGTAAACCGGATCTTCCACCTACCGGGGCGGTGTGCAGGGGCTAACGCAGCCCAGAGAACGGACTTTGTCCTTGGTCTGAGACTTCAGCAACATTTGCTGTTAAGACTCCTACCGCTGCTTTCCAGGACAGCCGAGCTTCGCATGTCGCATACCGAGCCCTGTTTAAATGGGGCACTGTGCACGGGACACTCCCGGAACACTCCCCATTTCCCCTCCCCGTCCGGCCAGACCCACGGGGCGTGGGAAGGTGCCCGCGTAAGTGAGCGGCGTGCTCAGGTGGCGGGAGCAGGACCCTTCCCACCGCCACGGACCGGCCTTCAGATGGTGCCAGGGCATTTCCCGCGCGGAGGGGACACCCAGCTCCGCATCACCAAAGAAAGTTGTGTCCGTATCGACCCGGAGTTGCCGAGCTCTGCTGGGCCCAGCGGGGACACGGATTGTGCCTCCAGCCGTGTACTTCGGCACAAAACCGCGCCGTCGGGGCGATGGCTGCTTTGCAGAGGAGAGCAGAGAGGATCAGAGCAGCAGGCGGCTACCAGCCACACTGGCACAAAGTAGCCCTTGCAAACAAAGCCCCCGATAGCGGTACAGGCTCTTTTCCTTCTGGTTGTGATGGGATTAAACATCGTCTTTCTGATAACTGACCTCAGAGTTTAAAAATCACTAACCTAAATAATAATGGTCTCACGACGTTTTGGCCTACTGTACCCAGATGACCTCACACGTAGGGTAGTCACGGTGTGGAGGCCAGGCCCGAGCTTTGGAGCTTGCCTCTTGCTACGGTCCCAGCAGCAGGAGGATGCTTTGCACTGCCAGGGCTGCTAGGGCATGGCTGACATGCAGACGAACAGACACAGGGCAATGGTTGGATATGGACATGGAACAGCTTTGGGTTAAAAACATAGAATGACAAAGCAGTTTGGGTCGGAATGAGCCTTTAAAGATCATCCAGTCTGGGCCATGGCATCTTCCACTAGATCAGGCAGGCCGGAACAGGGAGTACCCCTTGGCCACCCCTGCTGCAGCAGGACCGCATCTCCAAAAACCTCATTTCCCTGATACCAGCCTGGCTAGGGCAGGCAGTGACGTCTGCCTGAGACTCGCGTCTCCTCTCCCTGCCTCCCTCCCCCTTTGGGAGCATGTTCATTAGGCTAGAATCACCCAGGGAAGTTTTCCCATGGGGTTTTTCATTCCCATGTAATCCCCAGGGTTTCTAAACCCCAATGCAAAGCGGGCAGGAGAAAGCCGAGGTTTGCTGTCCTTCCCTCTAAAGGGAAACCCAGTGCCAGGGCTCTCGCCGCTGCCTGCCAGTGCTTGTGCCCAGCAGTTGCCATGCTGGCAGCCTCGCAGAGAGATGTTAGCCCAGTCATTTTCTGAGTCTCCTTTATTTCCTCAGTTTCTCCCTGAAATCTTTATAAGTCCCCCTTTTCCAGAGGGAGTGTCCAGGCGGGTGGAAGTCTGAGCACAATGAAACCTGAGAATTTCTGTCACTCTCTGCATATGGTCCGAAGTGCTTTAATCCCAATTAGGGGCGGCTGACACACGGTCCTATTCATCCCAATCAGCTCTTGAATACATTTGCCTAGAAATGAACTTCACAAATAGACTTTCTCCTAAATGTGCCCAACAGCAAGGAAAATCGAATTGAGGCAGGGGCTCATTCTGAGGCGATCGAGGGAGAAAAGGTATGAATTTATAAGGTACACCGAAACATTGCAATTCAGCAACAAGTTTACTGACTTTTATTTGCACCATGTCAACCGAAAGAACCAAGAGATACGGTGGGGGTTGCGGGAGAAGGGGAATACGGTTAAAAGGCAACTTTAGACAGACTTTGAATACTTTATGCGGCAAGCTTCGCCTCCAATTGAAGCTGGGCTAAAAAGAAAAAAAAATCTCAGCCCCTACACTGGAATTTTTAACGAGCACAAAACGTGTTTGAATCCGATCTGGGCCGACGCTCGCGATTAACAATACGAATACCAAATCGAGCTCCTGTCATCTGCCCGGATTCCCATAGAACCTGAATTACTATTCAAAAGCTGCTTTAATATCCCACCCGCATCTCGTCTGCACCGCACAGCTGGTTGGGGGCCGCCGGCCCGGCCGCAGCACCGGGCACCGGGCACCGGCAGCGCCGCGGCTGCTGCGGGCGGCGTCACCGGGGAGGAATAAAAGTGGTGGGAAGGAGGAGACCAGAGGAAAGGATGGCACAGGGAAGGGGGTTTGAGAAAGAGCGGCCGAAACTAGCGAAGGTGAACAAGGTCGAGGAAAAGATTGCAAAAGAGGAAGAGGGGGAAAGACAGGGAAGGGGAGGGAAGGGGAGNGCATATGCTTTTATACTCAGACTGATCCACCTCCAGAGAGGCAGGAGATGAGGTCCTGCAGTGGGAAATGCATGCCATCAGTGCTGATGCTGCCAGCAAACATTCCTCTGAGGCTGATAGCAAAGGCAAAGTCAGAGGCAAAGGCAAAGGCAAAGGCAAAGGCAAAGGCAAAGGCAAAGGCAAAGGCAAAGGCAAAGGCAAAGGCAAAGAGGAAGGCAAAGAGGAAGGCAAAGAGGAAGGGCAAAGAGGAAGGGCAGGGCAAAGAGGAAGAGGAAGGGAAGGGTGAAGAGGAAGAAGAAGGGAAGGGCGAAGAGGAAGAGGAAGGGCGAAGAGGAAGAGGAGAAAAGGGGGAAAGGAGAAACTGAGGAAAGGGGAAAAGGAGAAAAGGGGAAAGGGAGAAAAGAAAGGAAAAGAGAAGGAAAATGAAAGTGAAAAGAAAGAAGAGACGTTCAGACCATATTGGTCTCTCCAGTACAAAGTGGATTTCCGTGTTGCAGGGTCTCAGTAAGCCTCCACCCTGCCCTCCGCCTTGCATCCGTATCCCTGTCCTGCCGCGGAGTCTCGGGGCCGGCTCGGGCAGGGACGGGACCCGGACCGTCCCGTCCTGCAGCCCGGGGAAGGGCCGCCCTGTCGGGGCAAAGCCATTTGGGAAAAAGGTCACCCCGGGAGCCGCCGGCTGGGCCGCCCCGCCGGAGTATGGCCTGCTGAATGAACTTGCAGCATTTTGTTCCAGCCTCCGCTGCGGTGCTCGGCGGCATAATGAGCCGGGCCCTGTATACAGGCATTCATGCTGGTCTGAATGTGGTGTTGAACCTTCTCTGTGCCGGAGCGGTTTGATGGTTTGAATGGAGCTCCCTGGTGGGACATTGCTCTCTGCAACTGTGCCTCTTTGGATGACTGTTGTTCCTTAACATTCATGCCTCATTATGGGGCAACCTGTTAAATCAGGGAGAACAGTGTGCCAAAGTGTTACTCAGGGGCACCGGCAGTTCAGCGGTGGGCATAAATAAGGGCCGCCAAGGAAAATAACTTTCATCGCATCTCTGGGCAAAAGTGATCTCTCTTTAATGGTGCCTCTAGTAGGCCGGTTTAAGTATATAAAGAGCGATAGTGGAATGTTTTGATTGAGTCTAAACATTGTCTTTGAATAAAGCTGAAACCATGTAATTAATGTGTCTTTTTAATAAGGGACAATACGGTCGTTCAAGCTATTTAATTTCATTTAATTTTCCATCCCATTTGCTCCAAAGGCTGCTTTTACTTTTAACACCCGGCCTTTCATGCTGCATCTTGCTCCAGTGGGCACATTAGATCGGTTTCACCCTTCCTTTTTAGGGAAGGAAAAATAAAAGAAAATGTGGTTCCTTTCCTCTTTTGTGGACAATTTATTTCACTTGGGGAACTTCAACTTTGAGCCACAGGACAGAATAAAAATTGGAGAACTGGTGTGAATGCTTCCAGAGCAAGGGCTTTTCTTTTCTGAGTGGATGGGAACCAGCCACAATCGGCTATATTAATAAATAACTTTCCTCACAGTCGGCCTTTACATGGTCCTATTGATAAAATTGTTCGCGTGTCGTTCACGCTTTTTGACTCATTAAGGCCTGGGAGGGAGCGGCTCCCGAGGCGGAGCAGTAGGGTACCTTGGTCGCTTTAAAGGCCCTCTCTCTACCTCTACGGCTCTCGGAATTTCAAGCCGGTCTCATCCTCGAGTGGCCAGGCCAGAGGTTACAGGGACATGTTCATGGCTTAAATTTATTGCCCTCAACTTCTTGTTTATCCTTTTTTCCCCATTCAGGCCGCTGATCAAAGGGGTCATCTTCAGTTCCCCACATCCTCTCCCCCCTCCTCTTCCCAATCCTGCCGGAGTGAAAACGACTCTCCCCCTGCTCCCGGGACAGTCCCTGGCACTGCACCCCGGAGAGCTGCGATCGATGGTCACTGATGCTGCGGGGGGAAGGGACTGGGGCGGGAGGCAGGCACTCCGTTTATCTCGCGTGCGCACCAATATGGATCATTACTGAAGATGCATTCGCAACCTGTACGGACTCAGCGCCGGTCAGCAGCCCCGGGAGCGGGCGGCGGCAGCGTCCCGTCCCATCCCGTCCCCGTCGCTTCC
>VZRZ01008455.1:106812-127145 GCA_013398175.1 Climacteris rufus | reverse complement strand
GCTGAGCCGTGCGGCGGCCGCGCCCCTATTGGCCGGGCCGCGGCGCTGGCCCCGCCCCGCGGCCGTGTGGGAGCCGCGTCGGGAAGGGACGGGCAGCGTCCGTGTGCCCGTCCGGCCCTGGCCTGGCGGGCTGCAGCTCCTGCCCTCATTAAGTCGTATGGCGGTTCCCGCGTCCTTCGGTTTCCCTGCGGGCAAATTTGGGTATGGAGGGAGGTGAGAAAACTGCAGGTCGCTGGATGGGTGCGGAGCTGATGGCAGACCTAGGCGCAATACCCTCTGGATTTTGAGTTCCTAGTGTCTCTGGGTCTACCACTGCTTCTGGCTGGCTACCGTTTGCAGCTAGGGAAACACAAAACCAAACTCACAGGTTTTACTTTCTGAGTTTGTAATTATCGATAGCTGCGGTGAAGCAGGTATGTCCTCTGCATTTTATAATAAGGAGAAAATAATCAACCACATTTGCAGGAAAAAAAATGTGGAAAGAACAGGCAGAAAGAATGGTGCTGAGGCTGAAGAAAAATTAACTCCTTTAAAATACTACTCATTGAGAGGCTTGTTTGCTCAAGGGCCATAGAAATTAAAGGACAGGATTTCTCAATTTTGTGTTCTGTGGGAGGACTCAGGTTTTCTGAGTGAAGCTGAACAGGGAATAATGAAAGGCTAAATTTTGAGTGAAGAATGGAAGGTTATTTGCTTGCTGGAAGTCAAGAGCCAAGAATAATAAATACACTGCGATGGCTTTTGGACATTATTACAAATTAGTCTAAGCATTTTGAAAACTGGTCTTGCTGTTTCCAAAAAGTCACACTCATCCTCAGCTATTCTTGTAAACGCAGTTAATTTCGGTAACATCCCATTTTTTAAATTTGGGAAACAGTTTTGGTTATTATTAACTGCCCTATATTACCTTGTTTGTAGAAAAGCCATCAAGAAATCTGGATGCATCTGGCAGGTGGTGCAAAGCATTGCCAAGAAGCAGACTGTAAGGATCTTGAGAGTGATTTTGGTTTTCAACCAAACTTTCTTTTGGTACAAAACTCTGTCGTACATCTTACTAGCTAATGCTGTAATTGCTGTTGTGTCCCTTGCCTGAGGATGCACATCGGAGATGAAAGGCACTGTGAATGACCAAGCTGTAGGGCAGGGTCTTACAGACCTCTCTAAACTTGCTGAATGGGTTTAAGCACAGTCTTGAGTTTACAGCTTTAAACAACCCATAAAATTACTTGATGTTGTAAAGGTGTTGAACACCTGCTCTCCCCAGTGAAGCTAGTGGGAATGATTTAAGGTCTGCCAGGTTCTTTGACATATAAGTGGGATAGATGTAGTCTGCTATAATGCAAGTGACTTGAGATTTTGAACTGTTTGCTAGTACAATACTGAGGAGGGACTTGATCTTTTTAACCAAGGAAATGGCTCTATATATGTAGAAGGATGTAGTTTCAAAGATTTTTGCATTAAACCCATATTTTAAATCCACACGCACGTGATCTGATCAGAAAGCTCTGCTATAGGTATGAAAATGTGTGTTCTTAAGGGTCCCTTTCTATGGCTACAACTCTGATGTGGCAAGAAATGATTTCTTGATCCAGAAAAATTATGAATTTGTTCGGATGCATTAATGATGAAAATACTTCTAGGAAACAGCTTTTCTTTTTCGCTAGAAGTTATGTGCTTGGAAGTACACTTTGAAATAGTCACTGTGTTCGTAAGCTGTACTTTCAATACAAAAAAGAATTCCCACACCTGTACCTGATGAAGTGAGCAGCAAGCCTTGGATTCCTACTTCCTATGTGACAGGGAGACATGAGGATGGGAGAAAATCTAACTGCACTTGGCTTCAAGTCGGGGAATGATGAAGGCCAAGGATTCTGTCTGAAAAGAGTAATTCTATACTTGACTGTGAGCTGTTACTTTCTGAATTTTCACCTGAAGGTAAAGTTCAACATGTCAAGGTCATGTTCAAGCTCACTGGAGTTCATTGGACCATATGAGATAAAATCTACAAGCAATGAAAATGCTTTCAGGTATATTCAAAGTCAATCCAATGAGGAATGATTCCCTACAGCATGTGTAATGCTGTAAGCTTGTATTTTACAAGAATCAGGAGAAAGAAATTTTTTAACAACTGAAAAAAACCCCCCATAGCTGAAGAAACAGATCACTAGGTCTGAGGTATATATTAATCTATGTTTAGAGCTGATATTCTGAAGTGTTACGGAAAGCTGTGAGCAAAGTTCACAAGCTTTTTATGTAGACTTGCAGCTGGGTGTGGCTCTTTGATTTTTAAAGTTTCATAGTTTTAATTGGTTCTGCTTTGGAATGTATTATCCTGTTTCAAGGGCAATGGAAGGGCTTGCATTTATATTCTTTTTTAGAAGCTGTAGGCTGCTTGCTTCTGGAGAGAGTTTGATAGCAGTTAATTTGAAGTCCTGATCTGAAATGGAGTAAATGTGATTTAGAAAGACAACATCAATAAACTGAAGTTCAGAGCGCTAAGGAAAAAATAATCACTGTTCTGCTGTTTGTATCACTTTAGTTTCATTGCAGATGGCTAAGCAGTTGCAAGGAGAAAGCTTTAGGAAGAATGAGAAGAGGTGAAGCCTTTATACTCCTTTGTAGTTCATAAAACCTGCTGGTGAGTCAGAGCAGCAGAGGCCTGTGTTTTAGCTTTGGAGCATATGCCTGGTTTTTAGGGTATGAACAACTTCTCTTTTTTCTCTGTTCATAAAAATGGAGGACTAAAAATACATTTCAGCTCTGAGTCTTATTTATCTGTGTGTGTAAAACTTGCACTTATCTTTTTTTCAATAGTCTAAACTGTGCAGTAGCTTGCCAAAAGAACCAAAAAAGCACACTGTATATTTTAGTATACTTATTGAAAAATCGAAGGGGCTGGACACTCCGGGGTTTTCAGAGGTAGTCCACTGAAGATCCTGCTAGCTGCAGCGTGGGGCTAAAGCATCCTTTTGGAAAATGCACCTTGGCAGCTAAGCAACAATTTAGAACGATAGTCCAAGTAGCTATACAGCTGATGGTTGGCCTCCAGTTTGTGCTTGTTATTTCTTCAGAGAGCCTTCCTTGTAGAAACAAGTAAAACTGACACTTTTTAATAGAAACAAAGGACTGTGGGGACCTTCAGCCTCTGGTCTGAGTTCAGGCAGGATTCTGGTTGCAGCTCACAGCGCCCTGTGGCCCACAGTGACAGTTGTCTTTGTCAGTGCCCATAAGGAGAACTACTGCAGCTTTGCACAGGCCAGAATTCACTGCATCAACACACTGAAATTTTGTGGTCTATTTTTTTTCCTTTTTGTTTTTAAAGCAGAAGCTTAATTTAACATCCCTTTGTTTTGTATTGCTGACAGCCAGCTAGCTAAGAATAATACCTTTTGGACAAAGCAGTGGGGGAGAAAAAACAACTTTTGAGTGCTTTAGTGTAAGGGATTTAAACTGTAAACAAGTTTGTTATATTAAATTATTTCCGTTGTTGTGTAACATTGTATGCTAATATCAAACAAGGCAGCTCAATTATTGAAGAAATGAAGGAAAGTCAAGTTCCTGAATGAACTAATTTTAGTTTCATGTGGGGCAAAAAAGTAGCTTAAGCTTAATTTCTTGAGGCAGCCTGTATTAGTTTTAGAATATGCCTCTATGCTTTGTCGTGGTCTTCCAAAATCTTTAAAAAGGGACAGAGACACTTAGAATTTCAGAAATATACATATTTTTAATTGAGTAATAAATAGGAAAGAAATCTATAACTTTTGTTCCTGAATGGAATTTGTTGGGAATAATATTTTGTCATAGCTAATGAAAAAAAAGACCTGTTGTAAGGGTATATATAAAACAGTTGAAAATTATAATTAGCAAATTAAAACACTATACAATGATGTAGATAATTATTTGTCTCAAATATTATATTCAATATTTATCTTAAATGAGAAGAACCTATATAAAAAACATAACTCTTATCTCTGATTATGTGCATCTTTTCCATAAAGGCCTGATTCACCGCACTTCAGATGAGACCTTCCTGCTTCTTACTCTCATCTTAATGTTTTGGAAATAAAGGAATTTTAATAGCAAATAGAATCTAATAGCAAATGAGAATCCATAGTTAGAGGGTTCTTGTAAAATGCTTGTCATATTTAAAGTCAAACTGCACATTTGTAAAACAAGGAATGCATTTCACTGATTAAGATGTATCATGTAAGAAAACAAACAGATCCTTTGCTTTTAAAATGCCTTCTTCCTTTATGCAGCAGATGGTGCTAGATTGTGAATATATGTCAATTTGATTTCTTTATAGTCTGAAGAATGTACGGTGAAAGACATGGCATGTACAATGTTCAGATAGACTACAGAGCAAAGTGATCTTTATAAACTCATTTGTTTTGGCACAGTCTTCTGTGCTATGCCTGCTTTTCCTGATGTCTTCTCTGCACCCTTCCAAGACTTTCAGAATTGCTCTATTGTGCTTATGAAAGATGCCAATACTAACAAGCAATTGAGTGACAGAATTAGAGTCACTTCTAAAAGGTATCTTTTAGCTAAAGAATAGGTATAGTAGAGGTAATAGGACTTTAGACAAACTTCATTTATCTTTTGTACTAGAGCCTCTGTCAGCAGCATCTTAAAAGCATGGTAATTTTCCCAATCCAAGTGTGTGTGTTTTAGCATTGCCGGGCTTAATGGTGCCAGGTACAGCCATGCTGCTGAAAAGACAAGCATCCACAGAAGGGTGCATGTTTAGACCTGCACTTAGACTGCCCCTCTATAGGCCTTTGGGCTCACCTATAGTGCCTATGTGCAGCCTGGCATCTAAAGTTGCTAGAGGTAAGAGAGCTGCAGGAGTGACAGTGCACAACTATCAAAGCACAGGATGCCACATGGCTTCTAATGTTATCCTGCCCTTGTGCTCTCCTGCCCCCACCCAGTGTGAGCCATTGTCAGAGCAGAGTCAGCTCCAGTCACATCACCTGTACCTCAGCATAATTGGATTTGTTGGCTGAGGCATTACTCAAGGAGCTCGGTGTCTCACTCTTGAAGGATTACAATGGACATTTGGTGCCTAAGTTTTCAAGGCTCTTTTGAAAATTCCAGATGCAACAGTATGCAAAACATGCTGTTTTGTCCCTTAACAGTGGGAACCTTTGTTAGTCTGTTAGCTTAGATCCTGACTTCTGCTTTAGGAACAGATAGATGAAGAGATATGTAAAGTTAGAGCTTATTTGCCTTGTCCAAGACCTTGAGGGTGAAAGAAGCAGTGTCACTGCAGCCTTTCCAGAGGCCTTTTCTGGACTGGAGAAATACCCTGAGATCCTTCAGGTGCTGATTAGAAATTCAACAGAAAAAAAAGTCTGTTCAAATACTGAGGAAAACTAGTATATATTTACAAAGACATTCTCAAATGTAACCCTGGAAGGCATATCCTGAAATCAGTACATTGGTAACTATGAAGAATTATTATTAAATTAATGCGTTAGTAAAGTAGAGACTAATTAGGTTTCCAAAAGAGTGAATGTTTCATCCTATCAAAGAAATGGTTACTAAAGCAACTGCAGGAGGTTTAATCACTAAACTGCAGCTAATGTCAGGATAACCAGGTGTTGCTGAAATTCCTAATAAGTGAGGCTTCAACCATAATAATGGCATAATTATTAAGTGACTCCACAGATGGGGAAAACAATATGAAAAATAGTCCAGTGTCTTGGATTGCCTGAGTAATATTCTCAGAAAGACAATTAAAGTGTTACCTAAATTCCTATCTTGTTAAGGCTTTTAAATATTATTGCCTTAGTTTGAATGTTTGTGGAAAAATCTCTTGTGTTACAGCTTGCCACATACAGTTCAGACTCCTTGCTTCAAGGTCTTGCACAAATGAGTTCCCATCTGTCTTTTTTTCCCCATCTTCTAGCCCATTCCTTGCCTGCCTTGCCTGGCTCAAACCTACCCCTTTTCCTACTCCCCACCTCTGATTTCTTTTCTGGTAATATTTTTTTTTTTAGTTTTGCAAGTTGCCTTGTGAGACCTTGTTCTCCCTAGCGAAGAAGGCTAAAGTGTAAAAACAAAGAAATCACACAAGATTAATGTGTGTATTCTATGTGCTTTGTGTGAAACTTGCCCAAATACTGAGTATGAACTATAAGTAAACAATGACTATACTTGGTAAAATAAAAAGTGCTTAACTGTGCAATATACTCATGTTGGACCATATTATATTGTTAATAATGGAAAGGTGTCTTGTGCCCTGACCAATATCTTGTCAGGGTGTTGGCCTTTGGCAACAGAAGTGTCACAGAAGCTGAGTAAAGGAGAAGAAAACAAAATTATGAGAAAAACAATCAGTAAAGATATTGAGCTAAAGCTAGTTGGCGCAGATGTTTTTGAGGAGTTACAGCACCATATGATTAGACCCTGGATGTCATATGTGAAGGATTCCTTAAGGTTTAATTAGAAATCACTGACAGCTTACTTCAGGGCCCTCTTAGGAGAATTAGCACTTTTGCACTCTTGACTTGTGTTAGTTAGTAGAATTTAACTCGAGTTTTAGCTCTTCAGTAAAGTTTGAGTTAGCTATTCAGTAGAGTTATCTCTTTTGAAGAAGCCAAGCCCTTTTGTAGTCCTCACTTGAGTTACTGGGTCCGTTTTTAAGTCCTGATGAGCAGGGTGTATTAATTTGGGTCCTTTCCATTGCTAATACACAGATAGACTTATTGAAAATCAACTTGCATTTTCCCCCTTCCATCTATTTCCAAACCATTTTTAAAGCCAGATTTTTTTCATGCCAGATGACCTCTTTCTACATTTTTTATTGCAAAACATTCCAGAATGTTCAATGACATCAGCATCAAGTATTTTGCTGTGGCCTTGGATAGGATCTAGTAGGGACCAGTATTGGACTCTCTATCTTTTCTAAACACTGTTTAAACAATTTTAACAGTGTTTCTACGAAATTGTTATATATCCAGAAGATTTTCACTGCAAATGTGACAGCCATAACCATTTTTTTTTTGTTATAATTCTGGTTTTCTCAGATGCCTTCAAAATTAGCCTACTCAGGAAGATGTCTTAAGTGTGCACAATAACAGAGCACCATATGCTTGAATGGTTAATTTTCAGTTCTGCCCTTCTGCAGCTCCAAGCTTTGCTTTATGCCCATTCCTGCTTGTCCCCTAAGAGACATTCACTCTTTGTAGATTCTACTAGAATAAACATTCCAAAGTTCCTGGGAAAAGTTTTAGGAAAATGATTTTTTTTCAGTTTTTATTTTGTATAAGAGAGCAGCTTGATGGAGGTTGTTTTACCAGCATTTTTTTTTTTTCTTTCCTGCCTGCTTAGGCAATTAGTCCTCAGCTTTAATACCTCAGAAGAAGAGATCTAGCTTTCGTGGGATTTGTTTCCTTTGAGAGACATCTCCAGATATTGCTGTGTTTTCCTGAGTCTTCTGTCCTCAGCTCAGTGGATTAAGCCTGACTCTGTAAATGGCCGACTTCAGGGTGTTTGAAACCGTGAGGCAGATCACTCTCCATGAAACGAATTAGATAATCATGGGGTATTAAGGAGGTATTAAGAGGGCCTGCTCTCTGCCCATGATCTTGTTGAGTAAAAATGATGATATCAGACTGCAATAGAGGTTTCTGGCAAAAATAACATATGCCTTATTTTTTGACATGTGTCTTGTCCCTTGAATCAGTGCCCTGGGGAAGGACCTTAGCTTCAGGATTCAACCAAACATACACTAATCAGAGAAGGCCCCTGATTCCCCACCAGCCTTGGCCATGTCCCTGGGTAACAGCGAGCACTGCTGATGTGGAGCCAGGCTCACGGGCTTCCTCTGAGGAGAGGGAGCCCAGGCTTGAGGACACATGCTGGGGAGATGACAAATGAACACCATGAGATGTGACAATGTGCCTCATCCCTGCAGGAGCCTGCTCTGTTGGGATGAGCCGGTCCTATAGAACGATGTTCAGTGCTCTGTATATCTTTTCAGTAATTCGACATGTGGGAAGAGCTCCAAAAAAGGCTGACAACCCACTGATCTGTCTTGTTTTCAATGGTCCTCTTTCCTAGTCCCTGGTTTATTGCAAAAAATAATGACATATTTGTTATATAGGCTGTGAAGGATGCACATGGTACAGAAATGACTATGGAGAACTCAGGAGAAGGAGGCTTGCCAAGTATGCAGTAAGACCTCACAGGACAGGTGAGATGTTTGAGACAGTGTGGATGTGACTG
The DNA here is from genome assembly GCA_013398175.1 of Climacteris rufus. Classification (NCBI taxonomy): domain Eukaryota; kingdom Metazoa; phylum Chordata; class Aves; order Passeriformes; family Climacteridae; genus Climacteris; species Climacteris rufus. The sequence continues at coordinate 118,910 of VZRZ01008455.1, read as the reverse complement.
AGAGCCTCCAAAAGTGCCATGCAGTGTGAGTAGAGGAGGGTGTTGTAGTCATGGAGTCACTCACAGTGACTACTCAAATTAACAACCTCACAACAGTATTAAGGTGACTCTCCTGGTTGTGGAGAGAGGTCAGAAGTTGTAGCGCCATATGGGTGCGGCTAAGCTGTTGTTCTGTATCACACACATCATCTGTGGGGGGCATGGTTTCGGGAAGAGAAGGTAGGCACACTGCTGGAAATGTGCTGTTTGTTGTCTCGCTCTCTCCAGCAGGCCCTGTCACTGGTCACCACAGAGCAGAGATCAGGGTCTGCTCCTCCTCTTCCCCTCACAAGGAAGCTGTAACTGTGATGAGACCTCCCCTCAGTCTCCTCCTCTCCAGGCTGAACAGACCAAGTGACTTCAGATGGTTGTGCTGCCATTCAAAAGGACCTTGGCACGCTCAAGAACAGTTTGAGAGGAGTCTCATTAAGTTAAAAAAATGTAATGTCACATCCTGCCACTGTGAAGGAATAACTTCATGCACCACTACATGCTGTCTTGAAACCAGTTTTACAGGAAATGACTTGGGAGTCCTGGTGGACAGTGAATGTGATCCAGCAGTATGGCCACATAACAAAGATGGCCAACAGCCCTCTGGGCTGGATCAGACAGCATTAGCTGCAAGGAGGTGATCCTTCCTCTTTACTCAGCCTTGGTAAAGGCCCAGTGCAAGAGAGACAGCAGCTTGCTGGAGTGAGTCCAGTGAAGGGCTATGAAGGTGATTGAGAAAGTGGCATGTCCTGCATAGTAGAGGCTAAAAAAGCTGGGATTGTTCAGCCTGGAGAAGAAAAGGCTGAGGAGGATCTTATCAATGTGTACATAGGCCTAAGAGGAGCAGGTAAAAAAGGCAAAGCCAGGTGTTCACCGTGGTGCCCAGTGACAGGACAAGAGGCAATGGGCACAAACTGAAACAGGAAATAGAGTGATCATGCAAAGGTTCACTCTGTAGCCTGGCAGTTAGGCTCAGGGCAAGAATTAGCAATTTTTTAAAGACAACCATAACCCTATTCTTCATTTTCACATACATGTTATTTTGTCTATGTTTTGCCACTTTTCATGTTTCTTTTTTTTTTTTTTCTGTGACTTGTTGTTGTATCCAGGCTTCACTTTTATAAAACTTTCCTCTCTCTCTCTTAGCTGTGCTCACAGGTAAGTGTCTTTTGTCAAATAGCAAGTACAAGGTATTGCTTATTCCAGCTAAAGAAGACTGGTAAATATTTCAGTGCAAAACCAGACATGTAAATAAGGTGTATTTTGTGATCAAGCAAAGGGAAAGACATTCATTTGTAAATTAATGTTGTGTTTGGTGTGAACCCAGTGAAAAGGTTTTGTTGAAGAACCTGTGAGGTCTGTGAATACTTTTTCAGGTACTCATGTATTTGTAATATTCAGCATGTGTATCACAGAATTTGATCAACAAGTTGTGATTTTTTCTGACTAATAGGCTGAAAATCCATAAGACTGACTTCTGTTCCCTACATCAAATACTGGGATCCTACTCACAGGCAAACTTGAACTGCTATTATGAGTTTTAGAACAGGGTAAATTACTAAGATGTACATAATTTTACTCCAAGCTTTTTGATGCCATTACAAGTAAGTGACAGTTTCACAGAAGGTACTCAAACTCTGTGCATAATCACAAGAGAAAGGGCAAGGCAACAAAATTATGTTAAACCAGGATGTTTAACAAGTAGGCAGGAAGAAGCCACTTTAATAATCTGAGTCAGGTAAGGACAGAGACTCTTCCCATCATCAGTGGAGTAAGTGACAGATTTTCAAGGAGTCAGATAAATTTTAGGTTGTCAAAAAAGTTTATTCGCTATAATAGCAAAAGACTCCCTACCACCCTGCATTCTTTTAAAAAAGTAAAAATGACCTTTCTTAAAAATTAGGTATCTTGCTCACCCCCTCATCCCAGTATTGAAGCCTTCATTTCTTACTGTAGGCTCATATATAACCTGTAGCTTCCTGCTGGAAGAGAAGTAGCTTCTACCCCTGGGAGAGAGCCCTCAGCAGGCAGAAGCATCTGGTGTGACAGTGTGGGCTGGAGAGAGGAGACACAAGTTTGATGGACTGCCATTGGAACTGGAATGGGTTTCTGTCTGCTCTCCCACTTTTTGAATTATGTTACTTTTTTTGTTTGGAGCCTTCTGCTGCCATTGTGGCCCAGGGTAGCTCAGGACAGCAGGAATCCGCTGGACATCAGAGCCTCAGGGCTCTTGAGGAGATGTGTGTTGTTTTACATTCTGCCAACAGAAAACATCCTGGAGGACTGGATATTTACTTCTACATTTCTTGTACTTTCTAACTTTTAAAATCTATTTACAGAAGCACTACCAGTAACAGAAGATAGTTTGCATTAAAATAAAAAAAGTTTCTGGTGGATTGAGTGATGATACGATGATATTTACACACCTGATTCCAATTCTTCTTCTCCCTTCAAATACAAGTCTTTCTTTTTTTGTCTGTATGTCTCTTTCCGGTCTACATTAATAATATTTGGTACTGATTTTCAGCCTCCAGGATATCTGATGTTTCTTACTGGGGTGATGTATATAATCTAAGTTAGCTCTCTAAAATCTGTCTAGGATGTAGTTCATGGAGATTTGTGTATCTCCTAAGAGATGGTTGTTCTTTATTTTTATATTCTTTCCCTAAGATGTTGCTACTATTGCTTACATGCAAACATTTCAGATTGCACATGGGAATGAGTGCTTGACTTAGTGTCATGAATAACACTTATTTCATGAGCAGTGACAGCAGAGAGCTGTTCTTGTTCTTTTAGAAATTTTTGTGATCATTCTGTGTCTTATTTTAGGCTTGTTGCTGGGGGTCAGCAGTTCATAGACATTTTGTGAACAAACGAGAAACTGAGAAGAATTGAGAGCTTGAAATAACGTGTCAGAGATGATAGGGATAATTTATTTCTTCATAGTAGAAAGATAGAAATTAATCCTTTTTCAACACTGAAAAAAGTTCAGTTTGCAGTTTTCAAGAAGAGATCTTTTTCCTGCCACTTGCTTCATGCTGGACTACCAGTTCTAACAAGGAACTTTCAGTATTTGCATCTTTGTGATTCTTTCAGAAACACTAGCTCATTTGTTCTTAATAACATTACTGAAAAATACCAGTAATTATATAATGGCTGTAGAAATCACATTTTAAATAAATGAAGAGAGAAATGATTTTTTTTATTATAACTCTCCAATTTATATGTAATTACCATCTATAAAAGAACCTTCCTGGTATGCATAATGACCACCTTTTGTCCTTGCATGAAAAGTCGAGGTGTTTTCATTCAAGGTTTTGTTCTCTTCAGCTTATTCCTGGCTGGTTGGGGAGACAGAGGCAGCTGTTTTTATGACAAGTCACACAGCCCTTCCCAGACTATTGAAAGTGTTGGTTTGAAAACCAGCTGGGTGTATTCTTAGTCTGTCAAGCCCAGGCCATAGAAACAAGAATCCTGGGCAAGCTAGCTGAAATGTGCCATTGTTAAAAGGGAGCTGTTCTTGGTGTTGTTTTTCATTGTTAATGGAAACTAGAAATTACTAATTACCTGTAACTGCTATGATTTAAGAGTGATACAATAGAAAACATGCAGACAACATAAAGCAACATGCGTTGTTTTTCCAGTTACTTTAGGCTCTACTAGAGATTTGATTCTCTGCCATCTTTTGTGTAAGTACATATAAAATTCTACAAGAAAAAGATGCAGGGTTACTCTTGCTGTATCAGTTGTTATGAATATTGTTCTGTAAGTCACAGTAGAATTTGAAATCAGAATGAAGTATACTTTTGTTTTTTGGACAAAAGGAAAAAGTTTACCGTCTGTGTAGCACCACAGCCACCTTTCCGATAGAAATTTGCCAGATAACTGACAGGGGAGGATGATACTTTCAGCCTTCATATTTTGTTTGGACTAGAGGAGTATTGCTCGAGATGGAAAATGTAGAAAATAGATGATATGCTTATGGACTGCATGAAGACTGTAGTCACTGGGACAAAAGGAAAATGCTGGACGTAATTCTTGTGGAGGCATGAGACCTGGTGCGTGACAGCCTGGATACATAGTCTCAAGGTGAAAGAGCCTCAGGTGGTTGAACCTGAATGACAGGTAGGTGAGTTCCTGCATAGCAGTCTTCATAGCCTGCAGCAGTTTTATAGGCTTTGCCCACATCATGTGAGAATGCTCAGAAACAGCAGTCTCTCTGTCATCACTTTTGTGATGGCATGGTATTGCAGGTACAACAAATGATCGGTACAAAAAGGACACCTGTGTCTGTTGGCTTGTTACAAACTTAACAGCAACTGAGATGAGTGGCTGCAGAATTTAGTACACATATTGCTGGAAGAAACTTTGCTGCCAATAACGCCCCATGTTCTCCTTCAAAAAATAGGGAAATGGACAGATATTTTTTGTGCTTCGTTGTCTGTCACAGACTTGATTCTGTTTAAGCAGAAATATTCCCAAGAAGGTGGACAAGAAGAAAAAAGGTCTTGATGCAGCACTATTTTTCCCAAATTTTAAAAACTCCTGGTTTTAATTTGGAGTATGGGTGAGTGAATAATACTGAAGCTTGACTTGGCTCTTCTGTTGTTGTCATAAAAATTTCCCCAGATTAAGGCGCTGAAAATTGTTCTTCGAATCAGATTAACTTTGTTTTGTACAGTGTGCTTTTTGAACAGTAAATAATTTCGTCAATGATAGGTCTGTGCTTTGTCAGTGCAGACTTCCTGTGTTGTGGCTACCAGACAAGTGAAACGAGTAGGTACAAGAAAATGAAATTTCATTTGAACAAGCAACAATAAATTCTAAATATTGCAATACCCAGCACCTGATTTTGGGTCCTGAACTCTTTTCATACAGCTATAAATTTTACAGATTTTGAACTTTTCTTTCAAGGCATTTTTTCAAAAGACTAAATCTAGCCCCGGATCTGAAACTCTGAAAGGCAGAATGATAAATGTTTAGTGAGCACCACAATGGTTAAGAGTCTGGTACCCCATGGATTTGTATGCTTTTCCATTTTCCAAATATCCCCATACTCTTAATTCCCCTGCAATAATTTTGCTTTCACTTTTATTCCCTAAGTTTCTTTATGGTGCCTTTTGCATGTCCCCTGTTGCCCACTCCCCACCTTGCACTGAAGCCATTCTTTCAGCAGAGGCAAGCTGCCCGCACAGAGGTGTATGTCCTGAGGAAGCTGAGTTGCATTCTGGTCTCCCTGAATGTCTTCCCTAACCCTTGACTGAGAGCAGTGAGAGCCAGGGCATAAATTCTTAGCCATATATGTCTCCCAGTCTAGAGCTGAGTCTTTCCAGCAGCTAAAGTGAGCTAACATTAGAAGGGAGGTTAAACCACTGTCTGTGTGAATGGAATGGTGGTTTCTCATAACTGTGGGTCCACATGGCCAGATTGAATGGGGCTCTGAGCAACCTGGTCTAGGGGAAGGTGTCCCTGACCCTGACAGGGTTGTTGGAACTAGCTGGTCTTTAAGGTCCCATCCAACCCAAACTACTCTAATCTTTCTATGATCTGCATTTTGCTGCAAAAGCAGTCCCTGCCTCAGTCAGCTCCTTTATCCCTGAAGTGGGTTCGGTGAGAAAACAGAAGTTACTGCAGGGGTCTGACATTTACTTGGCAAAGGCATTTTGTGTGGAATCAAATTTGAAAAGTATGCAAGTACATCAGTTGATGGTTGCTGGTTCTGCTTACAAAATTGCTTTTGTTAAGGTTAGAACTCAAAACCTGTTCATCAGAATATATGGGCAAATGGGATTGTCATATCAGATAGAAATCACTAAATATTTAACAGTCCTACTTCATATCTAATTAAAAATCTATCTTGTTTTCAGCAATCCACTTGTTTTATTCAGTGATTGCTTAACAAAGTGGACTATGTAATTATCAGGGGATTTACAATGTGTAATTGGTTCCCAGTGATAACGTATACATATCTAACAAGTAGCAGAATTTTCTCCATCCAAATGAACTACATTTATTGTCTGGATAAATTGTAAAGATAATTATTTGAGGCAACAATGCATTGCAAGAATGCCACTCAGCTTCTATTGGAAATAAACCTCTTAATATTGTCATTTATTTGGTTCCAAATTTCACTGTAAACCCTGTTGTCTCTAACCATGTAATACATAACATGAGGAAGATTTTATTTTTTTAAAGTGTGCAATGGTCAGTCTGGGAGGTGATTAGTGGGTCACAGTTTGGCTTTTCATAGCCTTGAGGAGTCCAAAAAACCTGATAGTGGGGTAGTGTGTGCGTCACACTGTGGTGATGCGTGGTCTACAGAAGTTAGGCTCTTCACAGTGCTTCTCTGTCAACCACATCTTGCTTATATTTATATCTTTTGCTTTTCAATTACTTGCAAAGTATTGAGAAATGGTGTGATTAACATACAATGTTAAAGTGATAACATGTAAATGCTTGTGTTGTCCTCCTACTGTAACAGGCTGTTGTCACATCATCTCTCTCAAAGGCTTTGCAGTGATGCTGCTGCTTGTGAGAGAGCCCTGTCCTGAAGGAATCCGCAGATGTTGCTGCTGTAGCTTGTAATGACCGTCTGTGCTGAAAGTGAGTGGGAAACACAACTTCTTTATCCCAACTTAAAATCTCTGAAGATAGAATAGAAAAATTTGGTTATCACCAAACACTGGTACACCAGAACACAACCCACCTAAAGAGTCTTAAAATAATACTTACTTTTTTGTGCCACGGAGATACTTCACCATCAATAGCAAATGAATGGTAAATTTAATACACAGTACCTCATGCTAAAGCCTACAGGTAAATTACTGTCTTATTTGTAATAATTTGCTTTCTATTTAACGTACTGGAGTTGTTCCAAGGACATCTTTTCATAGAAGAAGCAGATGTAGATGAAGTTTTGCACAATTTAGGCTGTATTTTTTTTCGAAATTAATTAGCGGGAATGAACACAGCCAGACACTTGAAATGGCACTAAAACAATTGTTTGATATTAAGCAGCACACACATTCAACTTGTGAATGGAGTTATACTGAAAAGCTTGAAAATATCAACAAATTATGGTGTGTTTAAAAAAGAAGTTTTAATTTTCTTTCAAGGTTTTTTCCTACACAATTTAAAAGCTGGGGGAAAAAAGTTCCAATGAACACCAAAAACTAAAAGAAAATGAAAGAATGAGAAAAGATTGTTTCTCTGAATGCCAAGAGCTTATTAAAGTGTCTTTCACAGATCAGAAAAAGAATTGTGACCCATATTCTAAAAGCTGTATTGAACTACTGTGCTCTTACTTGGAAAAGTTTGATCACATTATTGTGGGTAGAGTAGGACTCTGAATCATCTTGTTAAAAATTTGAATCCAAAAAAAGAACCTAAATAGTATTTAACATAAGAAGTTGGTAAAATGAACAATAAACTCAGCTGTACAGTAATTTTTGCAAGTTGTTGAGTGCTTAGGACCAGTTCCAACAGATGATTGCAAAAGCAACTGCTTGCTTTTCTGAACTTTACTGACTGCATTGAGAGCACCTGAAAGACTGAGACATGAGCATGTTCCAGAGTCTCCTCAGATGCTTCAGGGTAAAGCTCAAAGTGCCCTGAAGATGCTTGTTAGTAGCAGCCTGAGGTGTAGCATTCTGGATTCATCATGCACAACTCAGAAGAAAACCTAGATTGCATCACCTAAAAACACTGACTTTTGTTTTCTGCCATCAGTCAGCCATCATTTCATCAGTCTTTGTCTTGGGTACTCTTATGTTCACATACGCTTTATAGACATCATTCATCATCAAAAAAATAATAACATACAGATAAGTACAAGACAGATATCGTATACCTACTTCCACAGCATCAAAGGTTTTCTAAAATACGCTGAAAAATTTATTATATGCAGCACAGGTGAAATGTGATATTGTGATGGCCTTAAATTAGCTCTGGAAAAGGTTTTTATCTTACCAAACTTAGCAGAAATAATCACCGTCAAAGACTACCACTGGATGCATAAGTTGGGTCTTTACCAGATAAAAATCACCCTTCTCCTAAGTTATATATTCCTATTAATCATGTACCATCATAGGCTTTCTATAGAAAGTCTTTTATACAGTTACAGGCCTGTACCGTTAGAAGACTAAATCCTGAAATATATTTCCCCAACACCTCTACTGTCATCTTTGGCTCATCTCCCAACCTCACCAAACTTGTAATCAAGAACAAACTTCTTGCAAATCAACGAGTACTGAATGAGTCTGTCCATGGCAGAATCACGTGATCCAAAACAAGAAGTATGTGCGTACGTGACTTCCGTAACTACCACAGTAAGTGTATTTCACAAGGAAATCACCAGAATCCAGGGATGGATTTCTCATATAACATTTCCACCCAATATGCCAAATACCATTGCAGAATTTAATAATCACAAACAGGAATTAATTAATTCAGAGAGCTGGAAAACAACCACTAACCAAGAGAACACTTTCATGAAACAGCCATTACATCTTTGATATTTTTGCCCTGATTTTCGAGGAAGACCTATGTAATTCTTTCAAAACAAAAATCTGGAAAAAATATGTATATTTTGATGGATTCTGGACATAGTAGGTGTGATAAAAACAAGAATTATAGGGTAAGTTAGTGTTGCAGCTTATATAGTTGGAGAGAATGAAAAAGGTGGAATGACAGTTGTTGGTGTGCAGGTGATTCTAGAAACACAACAAGCAAATTCTGCTAAAGAACAATTTGTTTGAGTTTATTTTAATTCTTTTAACCATTTAGGCAAGTGGACAGATAGTGGGAGTTGTTACCCATGGAGAAGGGTGGGGATGCTATCAAGAGGAGAGGAAATGGATAGCCTCTGTATGACAGTCTCATGGACAGAGAATTAGATAGTTATTTGTCACTTGTATAAGATTAGTGTTAATCACCTTATGGGTAAGATTATAAATGCTCTACAAAACATGGCCCTTATCTGGAATTTTTTTAGATAACCACACAATAGGAAGAGTAAACATACAAAAAAGAATCCCTTATACCCTGTCTTATAGCTGAACTATGTTTTAGGCCAAGTGAATAATATAATTAGTATTTTAGGTAGTAGAGATGAACAGTTGATATAAAAGCAAATATGGCAAGCAGGACTTTCAATTTCAACTTTGTATTTTTAAAAACTGCTAGTATACACTGCTTTCCAGGTTCTACTTTTATAATTAGCACATATACAACTGTAGACTGGTCACGGTCATGCATGGAAGGGGGTGGTGGGAGGCACCAGCCCTGAGTGGCAGTATGGAGAAGAGCACAGCAGAGCCTGTGTGAAACCACACAGCGTGGGATTTTCAAAACAAAGCACTCATGTGGCAAAATAAGAGAATAGTTTATGCACATATTATAGTGAGAAATTAGCATATGTAGTACCATTTTCACACTCAACCCACGGGGCTTAGAAAGAATCAATTATTGCCAGCACCTGCTTTGGATAGCAGTTTTTTTTTCAGCTGGCCAAGAGACATGCAAATGAGTCGGAAAACTTATGATTCCCTTTATGCAGCTTGGCCCAATGAGATGGTGGTTGCCTGCTGGCTAAGGTGAGTTTTGGAAAGGCCATTGGGAATGCTTGGGCACACACTGTGTAGGGGAACAGGGACGTGCACATTTGATCTGCTGAGCCTGGAGAAGACAGCTCTGGCCACAGTCAGGGTTATGCGTGCTCTTGTAGGTGGAAAGAGCAATATTCCACTCAGTTTTCAAATGAGGATTCTTCTTCCACACCTTTTATTTTCTAATTTGGAATATAGCTGTACCAGGGGGTCATGCAGCTTCTTTCTGGACACTTCTTTCTGGTCAGAGCACTGCTATATCAGCCTGACCTTTCCTTTTACCCTTAATGCCATTTCAACTGGAGGTTTACATTCAGGTTATTCATTTCTTACAGTACAGTAGGTTGGTACTGTGTAGAAACTGTCCCTTATGTGGCACTTCCGGCTGAACTCACCAGGAGTGGGGCTCTTTATCAAAGTGACCTTCTCACGTGGCCTTATTTTCACTTCCACAGTGAACGAACTCTGAATAAACCTCAGTCATACTTGCTTCAGTAAGAATATTTCAGCACAGAAAATTCAGCTAGTGTCACTTGACATATGTCTTTTTCTCTCGGTCACGATTTTCCCGTTGCAGGATCTGAGATTGCAAATGTTTCCAGCAGCAAAGAAAACCAGGTAATTGGTGTAGACCTCCTGCCCCTCAAGAGAAAGACTGCAAACGGGCAACAAGGGAATAACAACATCCCGATTACCGGAGAAATGTCTTTTGAAATGATAAAGTGGAAAAGATTGGCTATGTCTGCACCAGTAAACCAAACAGGACCAGGGTGCATGGCCAGCTGCTCTGTTGCAGCCATCTGCACTGTATTTTTAGTGTGGCCTGTGGCATGGCTACCCTTGTTCCATACACCCAGGGAGGGGCAAAGAAGTGTCATGCTGAGCAGGCTGCTGTGAATTGCCCAAGCAGCCTTGCTGGGTCTGAGCAGACCCCAACAGCTGTTGCCACACCAGGCTGCTCTGGAGACACAGGGAGGATCAAGAACCATCAAATAGGGCAGAGTTCTTCAATCTGCAAAGGAGAAGGAAGCAATACAAAGGTGGTCCCTGAAGACTGGCATGCCCTATAATGTTGCAACATATATTTGATAGTTTTCAAATATGTACCAGATCTCTAGTTACCTTGAATATTTTCTGTACATTATAGCTAAATTTTGGACAAATTTTGCCATTTTAAAATTGCCATGCTTCTTAGCCCCCTTTTTTAGCTAAGCTTGCTCTGTTCTACCTGAGGTAAATAACTCCATATTGCACAGGAAAAGTTGATTTGGCAAATAATGTAATCACCTCTTCGTGTAATGATAGAATGAAATTGGCAGAGGAAGCTTGTTATCAATCTGGGGTACTGGTAAGCAGTTATTATGTATAATGAGGCTTTTGTCTTGCAGCATTCTAAAGATCATCTTGAACCCCTCATCGTGCTTCGGCAAAGGGACTGTCATGTTGAATTTTCCTTTAACGTTTTTTTTCCCCAGTCCCTGAAAAGAAATTATAGGTTGTTATATGGACGCTCATTTGAAGCCTCAATTTTCTTGAGTATCCTGCTCTTGTGGGGAGTACCAGGTGTGCTCAGAGACTGTGGCCTTCAGGTTCAAACTCAACTGGCATTCTACTAGTCTTTGATTTCTTCCCCCTTCTGCTGAAGAGGCAGTGGTTGTCTTGACAGCAAGAACAAAGCTTCATCCTTGTACTTTGATATATAGCAAGGTTAAAATAAATCCAAAATAGGCTTTAGAGAAACAGAGTATTTTTTTGAAGACAAAGGTTGTAGTAAAGGCTCTTGATAAGATATATTAAAAATTGTTGATTGTATTCAGGCATTTTATTTCACTGCACACTGTAGAACATGCCACCCATAAAAATGTATGCTCTACAAGGTGATTTGTGAGATGTAACACATTCTGAACTCAAAACGATGTTATGCTCTTAGAATCATATCCCAAAGGAAGATAGAAAAGCACTCAACAAATTAGTTTTGCTGAAGTGGTACAAATATTGAAAAATAGCATGATTGTATTAAAGCCACTAAGAGGAGTCCTGGAGTGCTGAAGAGACAAAACAAGCTATTGAAGGAGAAAATAAGCATTTTGCCTTTCACTGTTTCATAGAAATTCCTTCATCAATGATTTCTATACTGTTGGCCAGGTTTGCAAGGACTCATGTTCAGCTATTTGGTATTGATAAGAAGGTCAACATAACATTGTAGGAGGCATTAAAAAACCTGTTTATAACACTGGAATTTTGAGCTTTTTAACAAAATTGTTAAATGACCTACTGTTTTCTCAACTTGAAACTTGGACCCTATGGGGAAGCTGTATTTGTATATAAAAAACTTTTGGTGAAGGCAGAAGTTAGATATTCAACAGGTTCTTTTGGTACTATGAATCTATACATATCTGAATAATTATTTTGGCAAATGTATTTTTTTCACTTCCCCCCCCACCCCCCCCAGTTGTGGGCACT
>VZRZ01008455.1:87391-106737 GCA_013398175.1 Climacteris rufus | reverse complement strand
CCCCCCCAGTTGTGGGCACTTCAGGAAAATAAAAATACAATAAATGAACTAATAGTGAAAAGAACTAACCAAGAAGTTCATTCACCTCTCAGGTGAACTACTGTGAGAATAAAATAATTATATGTCTGTGTTGAACTAATTTCTCTAGCATGTAACTGAAAAGGAAATTCAAGAGGTAGAAGTCTATATTCACATTAAGATCTGCATTTGTTAGTAATCAATGAATACAGAGCTCAGAAGCCCCAAATTAGTATTTCTACCAACTTACTTTCTAATGAAATAGCAGGATAGGTTCTCACCTTTCTGATGACTACAGAGGAATAAGAAAGCCCTGCTGATTTTTAGTGGTGGGCTTGGCAGTGCTGGGTTGACAGCTGGGCCTGATGATCTTAGAGGTCTTTTCCAACCTAAATGATTTTATGAGTCTATATTTCTGACAGAAATGTGGAACACAATACCAGCATATTGCCAAACCTGTATCTTTGGATTGTTCTTCTTATAGTAAGGGAAATCACTATTCACAGGCAAAGTTTCATGGCTGTGCCAAGGACCTGCAAATTTAAGAACATGACTCAAACCAGATTTCCTCTTCATAAGTCCAGTAGTCAAGATGTAGGTCCAAGATACTACATCTAAATGTGACAACACCAGAACCAATGTAAAAGATTGCATTTTACCTTTTTTTTTCTGGAGTATTATGCAAGCAGATTAATTATGACAAAATGTGAGAAAACGTTTCATCAAAATGTGAGTTTATTAACCTGAGAGGAGCTGAAAGCACAATGAAACAAAAAGGAAAAATGATTTTTAATGATGATTGTAGAATTGTAGACTGTTGTAGAAAGAGGTTATGAACCATAACCTCTTTAAGTTATAACCTCTAAAAGAGGCTCCTTATGCAAAGGACGTTTCAAAGGAGATTATAATTTTTAACAAAATGAAATGAAAAGAGAAATGTCAGATGCTTGGATAAGAACAGAAAAATTCTTTAAATTCACAGATTATATTTCTGGTTCACCTGTTTTAAAAAAAGATTTAACTAATTCCTAGTATGGTTTCAGTGGCAACAGGATGTTATCAAAAGTAGATCGAGGCTGATGCTCATATTAAACATTGCCCTTTTTCCAGTCACACAAATAAAACTTGTGAGTGGTGTTGCTGATAGCACAGAGTCCTTGGTGCTCAGAAATTCAGTGACCAGATACTGCAGATTTACATTCTTGCTGCATAAGAAGAGATTTCACATTTTACTGTGAAATGTAGCTCTACACATGCCTGCCTGCTGCTCTGTGTTTGTGTAGTTTGCAGTCAATGGTAGTTTTCTGCTCATTTGCAAATTGCTTCAAAGAAGCTGGTGCTTGACTCTATGGGAAGAATGGTGAGTTGAATGAAACATTATTCATTGTTTCAGTTATACTTTCCCTTTTATACTTGCCGAAAGGCTTGTCTCATGCTTAAAAATGGATTTCAACAGCACATTTAGATGGAAAATGAAATTGAAAGTAAAACAGGAGTATCTTTAGCCTCTATAAAGCAGAATTTTTCCATGCATACCTCTCTACCAAAGGGTCTCCATTCCACCTTGCATGTTAAAAAACTTGCCAGCCAAGTACAGGGTTTTTCTTCATTTATTTGCCACACAGACAGAAGTCAAAGGACAGATAGGAACTGTGATTCTTTAGCTCCCTTTGTGACCTTCTATTAAGACAAAAAGATCATGCAGACAAATACAAACATTAACCTGTGTTTAGAAATCAGCATACTGGATGAGGAATACCTTAGAAAGAAGATTATATCTTATAATCCAATTAATTTATCGCCTGCTGAAACAAATATAGCTGCTTAGTAGAAGATAGATTATTTCCTATTAAATGAAATTTCAGCTAATAACTGCAGCTTAGTCAGTGCAGAATGTAATTTATTTTCATTAGATTCTATCAGTCTCCTGGGAGGCAAGGGTTTAAGGAAATTCAGCAGTTATAGGATCAGCCAGAATTTTTTTCCTTGATCTGAACTTTTACAGTTGTAATTTGTATTATTTCAAGTAGTGTCTCTTAATGTCCCCTTTTTGTAACTGCATGTAATTATGTTAAAGAACATTAGAGGAAATATCAGAAATCAGAACATTCTATAAATCTCTTGCATGAGCCAGAAAGAATTGGGTCACAAGACTACAGCACAGCTTTTTCTTGTGAATGGCTTTGAATTTTTTCATGTAATTATTTGAAAACCCACAGCAATAATTTGATGTGTTTACAACCAAAACCTATTTTTTTTAACTTTAATATAGAATTAATATCTAAAGATCAAGGCCAGATGGACTGCATAGTGATGTACAGTTACAAAAATAAAAAAGAATATACATAAGAATATGTCTGTGGATATTCTTCATGCAGTAACAAAGTGTAGTAAGGCTCTGCATTCAGATGTCTTGCCAGTAGCAGCCAGAGCGTGGAATTATTGCCATATATCAAAGTAGTAAAATGGTGCTGGTATTTGTAAGAGATTCATGACTTAGATTTTTGTTTCCTCTGAAGGATTCATGATGGCAAAAAGCATACCACCTGCTTCCACCAAAGAGGTTTTTTCTTTCTTGACATCTCTGGAAGATGCCAGCCATGGGACACTGATGTTAGAGGGACTCCTCAGCTTTGATGCTCACACAAATGGTTATCTTAGTGGGAGGACAATGGGCAGAGCTCACAGAGCTCAGGGGTTGAAGCTACCACTTGGCTGGGCACAGTTGCCGCCAGCCAGCTGTGCTGCATGTGGCTGGGCTGGGAGGCCAGCTGTGCCCACACTGCCAGCTGTGCCCATGCTGCCAGCTGTGCCTGTGCTCTAGGGCCGTGGATGGCTGAAACCACAACTCTGTCCTGTTAACCTCATGGACTGCCTGTTTTTGGGAATTGGGATGAAGGCTGTTTTTAACTAATTTTTTTGAGGTTTTGTCATTTGCCTCTAGAGTCAGACTCTTGACGTCACTATTTTCACTTCTTCCAGCTGGCCTTTGTCTTTGGGTGTTGCCTGCTATTAAATGTCCAGTGTTACCTTGCTACCCTCATCCTTTAGCTTTCTTGAACCATAGGAGGTTAACTCCTCTGGTGGTAACTTGTTCAGCACTGGCTGAGTCACAGGGTGACTGCTAAAGCCCGTGCCAGCAGCTGGACACCACGCTGAATGAGGCTGCTCCACAGTGCTGGCTAACAGTGCGTCAGAGCCTCAGCCCCTCTCTCCATCTGCTTGCTGGACCTTTCCTCGGGCAGAAGTGTGCCAAAGACAGCCTTTTCTGTAGCTCAGCAGTAGATGGCTCAGCCATTGCTCTTACTTCCACCACTTGGCACTGAGTTACACCACAACTGCAGCACTCCCATGGCAGGTTTGCTTTAATGGGTTCCAGCATAATAAGCACATACAGAAACAAGTGAGCTGTTGCTGTGTGGCATCAATCTTTATTTTAACTTTTGTTTTGTCTGTATTCTCTTGCTAGACAACAGGACAGGCAGACAAACACCTCTGCTCCTCTATGACTGCAACTGGAGGCTAGCTTGCCTGTGAAAGATAGTTATTTTCACTAACACTCTGGGAAAACAAGAATGGGCCAAATTCTCTCTCCTTTTCCACTCATATGCAGTGATAGTAACTCCACTGGGAACAAAATAGTTAATGTGGCTGCAGGTGGATGTTAGAGGAGAGACGTTGAGGCTCTTCCTCTGTCCGTATGGAAGCACTGATGCATGTTTGATTTCTCCAAACAAACAAGGAAAGACAAAATGAGGGCAAATCCTTTAACTTGAATGCTGTTTTAGATGTGTGTTAGGGATATAGGATGCAACACAGGATTTTCTTAGGAGTGAATGTGCCTTGCATCCACACCATGTGGAGCATACCTGGGGGAGTCAAGTATGAAAGTGTGTAGGATGCTCTCCTGAGTACCCTATTGCAGACTGAAGGCAGGATATGTTTAGGAGAAAGTGAATTAATACACTAATTTCCAAAACTGTGTAAGTATATGCTTTTAATGTGCGTGCAAAGTGTCATACGAGGCACTCCATTGTGGCTTGTCATACTCAGTTCTGAACAATTGAAGAAGAGGCCCTTGTCAGGCAGTGCTGTGGAGGACACCTGCTTGCCACCAGCAGAGAGACAGGGTATGCTAGGTTTTTCTGCAAGCAAGGAAGGGGAAGATACTTTCATGCACAACCAATAGGCTGGTTAACCTTCACAGGGAATGGCTGGGAAGTTTTGTCAGAGGTCATCCAACTTTGTGGCAGTATTTGGAGATCACCTGCCAGGTGAGATGTATATTTACTATAAGTAGGTACCTGTCCCTGATATAGTTGTAATAGACTTCCCTTGTAATTGTGGGTTATTCTGTTTGGAGGACTGATTGGGATGTGGCTGTTAAGAGATGTAGAGGTCTCAAGTTAGAGGACATGAAACCATGGTAAGGTGTGTGATTGCATTCTGAAATTTAAAGTCTCTCTCTAATTTGAATTCATTTTGAGTCTCCCTGTAATTTCTAGCTCTCTACTGTGAGAGGTAAAGGGAACTTGCCTTCTATATGTAATCAGTTTTTTGGGGGAATACTGGTTACATTCCAGCTTCTCTGAATCTGTTTCTTAGCTGGCACATCCCAGGTTCTTGAAGTGCTAGGGTACCACACAAGGGACAAACCAGCAAATGTATTCACCCCACTCAATTTACAGCAGGGAAAACTCTGCTCATTCTGACCCATACCTCCCCTGTCACCAGAAAAGGCTGTCAGCATGCCTGTGGGAGATTGTAACTCCCAGAGTTTCTGGATCAGTCTCTCTTATGCTGAAACTGGCACAAATAAAAATCACAGCTGGTATTAAGAGGCTTATATACACCATTTCCTGTATCTGGAGGGGCTTTACCTGAGCTGCACTGAGCAGCCGCAAGTATAGACAGAGTCTCTTTCTGCTGTTTGTTTTTCTTCCCACCACCCTTTAAGGTCAAATGGGGAAAAAAAAGGCAGGAGAGGGGGCTCTTTTCTGCAGAAGGGCCCTGCCCTGGTCTGCTTTTGAGGTCCTGGGTTATGAGTGTGACAAGCCTAATTTTCCTTTGTGCTCCAAAGATTACTGCATTGCCTAAAAATCGTGGCATGTAAAAATTAATGTGTTCATTATGAATGACACTGGACATATATTCCTGTAACCTTTACATCTCCTGTATCTGTATGAAAACTTAATACAGAAAAGGCTTTGCATTATGTAGCTACTTTCTCTGTGAGTGTTCTTGTGTTCTTGAACAACTTTGCTAATTTCTCAGAGGTATATTCATATGAAAGAGAATAGAACAGAAGACTTTTAGCTGGAGTCTATTATTTGTTTTTCCATCTGTTTGTGATGAACCAGAAAGGGCTATGTGTTAGGTCTTGCCTTATGGCAAATCCTGATCTGCAGTTGCTGTTTTCCCACACTTACTTAAGCTTCTCTGCACATCCCCACGCACAAAGCAGATGCCGGTGCCACAACAGGCCTGAGAGCCTCCTTCTGAGCGCAAGAGGCTGTTACACAGCCAGGTCCTCGGGACTAGCCTCCAGCAAAGCCAACCAACCAAACAAAAAAAGCTGCTCTCTGTTGACATCAGATGATCTGAAACCGGTTTATTGACTGAAAAGGCCAAAGAAGCATATGAGATCATCAGTTGTCTGCTGCAGTCCTTGTGGTCTCAGTGGCCACTTTGGTGAAAGGTTTTGGGAAAGGAAAATAGCTGCAGAAAGTGCACAATATTTTTCCTATTTTCCAAGTGTAGCAAGAAGCAGCACTGCTGTGGAGACCTCACAAGGAACAAATAATATTTACTCTTTTTATAAAGGTTGGAGGGGATAAAAAAAGAAGTCTGTCTTTCCTTGCATTAATGGTGATTGTTCCCTCTCTGCAGGGTTGAAATCTCACCATATTAAAATAAATGGGAGTACACCATTAGTGTCAATAAGGCCAGGTTTTTACCACTTTTATTCAGACCTGGACTCTCTTGTTGGCAATTGGCCCCATCTCAAACTTTCCTCCAGGGAGCCATTCTCTTTGCATTATATTTCTATCCCCATCCAGTGCTACAAGCTGTCCATCAGAACTACAGACTATTGACCAGAAACAATGAAGCTGATAAATATGTTATTAAATGACTAAAATAATCTAGGACTTCTCTCTTTTTTCTCCCCCTCAATTGTTTTAAGATTTGTTTTTGTTTTAGCCTTTCAGTGTGAGGTGGTTGAAATTACTTTTAAATGCAACATTATGAAAATAAAACTCACAGGTCGTTTATGGAGTTACTCCTGCCTGTAGAAAAATTGCATTAAAATTTCTTATAAAAAGTACATTTTAAAAACTGTTAGATAATATATCATACCACTTTAAACACTGTATTTTAATAACAGGTGTGATACTTGTTTTCTTACATCCTGTAATTGTGATGTAAATTGAAGAACTTTATATTCATGCTGACAGAACAATCAGAAACATATGTTAATTTAAGAAGCAGTTGATTTTGCTTCTCCTCTTTCCCATACACATTTTTGGGTCAAATTCTGCTTACATCGTCTCAACAATTAACCTGAAACTAACTTCTGCTTTTTGTATTTATCTTCTGTAAAAAAAAGAAATCATCTGTATTAATATACATTTTTTTGCGTTTTATAGATCAGACAGCCAAATCAATAACTGCTAATAAGGGTTTTACCAAAACAAAATTATTTTATCCCTAACAATTAATAGACATAATGTACTTTTTAAAGACTTAAATTTGGTCCCTATGTAATCTGCAGCAACATCTGTATTTATTTATTTCATGCTGCAGGATCGTGCAGGGATATTCACATGTAACCTTGCAATTGTCTACTGAAAGGGCTTCGTGGGTCAGCTTTTCATTTCAAATTGGGCTACCAACATTTGTGTATGGATGTTAAAGTAATATGGCAAATTAATATTTTCTTTGCCTTTTGAGAGGTCTAGCCTTAGACTTTGAAATTCATCAAGTCAAAAATGCATAGCCCAAATGATAGCTTTTTTATATCAATATATTCTTGAATATTTCAAATTTATCCATTGCTTGGCACTGTTGTTGTTACAGACAGTATAAAATCTTTCCAGTCTTTGCTTTAAAATGCATCTATAAGGAGGAAACCCTGACAAACATCTTGCTTTTGTGACAACATTATTACAAGTCTAGCAGGGGTCTGGTTCTACAGCCCTGAGAATTTATTTTGTACCAAAAGCTCTTCGAATACATAATGAATACTCACAAATGAGAACCTATTCAGACAGTGTGCTATTGAGTCAAGTTCATCAAAGTTAAAGTAGCATATATTTTCTGAAAGCTGTAGATGATTACATACTGGTCTAACTTCAATGAATTCTGATAATCATAATTTCCTGCAGTAGAGTTAATTAAATTATGTTCTGCCTTGGGGTTCCTTTTCTTATACCAGTACGATTGTAAAATACCCTATTATGCTGCATTTCTGCCCAGCAGATTCTACTTAAGAGAAACCAACCCAACGACCATATTTGTCAGATAGAAGCAAAATACTTCTATTCATTGTATAGTGATTCCTTTAACGTGTTCATCCTGAATGGCACCTGCCAAAAACAGTGGAGAGGAGGCACCTCCTGACCGAAAAGGAGCAGGCCAGACAGCAGCCTGCCTTATCTCTTGGGGGAGCTTCTGGGGATCCCCCTGCCCAGCCCCTGAGCCTGCTGCAAGCCAAGGGCATGGGGAGAATTTAAAGGGGAAATTTATTTCCTGAGATTCCTATATTATATTTGATGTATTCCTTGCCAATTATTTAAATCTCCTTCCCCACACCTGATGAAATATGGTGCTTTTTAGATTTTAATTACTAGAAATAATGCAAGAGAATATGAGTCCATATTTGATGTTATTTTCAATCTCACAACCCAAGAGAAAAACAAAGCTCAAATTTTAGGTAATTTTAAAAAGTATTGAGGACTTTTTTTTTGTGCCTTTATGATTCTAACACAAAATATCAACCAGATTTCGTCAAGTGCATTTGTATTAACCGGAGTTTCATTGGAAATTATTTTAAGTTACTTACCTATAATTGTGTTATTCTTTTATTATAATGATAAGGAATAGGTACTGTTGGGCTTTTTTAAATCAAAATTTGATCCTGTCTCCTGTTTACACAGGAAATAACAAATAAATTACTTTAGTATTTGCTGTGATAACAGAAAATAATCGTGATCTTCCAGTAGGGGCTGAGTCCCATGGAGTTTTGTGGTAGCAATAACAACTTATCTTTTATCAGCCATGTACTACTACTGAAACATGCTTGTAATATGTAATTAAACAAAATTGTGTACCAGTGGAATTATAGTGATACTGTATAGAAAACAATGGATAAGTCCAGATGCATTAAAAATATGAGTAAATCTTAGCTTCTGATCTTGTTCAAACACTTGATCTTTGAACTTGTAGTTTAGGAGATCCTTTGTCAAAATCCTGTGATTGATATACAGTTCATCTTAACCTGTTACACTTCAGAAATTCGTAGGTTTAAGTGGCAGTGGAATACATCCAGTAAAATAGTATTTGCAGGAAAATATTTTTTGATTTGTTTATTAACTCTATTCCTATCTCACCAGAGATTATTTTAGGATGAAAATCCCATGCAAACACATTAGATGTATATATGTAGTCTGGTTGCTGCAATACAGAGAGAAAAGCTGGTTTGATTTCTGGGGATCTCAATTTAGCAATAAATTGCTTTATGACTTATTCTGAAATGTCCAGCCCTCGGAAACAACACCACGTCCCGCTGCAATGAAAACGTATATATTGTAATACTTGTTTTGGAAATTTGTATATTGGCTGACCATATGAACATGTTCTCATTGCCTGCTCAGGCCTTTGAGCAATTTGCAGCCTTTTGTTATCAAATAAAGGCTCTCTGAGCCTCCTACTTGAGCACCGAGTTTACCAGCTGCTATCCACTCCTAGACCTCATTAGGGGCCTGCTGTTCTGCTGAGAACCACACCACATGCTCTGCCCCGCGCTGGCGGCGGATTAGCCTGTTGCTGCTCCTTAAATTACCAGGTACAAAAGGTTGTGCTGTTCCTCCATGGAGGACTACCACTCTTATCCTCTTTGAAGAGGCTCTATATCATGATCTCTCTAACTAATTAAGGTCCACAGATAAGCCACAGGTTGTTACAGAGGATTCGTCCCCATGGTTGATATCAGTAAGATATTTTTGGGTTTTGTTTGTGAAGGATTAAAGGTGCTATTTTTCAGAATCAAGTCCTAGAAAAGTCAACAAAACCCACAGATATTTATGTAAGCATTAAAAAAAAATGCTTCTTGATATCAACTCTCATCAAACAGATTTAAGCTGTTTTACTTCTACTCTCAAACATTATTTGGGAGAAATATTTTAGAAAAGTTAAAAATTAGTTTAAATATAAGGAATAAATTTAATTAGTTTCTGTGTGTCTAGAAATTCCCTTACTAGTTACAGTCACAGGTATTTTCATGTAATTCTGTTTGCATATGGGGTACTTAAAAAACAAATAGTTGATAAGGATAGGTCAACTGGGAAATAGTTTTTTGTTTATTTGATCTACAATTCCCATGGATTTATGCAAACACATTTATAATTTAGAGTGACATGAGGGAGAAAGGCTTTGAGATCAGTGCAGAGCAGACCCCTGCTCCCTTGGCCACAGTTTGGGATTCCCAGTGAGTTACTGGTCCTCACATACTGGGTCATATTTATGGCATCCAGAGGGTTTTTTTTTTTGTTGTTTATTATGTGACAGAGTATGTCCTATCTGTTGCGTAGTGACATTAGGTATTTTCTGTTTTCATTCTCAGACATATGATGCCCATGAGTGAATAAGAATTAGTTGCATCTCTAATAAGGTAACATGTGTTCCACAGATAACACATATTGATCTGAGACCTTGTCCAGCCACTGAAGGACTCAATGTTAAGTCTGGTCTTTTGTGCAAACACCATTATATGCTGGTGCCTGTAAAGAGTTGCTACTTGCCTGTCATCACGGAATTATTTCTATATAGAAAACACCCATATTTGTAATATGTATTTCTATAGTATGTTCTTTGGAGAGGTTCAAATAATGAACAGGCAAAGAAGAAATGAATATATCAGTTAAAGAAGTAAGTTAAGGACCCTTTTTGTAGGAGATTACTGATTATACAGCTTGTTGTTTTTCCTGCTGTTCATTATGCAGATGTGAACGAACACTGATGATCTACATTTGTATGATCTACAAATGCATCTTGGCACATAGTAGAATAGTCTTCTTTAATTTAGAGTGGGATAAAAACAGTGTTGGAATCTTTTGGGGTAGTCCATTTATGGCAGTCAATGGCTCCATTATGTGTTTTGCCATCTGTTCACAAGCAAACCCAGCTTCCTTTCCGCCAGGGTCTCACGGCAGTGCCGTAAGGTGTACCAGCGACTCTGTGGTACACGTGAGCATAAATGTGTGTTGGACATTAAAGTGGTTGAGAAATTCCAACACATAAATGGTTGAGAAATTTCAGTTATGAGGAAATGACTTCATTCCACATGTTTAGTTGTGTAGATGACTAGCATCAGAGTTCCTGGTGATCCCCAATCTCTGTTAATGATAGTGTAGTCTGGCTCCTTATGTGCAACATTCAAAGATGCACATCCAGTAATTTGTGATTGAGACTATAACACTTGCTTGAGCAACATTGTATTTCAGAGAAAGAAAATCACAACACAACAGGATGCAACAATACAGCACTTGTGATAACTTCCAGACACAAATGATCAAGGCGTCAGTGAAGGGACATGCTCTGCTGGACCTCATCTTTGCAAAAAAGGAAGCTTGCATGGATGAACAAGGAGCTCCTGCCTAAGCTAAATGTAAGGAAGAATTGGAAGAAGGGACGAGTGATTTGGGAGGAATATACAGACACTGTCTAAATGTCCAGGGATGAGGTTAGGAAAGCCAAGTCCCTGTGAATCTGGATCTGGCAAGGGACGAGAACGAAAAGGCCTTCTACAAGTACACTGTAGTGAAATGAATACTGGGGGAAATTTGTGTTCACTGCTGAATGGACCAGGGGACCTGGTGACAGAAAAATATTGAAAAGACTCTTAATTTACCCAGTACCTCCTTTGCCTTGGTCTTTATATTGGTAAGATTTGTCTTGAACTGAGATAATAGAGCTGTGTAGAAACAACAAAAACACAGGCACAAATGATTGCATTATTGCACATTTTTAATCTAAAAAGAGTATTAAAATGCAGCAGTCATTCCCATCAAGGAACTGACGTTCCAGGGAAGTAGGGACAAGGTTTATTTGCAAGCACAGCTTCTACGATAATATGTGCAAAGTGGGGCATTGTAAGCACAAATGTCTGTAAACAACCATTGGTGCATACATTTGTGATGTTTCCACATGGCGCTGTATACCTGCTTTGTGTAGATGTCATGACACCATGCTGGTGAAGCAACTTTTTGAATGACAGCACTATGAAAAATAGCTCTGTGGTGTGTGTACTTTGTTAAAAGTCTCAAGGAAAGAAGCAACTGGGCTGTGATTGCTGTGGGCACGGCTACAGCAGAAAGCTGCCAGCCAAAGTTGCTCTGTAAATGCAGCTCTGAACGCTCACTTATGGTTACAGATCCAGCCAACACAGTCGAGTAATTCTGTGGTTGCAGCTGGTAAAGCAGACTGACATTTATTTGACTACAGAACAAAAATGTGTGAAGCTGGTCTAACTACACAGGACAATGCGGATATCTTTGAACAAAATTCACAGGGATAAATACTAAGAAGCCAAATTTGAAGGAATGTGTAAAGCCTTTCTGATATTCTGTGGCCAATGGGATTTAATGGGATTTTTTCAAAATCTAAGTGGGTGAAATTGTATGCCTATGCTTTGGAAGTTTTTCTGACTGAAATACATGCTCCAAAGGTTCACTTTTCTTACTAACACCTTTGCTTTCTGTCCTGCAACCTGGGAATCTCATCAATGAAACATGCTGCAGCTGGAAAAATTCTGATTATAGGTTGCAATTTTTTCAAGTTTAAGATATTCTTTTTGGAGCCTCATACATGTACAGTCGAGGATGTTCTGATTTATTTCTTACGGATTTGTTTCAGAATGTTCAAGTGGTGATTCTGGTGAGATTGCTTTGCAAGAGGCTCAAACAGAGCAACAGAGAAAGGAGGCATCCATGACTGCAAGTTGTAGTGACTGGGACTTCATGCTAATGATGTGAAAATTTAGTGTTGGTTATTTTTTTGGAGTCTTGAGGAGAGGCTGTGTATAAAATAAATTTGTAAATGCATTTGGAAAATATCACCAAAAAAGAAAATCTAGTGATGCATATTTAATCAAGTAATTTTAATTTTGGATGGTTTCTGCCCTTCCACCCAACGCAGAGTTGCTGGATTTATCTGACAGAGTGCTCTCTCAGCCCAGAAAGCCAACCACATGCCTGGCTGCATCAACAGAGGGGCATCCAGCAGGTTGAGGGAGGTGGTTCTGCTGCTCTAGTCTGCTCTCATGAGACCCCTTGTGGAGTTCTGCATCCATATCTGGGATCCTCAACACAAGAAAGATGTGGACTATTAGAGAAAGTCCAAAGGAAGACTGCTAAGATGATCAGAGGGCTGGGGCACCTCTCCTACAAAGACAGGCTGAGAGGCCCGGGGTTGTTCAGTCTGGAGAAGAGAAGGCTTTGGGGAGACCTCATCGTGGCCTTCCAGTGCTTAGAGGGGGCTTATTAATACGAGGTAGAACAACTTTTTATGTGGTCAGATAGTGTCAGGACTATAGTGTCAGATATCTGTCAGGACACCCATAGTTTTAAACTGGAAGGGGGAAGGTTTACATTACACGTTGGGAAGAAATTCTTTACTTACTCTTTTATGTGGGAAGAAAGTAACATGGATTAGCATTTATTATTACATTCAGATATACAAAATGTTAGGTAATTTAATGGCATATTTGGTCTTTATTAATGTATATTATGTTTATTATGGCCTAGATTAGTGCACTGTCAGCTTAGGAGTGCTTCTGTCTCAAAAATAAATAAACCTAATTTGTAGTTTGGTGTTGTGCAGATGAGGAGACATCTGAAGATGACAGCAAAGAAAAGAAAAGGATTAAAGTAATGAAGGGCTGCTGATCCTTTCAGGTCTGTGAAATGAAACAAAATGGGAATACTAATTCCAATTTGGAATAAACACTTGAACAGTGGTCTTAATAGTTCAGCTGGGTTCTGTGGAACATATATTGCCTACCAAATCAACTTCTCCAGTGGTACTTGCTTTCTAAACTGGTAAATGCTTTAGAGCATTCTACACTGTGTGAGCTGCTGAAGAGGCTAGTTGCCCTCAAGTTCCTACTACAAATAATTTTTTTTAATAACATTTCTCTATTATTTGTTACTCATGCAGCTCCTTACTCCCTCCAGCTCCCGACTTTACTACTAAAAGAAGGACTGCCTTTTGAATTAAACCCCAGCAAACTGCTCTCCCTTATGTTAACATCTCATTGCTGCTGATGGAGAGCCTCTGCCTGAGCTGCATCATTAGATCTCCTCAGGAGGAGCCTTTATTCTGATTTGTTCCCAGGAACAGCCACATGGCTCTAAGTGGGCGTGGTTCAAACCCCAGAGGTGGAAAGGCAGGCCAAGGCTCCAGGGTGCTGCGGCTCGCACACCCCATAGCATCCACTGCAGCAGAGGAGTGACAGAAATCAGCTGCTTTGGCCATATGAAGGTTGGCCCCTTCAGGGTATCCATCACAGAGTCATAATGGTATTCTTAATGACATAGCATTCTTAATGACATAGCATTCTTTCTCTATGTGCCCATGTGGGCACATACTTTTGGAATAATACTATGGCCAAGTTGTTGACTGTGTATTACCTGTGGGTATAGTATAGCATACTCTCTCTTCTTATGGGAACACAGTCTGAAAAAATATGTAAGTATTGAGGGGAGGGGATACACCAGGTTTCAGCTCAGTAATCATCAGTGGGTTCATTTGTGG
This sequence comes from Climacteris rufus, assembly GCA_013398175.1. Taxonomy (NCBI): domain Eukaryota; kingdom Metazoa; phylum Chordata; class Aves; order Passeriformes; family Climacteridae; genus Climacteris; species Climacteris rufus. Next base: position 92,688 of record VZRZ01008455.1, on the reverse strand, counting down.
TGCCTCCCCTTCCCCACTTCCTGGTTAAACAGTGTTAACTTCTCAACTTCCATCCACTCTTCAGCTTCACAGTGTTCTTTCAATCATGTTTCTATTATTCTAGAGTTCCTCCCAGCACTCCTCTTCTTTCAGTATTTCTAATATGAGCAAAATGAGCTGTTCAAAGTGAGTTCCATGAAATAAATTAATTTTGAGCACAAGTTAGAATGGGGCAATATCACTGACTGGGCCATTGTGCCACCAATCGACAGAATGGGATGAAGAATGGAAAACCAGCCATTGCACTCAGACTGTCTTGACTGGCATCATTAAGGAAACTGGAATACAGCAGCAAGGCTGAGAGAAGTAAAATTGTCTCAGTCCTTGAAATAAATGAAAGTCTAGGAGTGAAGTTTCATGTGGCAGAAGAAATAGCAGCAACAATTTAACACATGGGAATGACAGTAAAAATGATAACCTCGGGAGTAATCTCAACTGCAGTTTTTCACAAGTTGAGAGCATCTAGTAGAGTCAGGAGAAAGCTGTAAGGACCATGCTATGAAATCATTAGAACCTGAATGAGATATAAACCCCAAGTACCATTTATCTATGCATTGTCATACTGGGGTCAAGAACTCAAATCCAAGAATTCAGTTCTGGTTTTGTAATACTTAGGACAAAGTTGAAATATTTCAGACAGAATGCCATAGCGGCAGGCTAGGATATTGTATAGGCTGGAAGAAGACAGATGCAGAGATTGAGGCTGTACTTTCAGTTAGGATTAACATGAGAAAGGCTACCCTGAGTCAGACCTAGCCAACTATACTGGTTGTAACAATGGCCAAAAATAGATACCACTTGGGGGAAGAGAATTGCAACAGAGCAAGCACATGGTGATAATTTCCTGAAGTGTAAATCAGGGAAGAAAAAAATCAATAAATCCTGAAAGGGAATTTCATGGATTGAGGTAGAAATAGGGGGATACAGCAGATTAGATATTCCAATGAGAGTTACTCTGTGTAACATGGTGAAGTAAGAGAAGATGTGTTTGAAATTTTGAGGGAAATCTGATGTCAAGGAGTTGAAATTGCTGGTAAGTGCAGGGGCAAGTATGGGAGTCCAGAGCTATGAACAGTAGATGATAATGAAATTTTCTTTCACAAGTAACAATTTACTGAAAAATGAAGCCATGGGATGGCTAACGTTCATGAACTTATAGTTATTTCAGCCAAAAGAAATTTGGAAAGCTATTTAGAATGTTAAAAGCTCTTTGAAATTCCTTGAATGCTTTAAATTTGGACACTTGTCAGGAAGGAAATAAGAAGCTAACCTCACGACGCTGAAGTGGGAGATTGATCTTACTCTTTGTTTTCCTCATTCAGAAGACAAAATGATCCATCTCATTTGACAGCAAGATTTCATGTTAGAGGGGGTGGAGATTAGAGAAGGAAGAAAGATAGTGACAATATTCATGAAGATATGTGTGCAGTGGCTATACATACAAGGATTACAGGTGAAGTGCTGGTGTTGTAGATGTATGTGGTTGGTATTTTGGGAAATTGGAGAGTAACTCAGGAACAATACCAAGACGGATGAAGAAGAGCACAAGAATGGGATTGAGAACTGATATTGATAGGACAGCTGGAGAGGTTGGAAGTTGGAAAATCTTAGTAACAAGTGGAGAGATGTTAGCTGCTGAGATGGTGTTATGGGAGTAGCAAGTGTCCTCTTCCAGGTGCTGGGATATGTTCTATCAGATGTAAAGAGATATGAACTGACGGAGAGAAGACCTATTTGTGTACAGCATCACAAAAACTCAGAGTGTTGAAAAAGAAAGGAGCACTGCAGTGGAACCCACAGGTGTGCTCTTTTTTGAAAGAGAAACTCAAAACTATACTGTTGCTGAGTGAGTGAACTCTGTGTGGTTTATCAATCAATTCCCCCTTTGGTTTCTCTTTCTTGGTAAACCACATGACAAATCCAAGGCTGGTTAAAGAGGCTACCAGTTATCATCATTGTTCCTGACAAACAGCAGCTTTTCACCCTGTGAGGCTGATTAATAAATGCATGAGTCATAAAACTGAACAGCAGAGATTCACCCAGAGGTGAATTTGGCCCTTGAGGCCATGCCATGCTCTGATTTAACAACTCTGGTGTTTTGGGGTCAGGCTGGAGTAAGAGGACAATTTGGTCCTTTGCACTTTGTAACATCTATTTTCTATATCTTTCTCTGGCACAGCTGCACAATTAGTGTTCAACAAAGCCATGCTAATTATTTACAGATGCACCAGTCACAGAAGCTCCTGACACTCAAATTCAGAGTATCTGGAGCAAGTGAAGGTGGTAGTGACACCAGTTAAGCCCATGTGACAGCCTTCAAGCAAGTAACTTGAATTTTATGTTACTACCTGCAGAGCTGCCTCCTTAGTTACTGAAACTCAGGACAAGGTACCCAAGGCATTCTATGATTTTGGAGCATAAGTGGTTCTGATACTCTTTTCTGTCAGTGAAAAGATCAAGAGAAGAGAATCTGCTCCAGATATATCAGTTTTCTTTCTTTTCTCTGCTTTGTCCTAAGCTGGAAGGAAAAGTGAGACTTCTGAAATTCATCACAAAGATGCTTGATACAAGTCCTTTCAGGCTGTTTGGAGAATTGGATGTTTTTGAAATCTGACATCTTAAAGTTTGGTATGGAAAAATGTCTGAGTTTTCACATTGGTGGCTTAAAAGTATGCACTGATATTTAGGATATCTTGGTTCTGTCCCTGTACCAATGATACCTGAGATAGGTAATTGGCTTCTGACAAGTACATAAGCTCTTTCTGACAGAGTTTTTTTGCATGTACAATTGGTATAAAGCAGTAGATTTAATTCCCTACAAAAGTGAAATATTACTCTACACTACAATGAAATCCTCAAGCAGTGAGTGAAAGGCAAACTTTTAAAAGCCTGTAATATTTATTTCTTACTCATGTTTTGCTTGGAGATACTGGAAATAAGTGGGCTGTGGAGAATCAATTCCCTTATTGCTGAATTCAGGATAGGATTTCTAGACATATAAAAGCAGGGTTCCCATTAAAAAGAGCTGTGACATCCTAGATTTTCTTTCTAAAAATCCATCAGTGTTTTATGATTTTAATTTTGTTAAACCACAGAGTTCTTGCTCTTTCTGTTGCTTTCAGTGGAACAGACTCTTTATGGGCTAGACTGACATGACTGGAAATTCATACTCTCCTTTTAGCCTCTGGCTGGGGGCTGACTGTCATTCCAAGCATTCCCTGTCTGTCCTCCCTGCCTGAGGGAATCAGCCCTGGGGCCGAGGGGGAAAAAGCCTCGGCAAGGCTTGCCTTCTGAGTCTGCTAGCCAGCTTGTCCCTAAGGCAAATGGTGCTGATGTTTGCTGTGAAGCAGACACCTGCCTGTGAGGAACTGGGCTGAGACCACCAAATTGTTTTAGGTAGGTCAGCAAACAGCTGTCTGCTCATGTAATTTGGTTCTTCTAATTTGGAATGGGTTCTTATTCAGAGATGGAGCTGTTTGCCTGCTGACAAGCTCACATGTATTATGTTGTGCATAATGTGCATGATTAACGCTTGTTTATTGGAGCAATTGTGCTGCAGTGGAGCAATAGCTGCTTTTTTTTTTTTTCTGTAGCAGGGGGCAAATGGCAGCAAGCTCTTCTCCCTTTGGGTGAGGCACTATAGCATGCAGTGAAAAACTTTTTGGAGCTTGATCAGCAGAGTTCCTCTAGCCACATGACAAAGTAAGCATTTTGTTGGAATCAGCTCTTCTGGTTGCCCACAGGTGCCTGTTTTGAGTTTGCAGGCAGTGAGCAGTGCAGGCAGGGAACTGTCTGCAGGTAGGGAACAACAGTGACTTTTATTGTCTTGTTTTACAGTCTTCTTCCTCATAGAGGGTACAGACTAACTGGCCACCTCTATGGGCTAAACACGCTGTAGCTACTCTCCTAATTTGCCTTTGAACCTCAGGGAACCTCTGCAATAGCGTTTTCACTATTTTTATGATAATTCTTTTTTGCCTTACACTGATTTTGCCTGTGAGTGACTGTGAGTATTAATCATATAACACTATCACGGTTCTTCTGACCTTATGTAACAGAACTTTTGATATGAGGAAACTAGTTGCAGTCCTGCAGTTTACTGTACGTTTCAGTCAAATATATCACATGTTCATGTGTTGTATTTGCTAAAAATCAGGAGAGTTTTATAGGTTGATTTATTTTCTGTTAATACAGTGCTGATTTTACTGTAGTGCAGAACACAATGCTGAGAATTTGCAACACAATTAAAAAGGAAAAAGAAATATTCTGATAAAAATTACATTAAATTTAATTCTTATTTGATAAGGATTTGATTATCTGTATTTTTTTCCTGTGTGAGAAATAATCAGATTAATCTAGTAATGTGAACATCCACATTTATATGGGATGTGTTTTCCTTTTTGTCCTTTTCCTAGTTTTATAGTACCTTAAAAAAACGGAGAGACTACTAGAAAAAGTTGTAAAAAAAAGAACAAAAAAAGGAACATATTTTATCTCCTGTTTTCCCATATGAGGCATCTAGCTACTCAAAACTGAAAACCATATGAAATAAAAATTCGCTTCTCTTTTCCTGCCAGAAAATAATGTACCATATGAACCATTACTCCATGAAAACACTTACTTTCTATTCACTTGCTGTTCCATTGTTTTCTCTAGCACTCCACTCCTAATTTAAATTGACCTATCCACTAATAGAATTTAACTTATTTCTCTCAGCCTGTAAGATACACCTGCAATTCTCCCTCGCATTTTCTCGGCAGGGTTGGAGAGCTTTCCACCTTTTTTCTGCCTCCCCCAGCTGTGTGTTCTCACCCTCCTCCACGGGAGGTTGCTGCCCCCCTTCAGCCCCGCTCCTCCCATTGTTTTTCCATCCAAGCTCTCAGCTGGATCTGCCAAATGAGCTATTTAAACCCCTCCAACACTTGCAAGGAGGAAGATTTTGTTTGGGACTAGATCATTTACCAGACTCAGTTTAGAAATATAGTTAAATAGTTTAGTCTATGCAGCAGAAGTTGGTGATGTGGGGGACTGAAGAGGAATGGGCTTGGGAAGAAGGGACCTGGAGCACCTTGGTGTGCCGGTGAAGAAGCACAGCAGGAGGGGAGATTAAGCCATGAGAATCCCTCCCACTGGTTCAAGCAAACTGAGAACAAGTTACAAAAGGTGTTTTTGGAGATCGGGGAAGATTTATCATGGAGGTGTCCCGGCTGGGTGAAAGAGTGGATAAGCAAAGAGGAAGTTTGGATCCAAGAGAAAAA
>VZRZ01008455.1:0-82013 GCA_013398175.1 Climacteris rufus | reverse complement strand
TTTTGGTTTGGTTTGGTTTTTTTTGGTGTCAGTATATTTTGAACTCTATTTCTGTGTAACAGAACAACTTTCTTGGAGAGATAAAAAGCATTCTTCCTTTTTGCATGTCTGGGTCCTAGGAAGTGTGGGTTCTTGCCAGCAGGGATAAAACACAGACCTGCAGAAGCCCACTACAACTAGCTTACATCACAAGGGGGAAATTCCTGGGTCCTGTTCAGGGAGTGGGTGTGTCAGACAGTGATGTGTCTGTGCACTGATAGTATCCAGGGGCTGAGTCTCTGCCTTAAGGACTCACTGACTGGATAAAAATGTTGAGGTGCTTCTCTACAGACTTCATTGCAATGAAGCCTCCGTGCTCTGTGGAGGCTCCTGGCTGTGAACTGAATGAGGAACATTAACTTGTTTGTGAATATCTCACTTCATCTCCAAAGAGGGATACACTTAGCATAAGCTGATTTATTCAGCTTGTCGTGGCAGTTCTCTGCTCAAGGTGCAGATTGTTTGAATGGGTTGAACTGAGGCAGCAAAGACTATGTGCAGTAACATTTTCATTTGCATTGGGAGTGAGTTCTTTAGCTGAATCTCCCGCTCATTCCCCATTGACAACATTGTTTTACATCGCAGAATGCTCTCACAGTGCTCAATCTGGTGTCTTTTGCAAGAAATTAAATCAGGAACTTTGTTCCAGGACAATACATGGTGTGCATCTCAGACCAGGCTAGGATGCTGTGATGTAAACCCACAAAATGCACATTCTGCAGTGGCTGGGTTCCCAGCACCAATTCTTCCAGACTACAGACTGGCTCCTGTTGGGTTGAAGTACTTCCTAATAGAGACACAGCCTAAGGAGACCTTGTTATCATGAAAAAAGACTATAGACCTAGCACAAGGATGGGAGAAATTCAGGTGCTTTGAAGTGGGACCTTGCAGGATTTGATGTCAAAACACTTCAATCCTTTTTAGCTGCAGACCTAAATAATGTCCACTGGCACCTACCCATATAATTCTGTTGTTCAGTTTACCAAATCAAGACATTTGTGAAAAACGTGAAAAAGAGGAAGATTCACAGTCTACATTAAAATCTTTCATCAGGAAGAATATGCTCATTAGTGCAATATTCGCTTTAATCTCATTTTTTTCTTCTGCTGCTGCACAATGCTCTTCTATCAACACTGATTAGCAGCTAGAAACCTGTCCTGCTTTTTTCTTACTTGAGCATCCTTCTTACGGGGGATGGACCTTAACTGTTGGTAGACAGACAATGAGGCTCTCTCTGTGTTATGCTGATGTTGTCACTCACAATGTTTTCATTACAAGCGTTATTGTTTAGTATTAATTTCCTGGCTGTTACAAGTTATATCAGGATGAATCCTAGCACAAAGACTTGTAAAGTTGATTTGATTTCCTTTCCCAGACACAGTGCAAAATTGTTCTCAGTTCTAGGTTTTTTTTTAATGTAGGTTTTTTTCAGATGGTCCTTCTTTGATCATTTGTATCTAAACAGAACTCTAATCAAAAGAATAAAAAATAATTTTTTTTCTTTAGCTGTTTGTCCTTAGTCTTTCAAGTGTTTAGTTCCTAGAGCTCTCTGTGAAAATACATGAGAGATCTTGGGAAACCACTTACCAACGCTTTCTTAAGGGAACTGCTGATTTTCTCTGTATATGTGCTTGTGTGTATGTCAAGAAAGAGGGAATTTTTTTAAGCAGAAAGCACTTAGTTCTTATAGGTGGCTAAACTACAAAGGTCATCAGCTCTCAAGCATACTATTATCCCTAGTAGCAAAATAAATGATTTGGTGCTTTAAATCTCAAGATCCAAGTTTATTTCTGCTGGTAGTCAGTGCAGATTGTCATCTTTTAGAGCTGATGTTCAATGGGCACTTGGGAAAACTAACTGTTAAACCGCAAGTTAGTCACAGTTTCAGAGTGCTTACTCATCCATGAACACGAACATAGTAACAGGCAATGAAACGGGATCTGAGAATGACTGCTGCATGTTTTCACAAAACAATGGGGAATGTGGAGTCAAAAGCCCCAAGTTTCCAAGCTGTCATGAAATGGTATGACTCTTTTATGACTCATTTTCAGTATTATCTAAGATTTGTCCTCTAACTAAATTCTACTCCGCTTATCTAGCAACTTAGAAATTATTAAAAAAATACATTAGGGTTTTTCAATTATTTCAGTCACTAGATAGGGTCTTTTTTCTTCCTTGGCCCCCTTGAGTGATTAAGGAGATATTTGTATACTTACATATGAACTCCTTTAGAGCAAAATGCAGCTACAAAGAGCTGTGATTAATTTTACTCATTAACTGAATACCATCTTTGCCAGATGTTGCATTGATTTGAGACACAATAATACACTAAATGAATTCCATTTTCACTGGGACAAGCTACAGCACTTATATAGAGACATCTCGGGTTAGAATGTTTCTTCTAAGTGAAAGCACTCGGATGTATTCCAAGCAAGATCTCCCAACTTACCACTCTGGCTGTGCCCCCAAAAGCTTTTTGTAAGTCACCAAGCTGCAGCATATTTCTTTGCATGCAAAATCTTTTTCTTACATGGCTTTCAAAAACTTAATGTAAAAATATATACAGAATCAACTGGCAGCTGACTGGCTACTGCATATGCCACATTTGTGATTGTAGTTGAATGCAGTGCTCCAGGAAAGAAAACCCACTCATAATTTTGGCTACTGCCGGGCATGGCTCAGGCCATCACTCAGACTTTGCTGTGCAGCTCTGTCAGGCACATCAGTCCTGGTTTGCAGCACTTCTGGTCTCCCATCCCTGAGGCACCATGGAGCCGACACTACGGTTTGCAAATGGGTTGAGATAGGTATATAGAAAGGAGGGGAATATCACCAAGTTTCTGATACCACTTTGCTGCCTGAAACCTTCCTTTTTCCCCTCTTTCTTACCTTCTTTTTTTTCCCCTACAAGGCAGAGGAGAAGCCCTTTATATTAACAATTGTTTTTTATTGAATTGCACAATTGTAAATTTGCTTTGCAGAGTGTTCTGTCTTAAAAAAATTATTCCAGTCTACTAGGGCCACTGGAATAAATTCTTCACATAAAAATAAGGTCTGTGCTTGTCACAATATTTTTACAACTAAAACCACCAAAGTTACCAGTAGAGAATCTCATCTGAATAAATATAAAAATATTTGGCATATAATACTGAAATTTAGAACAATAAATTTTCAGAGAGATTATTAATTAATGGTTAGCCATCAAGGATGATGTCTCACAAAAGGAGAAACAGATGTTACACATGGACTTTATGTATTTAAGTAATTAAGGGTAAGTGCCGATCTGGGCTTTACTTCATCATTGAAGTCTTCAGTTTGTTGTTCATCTGAGTGTTAACAACTGTTTTGTATCTTTGTGTATGTCTGTGGTGACAAATTAAAACTATCAATGTAACACTTCTAAAAATTATGGACCTATATTAAGGCACATCTGCAATGAGAGAATAAAGAGAAGTAATGTGTTTTGGTGTAAGCCTAGTAAATTGCCTTGGATCAGTGTCATATGGATATTTGACAGTATGGACTTTTTGCTGAGATAAATATATAACTTAACTGTAGCAAAATATAACAAAAGTAAGGTAATTATGCTCGCTGCTCTCTCCCCTCTAATTTTACAGAGAATCTTACTGAAGTTTAGTGTCGTATAAAGCACGAACTGTCATCAAAACAGAGAGAATGGTCATCCTGCTCTTAAATATTAACTAGTTTTTGTCAGAGTTGTAATGATTATAAGCTTATCTTTGATACAAAATTCCCTCCTTCTTCTATATAGAGATATTTGTTATTTCCACTAGAAAATCTCCCTGTTTCAATTCCAGACAGAATTTTGTGAGCAAGCGAGAGTCTTGTTCTAGGATTCTTTATACATGTAATGTTTTTGATACATTGTTTGTAATTTTATAATCCATCATCACTCCAGTTTGTAGATGGCCAGCAAAATCAGCATGGATAGCCTAATCTGATTATGTTCCTCTACTACAGCTCTACCTGTGCTATTGGTACTTCTCCTTCTGTCCTTTTCTCTGTGAAAACTCTGTTCTTTCTCTAGGTGCTTGGTGGATTTAATTTCACTTATACATGGTTGAGGGAGTTATGGGAAGGCAGTGGGCAAGTGACACTAGCAACGATCCAGTGAACTTCCTGGAGGTTTTTTTTTCAGTTTGTGTAAGCCTGTACCCAACATCTAAGGGTGCTGGTCATGTTACAAATGACATGTTTGAAAGCTTTAGTTGCAGAGAGGAAGAGCTGCTGCATGAATATGATGTACAGCTACAGTGTAGACACTATTAAAGACTGATTGCAAAGTGGGGCTTTATCTTGTTTCTTGTTTGGTCTGCATATTCCTTTGTAACCCCACATAGAGCTCAGGACACACCAAAAGTCAGTGAAGAACTGCTAATACCTCTCATTGACAGACTTGTTCAGTCTTCATTCTTTAATACACAGGTCAGTGTTTAGACCTTATTTTGTGGTTTTCTGGCTTAAAAACATGTGGCCTTGTGTGTTAGAAATTAATGTATTCTCTGTGTGAATAGTCTGTGTGAGAGTCTGTGTGAGATACCAGATTTATCACAGTTATCAGACTTGGTGACCATTTTTTACCGGCCAGCACTCTTTATTGTATATAACTTGATGGTGCAAAACTTCATTTTGTAATTTGTTATCCACGTTTCTCCTTATGTGCTCAAGAAGAGTGAAGCTCAAATACACAGGTTCAGGCAAGAACTTTGGATTTACTGGTTCCTTTTAACATATCACACTTAAAGTGTTTGTGGAAACATTGGAGCCACCAAGGAGAAAATAAAAGTGCTGCACACCAGCTTCGCTTTCAAATGAAGAACAGGGAGAAGGATTACACTTACAAATGCAAACAGAAGCACATGTGAAAGCCTCTCAATTAGTGTTTTGATAATGAAACATTCTCCCCTTCTTCAGTGATTTCTCTGAAAATGGAAGTGCAGCATGACAATCTAAAAGCAGTAGTGCCATACCATGTAAAAAAGCTGCTCTTTTCTTTTAAAGAAGGCAGAACATGTTGCAATACTGTGTGTGCTGTCCATCCAAGTGCATCCTTGCTGGCTCCTGTGTCCTAGTGAAACTGAGTCTGACTGACTTGTGAGCAGGCACACAGCCAGTCTAAAAGATGGAGGCCAGTGATGTCAGCCAAGAGACCATGCACATGAAATGTGCTAGCTAACAGCAGGATTCCCAGACAGAGATGTCCAAATGTCTCCTGGTCATCTTATAGTCACATACTGGAACAAGACAAAGTTCAAGAAAATGGCTTTATCAAGAGAAGTAGAAACAGAAATATATGAGAAATTGTTTCAGAGTGGATTACACCAGCAATGTATCTGTGGTGTGAGAATTTACTTTTTAAAAAGCCAATTGTCACTTTTTCTTTCTAATACCACTGTCAGAATTAGGCAGGCAGGAGAAGGGCTAGTTCTCTTCAGAGGAGGTGCACTCAAGGTCATAGGGTACACTTGCAATATACTAATGAAAAGAGCCTGATTTCCTGACTGTCTTTTGCCTAGGATACAAGATCAGTAAAAAAAGAACAATCCTTTAGCACTCCCACATTTAATAAGCTGATCTTTATTTAATGCTGTTGGTAATGCGGAGAGACTTGTGTTTCTAACAGTGATTTTAAACCCATGTGATAACCAAACAGCAATATAAACCAGCTGAATTAACATGCAAGGAGCTGAAAATGAGGGTCTAGATAAACTGCCACCATAAAGAGAGAAAAAAAAATACAATCTGTATAAAGGTCGGCTAGTAACTTGTCAGACTCACTTGGTGCATCCTGTGATAGTAACATCTTGTCATTTGCAGGGCAATGTAATAAAGCCACAAAGAGCAGGGTCATTTGGCATTTGGGATGCTGCACAAATACCATAAAAAATAGTCGGCATTTCTTCTTTGACTGGCTTTTGAAGGGCTTTGAATTGAGCCATACACAGTCTCTGATACAAAAAGGATTTCAGTGGAGCAGGGTCTGGCCATTGTGTTTTTGGAAATTCTTGCATTGTTATGAATTGTAAGAGTAAGAAAAGGACAGATTGAGTTGTGTTTGACAGACAGCACAGTCAGGACTATGAAGCTTCAGAGTCACTCTGGCTTTGCCTGCATCATGAACTGGAGAGTGGGTGGAAAACTGACTAAACAGTACCAGCACTTCACCAGGCAGATGGTCAGGCAAAGGCCAAAGCCCTCTGTCCCTCACTCCCCTGCCTCTTCCACTTCCCAGATGCAAGTTGAACTGGCACAGGGGTTGCTATAATTTGCTGCTGGTATAGACCAGCAACAAATTACTCCCCTGAGGAGCAAGCAGGAATAGGGAAGAGCATCTCCGAGGCATAAGACCTCCAGGATGATTCCTCACGCACCACCCATCTCTCAGGGCTATGCCCAGAGGCCCAAGCTATCCTGTGGAAGATACTTCTGAAGCCACCAGAGAGAAGAGAACCTTTCTCCCACCTCCTGAATTTCCCTTTCCCCTTCTGAAGTGTAACCAGTGTAGATAGATGTCAACTTGATTACACTCGAAAAAACAAACTATATTGGTATGTGTCTTGGACCTCAGTGTAATAGAGACACACTCGCTTCCTGGCAGGCTTGGAACAATACCTTTAGCTGAGGAGACTTGCTTCTATTTACTTGTCTCTTTTTGAATTTTTACGTTTTCAAGAACTTTGGATGCAATGGGCCGCCTTCCAAAAATGCCTTTTTGTGCAATAACTGGTAAAGCAAGATATTACTTGGTGTGAACACCAGGGTCGTGATTGAATCCCAGAGGGAATATATTCAAATAAACAACCAAAATTCAAAACCTGATGTTGAGCCCTTTCCTCCCACTGTGAAGTTCTATTTGCATCACAAATTTTACTGCTTTAAGTATCTGGAAGGAGCTTTAATTTGTATTTGAACATAGGCATACTTAATGATAGACCCGTGCTTTTCCCCTCAAGTTGAAACAGACTTATATGACACATCACTAAGGTTAGGAATTCCTATATCTCAGAATCATTGATGCATTTTTGATCACTGTTTCCCTAGGATTCAACATCCAGTAAGGGCAATAGGGTTCATCTGAGCAAATACAGATGCTTGCAATGTAGGTCTCCAAATCCCAGCTAAGCATCCTTTGCTGTTAATGGTCAGTGGAGAAAGAGAAGCATTACTAGGCGTGATTTATTTTGTCTTTAGGTGTTTGTATAAGATCAGATGAATATCTTTCATAAAGTGCTATTGATCGCACAAAGAGTTCAGGGTGAGCAGCTTAGATGTTTGCATTGCCATTAAACAGGGGGATTAAAGATTGCAGAAGGATTTAGATCTTTACATCTTTACATGTGGATACTCAGAATGCTTTTTTAGTTGCCACTTCTCCTTGGAGATACCAAGAGTTCCCAAGGACTAAATCAGTAGATTTGCTGAAGGCAAGCATGCCTGTCTGTGAGGCACCTTGACTCCCAGTGACATCCACTGCCCTAGGCATCCCCTATTCAAATGAGGAAAAAACAAACAAAAAAATCAGTCAGGACAGAGCATAGCTCTGAACTATTACACAGTATAAGCAAAGACAAAAAAAAAAAAAAAGTCTGAAAATACAGAGATAGGATTTTTGTTAGCTTTTTAAATAATTTAGGCTTTTTCATTGACTGGAAATTCCTCAAAAGTAGCATTTTGGGGTGATATTTTGGTTATGACTTCTTTTATTGAAATATATACTTTCCCCATGTAAGGGAAGAAAAATAAAGCTTTATTTATATAGGACACTGAATATACTCTATCATAGCTACAATGGCATTTGATGCATGCCCACATATGTCTGTGTATATACATATATATATAAACTGCAAATACTTCCAGATGCTAAACACATTATAAATGATAAGAAGAGAAGGACAGTAGTGCAATGATTAAGACTAAAAACTCCAATTAATCCCTGGTAAATACAGAAGCCTGGGAAGGTAGGTTTAATGGGTCTTACCATTGTCATTGATAACTTGCGGAACACAATATCTCGACCATGTGGCTATCCTGGTTTCCAGCCTCCATGCCAATTTTTAAAGATCTATAACTTCCTAATGCCTTTGCTGGTTTATTGTTAAAAATGGTGTCAGGTAGATGGTAGGACTCAGACTTGAAGAAGTAATTTGATGCCTAATTCCTGATAGAATCTGTCATCTCTCTTTAACCCTCAGAAGTTGTCTGAGCTGTAAGATTTCTTATTTATGCTCCAGCAGCAACAGAGTTTCTCCCCTCCATCAGTCTGCTTGAGAGAACTAGAGAGTTCTTACTGATGGCTGTATTCTTACTTCTTTGGTCCAGAGTGGCTTAATGGGAAAGTGACTATAGATCTCCTTTTACCTAATGGCCCACTCTTCCTTTGGGGTGTCTAAAATATCCTGGATTTACATGCAATTAGTCAGAACTTTTTATTCCCAATAAATCAAACCTCTGTGCTCAAGACACACTGCTGCTGTGGGTGACAGCTGATATCCAGTCATCAGGGTAAACAACATTGTGAAATGATCACTTGGTGCATGGAAATGTTTGCAGAGAAAGACATTAACAAAGTTGCTTTTTGTATGGTATAGTATTCTATACCCCACTAATTTTCCATGATAAATGTATGCAGGGCAACTCAAAAGGCAAAAAAATGTACTTTCCCCTTCTGCAATGGTGGAACCAAAACTGTCACTAAGAACATTCACACATATAAGGGATTCTTTAATTTCTTTCATAGATAAATTTTTTGGGCACTGTAAAGTGTAAAAATATCCCAGAGTTTATTCTGAAAATAAGATAATTTTCTGGGCTTTCTAGGAACTAAGGGGCTGGTTTACAGTTAGGAGAAGTCAAAATAGCTAGGAAGAAGAGGATCCTTGGAAGATGGTTAACTACTGAGCTTCTCCAAAGGAGGTTTGTGCCTGAATGAGATCTGTCATCTGCTCAGTAGTGTCTTCTAGAATAGTTTAGCTGGATTATGAATGGTCCACCTATGTCCGCTAACCCCAAAAAAATTTGTTCTGGAAAATTTGAGATCTTCGAGGTGGAGGGGAACACCTACTTGGCTCTGAAAATTCAGGTCAGAAAATTTAACTGTTTCTCATCTTTTTCCCTGGATGCTAGTATTGCAGATTTTGGTAAAAACATGGGACAATGGCTCCTTGGGACCAATTTTCTACAGGACTGCCAGGTGGGTAGTTGGTCCACAAGAGTTTTCTGCCTCAACTTGCCATTTCTAGCATTTTCCATCACCCGGTAGTCAACATAGCTGATCAGCACAGAGCAACAAAGGTTTCAAAGTATTGTTAAGAGCATGTGACAGAAGATATCATCACTATTGATGTCCGAGAACCTGCAATATCATAATATATTATCAATACAGACTAGGGGATGAATGGATTGAGAGCAGACCTGCTGAGAAGGTCTTGGGTGTGCTGGTGGATGAGAGGCTTCACATTGTTGCCTTAGGTTTTAACCCTTATATTTTTCAAATCCTGCATTGTCTGGCATGTATGCTTTATATCTTGTTTGTTGCTGTTCTCTATAGACGTAACAGTGCCACTCTGTACTCACCAAGGCCATTTGGGCTGCCCAGACCCAGGCTTCTAAAGGTGGGGCGGGGGGGAGCAAGCTAGGGGGAAATTGTAAAGTTTTAATTGGTGAATCTATGCTGATATGCAAAAGAACCAAACCTATAAAAGTGTGGAGAACTCGTGACTCGTCGTCCATTTTGGGTGATGTCCCAAGGAGGGGGCTTTGTCTGCCCTAAATGTACCTTTGAAGGCCCTTCGAATAAATACCCACCTTTTATTCCCTGACCTCTGACTGGCCTTAGGTTTTGGGCTAGCCTTTTAGGCAACAACATGACCCAGCAAAGTGCACTGGCAGCCCAGAAAGCCAATTGTATCCTGGGCTGTATCCAAAGCAGTGTGGCCAGCAGGGCAAGGGAGGGGCTTATGCCCCTCTATGCTGCTCTGGTGAGACCCCACCTGCATCCAACTACATCCAGCTCTGGTGTCCTTCGCCCAAGAATGACATTGATCTGTTGGAGTCCAGAGGAGGACCACCAAGAGGGTTGGAGGGGTGGACCACCTCTCATATGAGGAAAAGCTGAGATAACTGGGTTTGTTCAGCCTGAAAAAGAGAAGACTGTGTGATCTAATTGCTGACTTCCAGTACATGAAGGAAACCTACAAGAAAGATGGAGAGGGACCTTTTACAAGAGCAAAGAGCATGTAGTGACAGGACAGGAGGGAATGGCTTCACATCGAAAGACAGTAGTTTTAGATTAGGTATGAAGAGGAAGTTCTTTGCTGTGAGGGTGGTGAGGCAATGGAACAGGTTTCCCAGAGAAGTTGTGGATGCTCCACACATCAAGGTGTTCAAGGCCAGGCTGGACGGGGCTTTGAGCAACCTGGTTTGGTAAAAGGTGTCCCTGCCCATGGTAGGGGGCTTGTAATTACGTGATCTTGAAGATTTCTTCCAACCCAAACCATTCTATGACTCCATTGTTTTCCCACTGAAGTGTGGCTTTGATAGATGTCTTTTTTCTTAAACAAGTAGAAGGCAGTGCTTCTGTCTTTTGTTGAGAGTACAAAACAGAGGGTCTGAATTCTGTCACTCTCACTTATCACAAACACTACCCAGCCTGCAAATTATTCTGTGTATTTATGCAAAAGTACTTTTTGATTAGCATTTAAAAGTAGTTTTTGATTAGTGTGAAATGCAAATTGAAGAAGATAAACATTGCTTTCCTGCCACCGTTCCTCCATCCTTTTTTATCTTTCATTTCACCTAATTTCTGCTTTTGAAGTCACCCTCTCCTCGTGAATGAGTTGTTCATTTGCAGGTTGTGTATAGAGATTCTAGAAGTGGTTCCTGAGACATATCAAGGTGGGATAGCAATACTGGCTGCCTGAAATAGGACCCAGTCTTAAAAATAACATAGAGATGGCTGACGGGTGAGGTGAACAAGGGAGACATGTATAACAATGTATGGAGGGTCATCAAGGCTAATGAAAGAAAACTGGGAACTTTGCTGAAGAACGGCAGTAGAGGGATGTTATTCTGCTGTGGCTGAACAGCATTTTCTCTTTGTCATAGGAAGCACCTGTTGTCTACATGGGCTGGCATAACCACCTTTCTAAATCATGCCCCTCTGGAATGCAATACAAGCCCCCAGCCCTGTTAGGTACTTGGTCCTCAGATATCATCATCCTAAGGAGGTTGTGGTAATCCCCTGACTGAAAAGGTCTCCTCTTACACAGAGAACAAGGCGAAACTGAGGGCACTTTGCCTTTTTGTTCTCCAACTGACAGGAGAAAAGATGAATCAGAAACAGAATCAAACCCACTGAGTTCCCAAACTGGTCATTTGCTTATATGGTAGTCCTTTTCATTCTTCTCTTTCTCCCTGTGAATCTGCCTAGCCAGACCAAATGCATCTTTATTGAGAGGTTCATTCACAACACTTGAGATGGTTGGTGCTTCCTGACCTATACAGCAGGGAATGACATCTTGCCTCTACCTGGAAAAAGAGAAGTAATGGTATCTTAAAGTGGACTGTAACAAGAAGTGGACATGAGTTGAATTCATTTACCTGGATGGCTGAAGGAACATGCAGTAGGCAGAGAGCCAGGAAAGTCAGACACATTTGCTGCCTGAACACAGACTGAGAGTTGGAAGGGTGTCATGGGACAGAAAGGATGTGTGGGAAGAATTCAAGTGTTTGCTGCCTGGTGAATTTCCTCTCAGCTGCTGGCTGACGTCAGGCAGACAAAAAGTTCTCAAAAAGAAGTCCTTTTAGTTTTCTTATGAAATATTTTCACTTTTAAGGCACTGTGAATGATAAAGCATGAGAGACTATGTGTGAAACCAGCTGCAAAGTTTTTACTTTTTGTTATTTTTATATCATAGGTCTTGCTTACTTTTTAAGAATTGCATTTGTCAAGGTGCTTATTGAACACACAGCTTGCCCCAAAGCAAGGAGTTACTTATTTATATATGTATCAACAATCCCAAATTAAAGATGAAATTCTCATGAACAGGCTGAAATTTTTTTTCATGATTCCCATAAAAAAAATTGGTGGAAATCTCATTATCTAGAAGTTTTGTATATCAAATCTGTAAAACAGCTGCAGCAAAAAAGTAAATAAAAGTCCCTTCAATAGCTGCAGTTCTAGTCACTTAAATTACATAACATTATCCATGTGTGTAAGGCTGTATTTGTACATGCTCACATTACTGAAACCTTTATTTTTTGGAATCCAAGTACTGCTGCTATTCATAAAGTACTCCATGAGGTACACCCATATGATGCCAAAGTAGCAGGAATGCGTGCACTGATGTCGATCCGGAAGAAGCCTAGGGCTTCTTCCTTTCCCTCTTGTACGCTGATTATTCCTGCCAGGCCCAGAGAAATCTGTGCGAGTGCACGGGGGCCGTGGCTTGGTGACAGGATGTACATGCAAACAGATAGCTTCCATGATGCTCAGAAGTCTTTTTTTCCTGAAGGTGCCATGCAGCAACATCTTTGAGTTGTAGGAGAAGACAAGCATGGGGCAGACGGGAAGGACCCAGCCCCATTGCTCTAGGGCTGGAGTTGGTTGGTGCACAGCGCCCCGTTAAAACGAGGCCCAGAAACACTCCTTCTCAAGCCCT
Organism: Climacteris rufus; assembly: GCA_013398175.1. Taxonomy (NCBI): domain Eukaryota; kingdom Metazoa; phylum Chordata; class Aves; order Passeriformes; family Climacteridae; genus Climacteris; species Climacteris rufus. Next base: position 69,294 of record VZRZ01008455.1, on the reverse strand, counting down.
GCATGTAAAGATGTCAAAAATAAACTGTGTAAATATGCCAGAAAGAATGATACTTCCATGTTTTTATGCTAAAAATGGGTAAGGGAATTGTCAGGACTCTTGTGAGCAAAAATGATAATGTATGACATTAAATATTGACTTAAAATATCTGTTTTGCCACCCCTTTCTATTATTTTCCTATGCAGTTGCTTGAAGGTAAAGTATGATTTTTCTGTCCCCTCTGTAATAATATATAAGACATCAGAACAGAATTTTCTAAGTCTTGTAAAAATCAATGCACTCTTCCTATTCAAATGCAGATTAGATATATCAGATCTTGTAGCATTTATATTTCTGATATTTTCATTGTTCATTGCCTATGTCATAGATAATTCAAATATAAACATTTTTGGAATGTAGATGGCTGAAAATCTAATTGGAAAATTGTGAGATATGAGGTTTTTATTTGGAGTGTTTAGGAGCGTGCTAACTGATGACATTTGCGTAGTCAAGTCTTTAAGTTACTAAAAAGTGCTGATGTATTAGGAATAATATTTACTGGTAGGATAAGTAAGATGCTGTATGTGCTAATAATTGACAGACAAGATGTCTTCTGCCTTGCACTGCAAATTGCACGTTTAAGTCAACAATGAATGAGTTTTCATGGTAGATATACTGTGTAATGTGTTTAGCTAGGAAATGTGTGTCATGGTCCAGCCAGATATGAGTAGGACTTAGCATACAGTAGATGCAATTCTTTACCTGATATTTTATTTAGTGAACTGGGTGGTCACAGTAAGTGGCTGGGACTTATTCAAAATAACAAGTCTGACATGCACATGGTCATTATTCTAGTTAAAAACCAACACCGAATGCATTCCTGAGCATGACAGTATCTTCACATTCAAATGGTTTCTTCTATCCATTTGATTTTAAAGTAATAGTTATTATTACATAGAGCTGATTCAGTTGCAAAAATTGCTCTTCCTTTACTATGATGATGTGGGCCAAGCAATCTTTAGATTGTACCTGAAATAAGATCTAAGGACTTGGAGCTGTGTGTATGTTGTCTATGAGCACATGTGTACACATGCACACTCACATGGGTACTGGCATTGTGACACAATGCAAACACCACAGGCGCAGGCACAGACATAGAAAGAAAATTATTTTTCTCCTGCTTATTTTCTTGGCACTTGCAGCTTGGTTAGATGTGAGATAGATGAAACATTTGCATCTTCTATCTGCATAATGAGTTCTATACAAAATGATTGCAGCTAATGCAAAAGACAGGGTGGCATGTTTTCAGTTTTAATGGGGACACTCAGAAAACTTCCAATCTTTCTTGACATTTCTTATAGCAAAATAAATGTGGTCTAGGTTGGAGTGTCTATTATGAAAATAAGAGAAGAGCAAGTCAATTATATTTCAATGACTGAATAGCCAGGGGTCCTCATTAAAATGATCAGAAAGGCTGCAGTGTTGCTTTCCTGTATGTAGCCACTGATTAAGTTGTATAAGAATGACATGGCCTTTTTGGGAGAAAAGCAGAGTATGTCGTGGTCTCTGGCCAGCCAGCCAGAAACCGTTGACACTTACAAAAGTGAGATGCGCACTCCATCAAGAAGGGGAAGTTACTACTTATGGGGTCATGGACTCCTGATGTATTTAAAAATAGTTGTGGCTGTTTTATTGGACCCAGTCAGAGAAAGCTTTGAATTTGCACTAGGCTGCATGAAAATGCCTGCGGTATGGTGGTGATATGGTATGTTTTCCTTTCCGCTGGCTTCGATGAAGTACACAGAGCTTAACAGAATAGTACTATTATTGCAATCTCTCTGTTTTTGAACCTTTAAGCAATATTTTAGTTATCAGTTCATTACTATTCATTTCTTAGAATTTAAATTCTTCTTATTTGCCAATTATTTTTTTGGTATAAAATGTTAGGAGAAAAAGGCTCGGTAATTTTTTCCCGGGAGAGACTGTATCCTGAAACGGTAAAAAGAATATTTGTTTAAACCTCCTGAGGGTTTGCAGTCTGAGGAAATACAGTATTGCCCAAGATCTGCTAATCCCAGATCAAGTGGCTGTAGAATTTAAAAAATATCTATTTTCCCTTTCATGTTACTTAGCAGACCTTATATAGTTATTTTAAAATAATACTTCTGCAATTATATTTTATACAATTTCACATCTTTTAATAAGGATTTATATAAAGAGATATAATTTATTCTTTTTTATTTGGAAAGTGACATAAAATGTTAACATTTTACGTTTAAGAGCGCTACAAAGCAAAAACGTGCTTGTGTTAATTAAACTGTCATGGTTTAAGTTTCTCCCCCCTTTAAAATGCATCATTGACAGTTTCTGAAGATGAATTGATAAAGAAAAGAAAATATTTAATAGTGATTTTATATTTAATAGTACAGTGAAGTGGTTTGAACCAATATACATCTTGGACCGAGTTAGAAATACACCTCAGAATTTTCCACTTTTACCATCTGATTCATGTAAATATTAGTGCAACAAATAAAGCCAAATAAAATCTCTACTATTTCTAACTGCAAGTACTAGTTAATCTAAGCTTGTATTCTAAGTCAAATCCCATCATCCACTGCTCCATCATTAACAATGATGTTTCATTATAAATGAAGACAAATTAAGTTTTATGTAAGTCTGCTCGCATTTTGATGAAATAGTTTTAATCTCAAGGAATCCAATAGCAGGAGACACTGTAAGCTAAACACATTAACATATCAGGTACTTAAAACTAATTGGATTTACTAAAATTATCTAATAATGCAGCTAAATAATGATGCTCTTCATTTACAATTCAGGAGCTCAGTAATGAACAAGGGAAACTGTAAGTGATTGCAGTCAACAATAATAGAATTGGCAATTTTGCCAATTATTATGTACCACAAGATGGCTATTAAAAAGTTTTCATTTTTTATTTACATACATGGCATCTAAACAGGAGACAAAGTGTCTCTGCCTTCTTTACTTACAAATGCATGAGTGGCTTTAATTCTTTTCCATAGTTTCTGTGATATTTTGAGTCTCTATGTTGTTTATGGAATTCACTCAGTCATTGTCTTGTTTATTGTATTAAAAAGAATTCTGTTCATTTCTCTTTTTACCAGTTAGCAAGATGCAATAAGACTATGTGATTTGCATGTCTTAATTTTTTGCAGCAGGAATAAAATTCATAAATAGGAACCAATTGATAAGGCTGTTTGTATGTAAGGAGAGACACAATTATTGATGTAGTACCCTGAGTATGAACACAGAATTATGGTGCTTAATACTTGAATTTGATTCAAAACACCTGGATGTCTTTTCTCTCAACATTTTAGCAGCTGGTTTAGTATTTTCAGCAATATGTGGTACTGAAATTACATAATGACTGAAGAAGGTAAATAGAGTTATCTCCTGAATAAAACTATGAGAAGCTTTGAGCGGTGGAGAGTAAATATTCAGATTTTTTGGTGCTCTTGTTTTATGCTTAGCATGCATGAACATGTGAATAAATTAAAAATATTGTTCAGAGTGATTAGGAAAATATTTTTAGGAACTTTGCCATCCTTCTCTAATTTACTTCCATAAATTTGTAGTTTCTGTGTCGAAATACATTTTTTTTAAATGAAAGCAAAGTAAAGAAGTAAGGTACTACAGGTCTTTGAAGGTAATTAATGCTATAGTCACTGTTCTCTAAAAGTAGATCAACAGCAGCAGACCATAGATGTCAGATATGCAGGCTGCTCATCTGACTGATAAGTCCTTCCAGACTGCTTACACTCATCTAAAAAATCACCTCACAGTGGATTTTTCTGAAGGGAAACATATTCCATGAGGTGGATATGACTGTACTGTGTATGTGGAAGTTTCAAAGCAATTTACCATCTTTAGGAGGCAGAATTTCTTACATGACCTAATCGGCTCTCTGTAGACACATATTTAAGAAAAAGAGGTTTGCAGGAAACATTTTGTGTAGTTATCTGTGTCTTTATTTAAACTTTAGTTTAACTAGCAAGAAATGTAACTCAGAACTTGCATTATGGGGAGTGTGCTGTGTTTGTTTTATGGGTTTAAGCAAGATTAAGAGATTAAAGTTGAGAACAAGTTACCGTATGAAAATTCAATTGCAAAATATCCTCATTATAATAATTCCCAGGAAATTCACCCCCATTGCTGTAGAATCAGAACTCACCAAACACAGCCTAATGTCAGCAATGAACTTTAACCAGCCTTCCAACCTGTGTATCGTCAGAGTAATTGGTCTTTTAGTTGATTTGACTAACTGACAGCCAAGCCACTAATAATTACCTGTGGCAGCATTTATATTTTTTTCTTTTACACTATAGCACAACATCAATGAATAAATTTTAAATATTAACAGTAGTTGAATGTTTAGATTATAATTTAAATAATTATTTATGGAAATATAATTGCACATCTGTGCCTACAATAGAGAGAATTTTTAATTTGATTAAAGAGAGAACAACAGCATATCTGCCCATTTAATTTTGTGGTTAAACTATTCATGACTTATGATAATATATTAATTTTGTCAATTTGTTAGGGTATCATTTCAACTTTTTGACAAGCTTTCATCTTTATTTAGCTGAATTTGGGTTCAAGACTGTGCGTACTTAATAACTTATGCTTTATGAAGCTCTTCAAGAGCATGATAGTCTCACAACCATCCACAATTTTCTTACATTGTGATGTTGAGGCTCTTTAACATGGTGTATTTCCATATGAATGATATAGACAAATACAAAGCATGTGTATATATGTATGTATGTATGATCTCAACAGAGTAGAAATGTGCTGCAAAGACTTACAAGACGAACATCTGGGGAACTTATTACTGAGGTAAGATGGAGATAAGGACTCAGTAAAACCTAAATTAATACAGCTGTTTGTTCCTTTGTGAAATACCAGTTTGGGTGTTGTGTTTTGTTCTTTACTAAGGAGACATATTTGCTTCTAAACATTATTATGGAATATATTTGGGTGATGAATGAATAGAAAATAATAGACTAGACAAAAAGAAGCAATGTTTTAAAATTTAAACAATTTAAAATTATTTAAATTTGCAAATGTCATGTTTCAATTGTGGAACTACAACTATTTAATTTTAAATATAATATTTTTGTTTCTGAAATATTTTTGGTATGTCTATTTATCTCTCTATAATTTACATTCTACTGGAAAAAGAGCAGAGATTTTTCCTGTACAACATTGTGTTACTCTTCTGTTCTTATAATTGTGTCATTTTTAGAACTAGTGAAATATAGTGATATTGAATAAAAATTCAAAGTATTTATTTCCAAAGACTGGTTAAAAAATGGTAGAAATGTTTAGAATTCCATGCTGTATCTATATACATTATCAATATTTTTTATGATTTTGTAAGTATTTAAAAATGTTATATGAAAATTCCTATTCGTAGTATTTCATTATTCCCGAGAGTATGTTGTTGTATTTTAATTACAAATGTTGATTAGTTGATGTTACTGAAAAGTGATAGTTTTTTGAAAAGTCAAATCAGATAGCGTAAATGAGGAAAATTATTCACCATATATTTTAGTGTTACGTGGAAGTACTTTTAAAAACATATTTGACTGAAGAAATGTACGTGTTTAATTTGGAAGGCATTTAAAGTTCAAGATGAAGACTATTATAACTGTCCCAGTTACTGAAAACAGCAACTGAAAATACCTTTAATGCACACAAGGGTGCATACATTGCTTTAGTGGTTAGTTTGATGTACAATGATTCCTTTTATCTACTAATATATATTTATTCAGTCAGAGAAATGCTGCTACTGAAAAGTACATTTCAGGCATTAAAGCTTTGTTTTCCTATCAGTGCATTTCAAAAAAAGTCTTATTGCACTGCCCTTATAATAAATATTTCCAAAACCTCCCTGAACTATAGAAATATAAATAAAGATATTAATTTCAACTATGTGATAGCTTTAAAATAGAAGAGATTGTGTGGTTTTTATTTGGTTAATCTATTTGGTTGGCCCAGCCTGCCATTAAAAACTATCTGAGGGTCAGTGATAAAATGTCTTCTAGCATATGTGAATACAGAAGGTTTGTGATTTTTCCATTAATGTTGGAGTATTCTTTAAAAAATATTAATAAGTTAGGCAATTTCTGTAGAAGAGAAAGTTATTTAATCTGTCTTTCAATGCTTTCAAGAACAACTCTTTATAAATTTACATCTTATCCCAATGAATTTGCATCAGAGTGAAATGGCAAAGTTTTTGTTCAATTACTCTAAATAAGAAAGGAAATAAGTGTTCTCTTTTAAGTACATCTACATTTCAATGACAAATAATTATAACTAGATGTATAAAGTCAGTACATACAGACACATAATTAAATAATACAATATTATTAATATCTTGTCTTATTGTCCCTAAAACATGTGTTGTCAGTTATAAATGTATAAATTACACCTGAGATACTGAGATCAAAAATTAGAATTAGTAATGAAATATGTATGTTTTCAAATAATTACTGCAAATGTGATTTTGACTAAGAAATAACAGAACTGTCATATTGCAAATGCTGCCTGACTTTTTAAAATCCACTCAGAAAAAAACATGGTTGCTGTTGCCTGAAGAGAGACCATTACAATAAAAGGTAAGTCAAATGTACGATGTAAAAATGAGGGAAAATATTTAAAATAGCATTCAGGTAACTTACCTGAGTTTGTCAAAAGTAAGCACACGTTTGCAGGTCTGTCATTGACATTACTTAATAATTCTAATAGTTTTCAATTAGAAATCTAGCAGAAGTTTAGGGCTTGTACAAGTAGTATGTTCAAAGCTATTTGCAAAGTTTGTTCAGGGTGCTTTATACACTGAATAGTAGGTGGAAATGGTCTAAGAAATGCTTAGTGAAATGTCAATTAAGTAAATTGGTCTCTTAGTTATTACTGTCTGGCTTTTTACATATAAGTAGTTATTTATCTTCAACACAGAGCTGTTTTCCAGGGAGACTTTGGTTGTGGTAGGGTTGCCGTTTCTGGTCCTCTGGACAACATCACTGGTAGCTCCGTTCAAGGTTAGCCACAAAACTCCTTGCCCGTGTCTCGTCTTCCAGGGTCCTTGGTAGCTGTGGCTGACAGGTAATTCCTACCCTGCTAAGGATCTGGTGAGACCAGGTGGTCACAGACCAACTGTATGCCCCTGCCTCTTTGAACACCCCTACCTGCAGATTTCCATAGGGATCTGTATTGCCCTGTCTCCAATATCTCAGGAGAAAACAGAATCCGTGATCTAGTTGCCAACTGCAGCAGGTAACCTGTAAAATTCTTTCATCACTAGTGCAACTGCAGTCACTGGCAGGAGGGCATAGTGTCTGCAAGAAAACAACTCTTGAACAGAAAAGACCTGGGTCAGTGGGGCTCAAGAGCAACAATTATGTGGTTCTCTCTATGGTTAATAAAGAGAGATGTTCTGAGGAATAAACTATGCAGCTTTGCCTCGGTCAACACTTTTTTTTCTTTTTCTTCCTTTTAAAACACCCTGATTACCAGGCTTTTTTGAAGACTGTTTGATATTTTGCTAAATATAGCCAGATAAAAATAGGCAAATTCTGTAGGAGAATGTAGGAGCAGCTGCATTTCTTTAACGAGTGTCCTATTTATGAGAGTAGCAACAGAGGGTGCTGTGGGAAGACTGTAAGTACAGGGTAATGCTTCTCCCAAAATTTTCCTTCTGCTTTGAGCAGTTGAAACCCCCCTCCTTTTTTTTTTTTTTCTGACTGCAAGCTAGGAAACATCATGTCTTCTTCTCCAATTTAAATATGGCAGTATCTGTCACCACAAGGCCAGATTATTTTGATTGACTGTGTCAACAGTTGAATGTGAAGACAAGTCACAGGTTTCAGAGAGGCCAGAAGTGTCTGCCTACCTTCTCCATGCCTCAGACTGGGAGGGAAACCTCTACATGAGAGTGTTCAGTGGCTTCAATATCTGATATAGATGCTAGTTTAGTACTTTGGTCCCAATTTTCCATGTGGCCAGTGAATTGAGCTCTGAACATTCAATAGTGTTGAATGAATCCAGGATGGCCAAGGAGTTGTTGTGAAAATCACTGAACTCTTTCAGTATCAAAACTTCCTGTGCAAAGCAATGCAAACCCAAAAGAGGTTGTTAGACCTGTCAAACCACAGTGTATGTCTTAACCTGTCATCCTCTCAGAGCATAAAAATTCTCCACTGGGTCAGAGCAAAAACTCATTTACCACCATTCTTTTCAGTTGTAATATGTCTAGCTAAGAGGGTGAGGAAATAGGGTACAGCATTCTTGTCCCATGGATTTCTTCATTCTTAAGTGGTTTGTATTTCAGAGAATGTGAGAAACTCAGAAATAACATTTAAGAATAAATAATAAATAGCTCTAAATGGATTTGATTCATGCATTTATTTTTCTAAACTGCTAATTGAAGCAAGCATTTCCATAGCTTAAGCATTCATCTTGTAAAGATCGCATCCTTTACTTGTTTTGAATTTGCTAGCTGTGGTTTTATGTGATGTTTTTGTATTGAAAAAGGCAAACCCCCATTGTTCCCAATTCATTTAGGTTGCCCATAATTTGTTACCCTTCAGTCAGTTCATTTTTTTTTCTCTTTTTGAAGCTGGGGAGTCCAAGTCCAGTTGTTCCTCACAGAGAAGCTTTTGTATTTTCTTTCTTATGCTCTTTTGATTCATCTATTTGTTTGATCTTCTCTGTACCTTTACCTGTCCTACTTCACTCTTTTTTTACCTGGGTCAACAGCATAGAAACTATTCATGATGTGAATCATTAATTCATGAAGTGGTATAATAATATCTCTGTTTTCCAATTCTTACTTATACATTTCAAATTTTCAGATTAATTTTTAAATTTCTACTTAGCATTAAGCATTTTTTTTTAACAGAACTATTTTCTATAATCAATTTTTAAGTGATATTAGCCAGGGCAAAGCTCTCTCCTATGTAAGTAAAGATTTTGTGTTTGTTTGGTTTTTTTTTTTTTAAATTCCAAGTTCCCTGGAACTTTCGTTGTCATTTTATCTTCTAGTCACTCAATATCATAATGTCAGCACAGTCAACACTCTACTGCCATAAACAACTTGATTGTTCCATAAATACTGTCACCTAAGAAGTGCCCCTTTTTTGTTAGAATTTCTAGGTATATCCACAACATGGGACCAAGCTTCGTGTTAGCTGCAAACACAAGAGTGATATTTGCTGTTTCAGCATATATGATGAATTCCTGTGTAACATTTCCTATTTTATGAAGAAGCTGCTTGACATCAATATTTTAGTGTCAGGATCTCGAACATTAGTCTCTGCCTTTTCGTACATTTGTCTCTGCCTTTTCGTTGCATTTACTCACGTTATACTGGAATTATACTTTGTTATCCATACATCACTCTACAAGCTTGAAATGAATAGAGAAATTATTTTTTCACATTTAGAAAATTTGTTATTGGTCCTAGTATGAAGTGAGATTGCTTTACCTACCTTGAGATACATGAGATTTTATTGTTTATGTCAAAGCTAGGCTGCTGCTGTAGTGAATGAAAAGAAATAGATCTAGATGCAATGCAGTTGCCCTCACTGCTTTGAACGTTTAGCTAGATTGTAGAGGTCAAATATATACAACCTTACCTCTGAATGCAGTTAATATTGCAGGTACATGTAAAGAAAAAACATAAAACATTTCCTAACATGATTATTCCAGTTTATTGTGTAGCCTATGGAAGCAGAGAGGACACAGGACATTTCAGGGTATCTGGCAGTATTGTTTAAAACAGAGGCCTTGAGATAATTTCTTGATAAGAATTACACTGTAAAAGTAAAGGTAGCACTGGTAAAGATAAAACAAGCATGGATAAAAATAAAATACTTATGAATACTAGCTCACATGATGAAACAACTCATACACGCCTAGGCCACCAGAATCTGATGTGCAGATTTGGTAATAAGTTATGCAGCTGTTTGTCACAGTGTTTAAGAACCCTTAATACATCTGAAGAAGCTGATACTAAACTGGAAGTTTAATACAGGTTCTTCAAAACTTTAAAAGTTGTTTTTTTAACATAGAAAAGTGTAAAGGAAAGCTATTCCTACAAGTTGAAAGGGGTGAAATTTTCCACCTGTGATAAAAGCTAGTTCTGTGTTAAGCGTGTAAGATTTGTGTTTCTGGAGTTTTACTAAATTCAATTCCTTTGCATTTTCTGTGATATGGGAAAAATTAAGTGTCAGGTGTAGTAGCAAAAGAACTATTTTAAATATTTATTAAAGTATGCATGGCAGATCAAAGGGATTTATATTGTATGTAGTCTGAGAAAGATTCTGGATCTTATATACAACGTAAGTGGTATAAACTCCATTGTAAATTCTATAAAAAGAAGATACTGTAGATGAATAAACGGTTCTTGATTTGACCTGTGTAGTACATCCCTATGCAAGGAAGGCATATTAAGTAATTTCCAGTGTATTTTAGACAATTTTAAAATCGCAGTTTGCAGTTGCCAAGAAACCTCTGGTTTTCAAAATGTGTTTCATGAAAGTCTTGAAGAGCTTTTCCTATTCAAACTATAGATAAAGATGAAATAATCTCCTGACTGATTGCTTGAGGATCTTTGTTCATCAGGTTTCCTCAGCTAGTTAGATTTGCATGCCAATATTTTGACTGAAGCTCTTGATTTTAATTTTTTTTGTTCCAGTAGGTTAAGATGGTATCAAAGATAGTAAAAAATCTCTCAGTTTTTATGTTGCTCCTATAAGAATAAGAACTTACTTTTCAGTAATTTGTAAAGATGAGTACTTTAACTGAACTCAATATTTACAAAAATATAGTATTGTTTGAACAACCTGAGCTCTAAATTTCTAAAACCAGTTAATTTTCTTGCTGTTATTTGGACAATAATTTCTTGCTAGTTTTGATAAATAGAAGTATTTTGGAAGCTATTTATTTTCAGAAATATTTCCACTCTCCCTTGTTATTTTTAAACTGCTTGAGTATTGTCTGATTACTCCTTATGCTCAAAAAGACATGACATACCAAAGTGGAAAAAAATTCTCCAGTAATGGCAATAATAAGTAATGGCAAACTTATTTCAGGGAAATTCAAGCTACAAAACCAAGCTATTTTCATTGCCTTCCTCTTCTCTGAAACTTTCTTAAACATCCAGGTAATGCTGACTTTGCATCAAGTATTTAATTGACCTCTATTATAGACCAAGACTTTTTTTCCTTAATATTTAGCTTAAGTTTTGCTAATGCTTTAAGACAATGATATGAAAGACATTGTTCCAGACTTCGTCTTCTCTTAAGATGTTAGGAATCAATGTGCTTGAACGATGAGGATATTAAGAAAAGAGAAGAGTGTATGAAACTTGAGGGCTGTTGTTAAGCTTTAGGGAAAACTGAAGTTCTATGTCTGCAACAATATTTTTCTTGTCTTCTTGGAAACTTTAATCTCTCAAGGAATAAACAAGAAGTTTTTGATGATTATACAGTAATTACAGAGCAATTCTGTTCTGTATATCTTTAATGGTTAACAAATTTGTTACTTTTTTTTAACCGCAAAGTGCTCAGTCTTTTATACCAGGCTGCAGACATGTCACTTTAATGATATCTTTAGACTTTGAAAAAAATTACACAGCAGAAGGATGACACATACGGAGCTGATCACAGAACAGTGGTTCAGTAAAGTCAGAACCACATGATCTGCCAGAAGCTGACCTCATTTCTGAATGCTTTTAAATTATATGAATGGTTTTGCAACGAGTTTGGAAAAATAGCTACATGCATATTAAATTTCTGTTGCCTTTTTCCCCTTCCATGCTTTAACTTTTTACTGATTCTATTTTTTTTCTTAAATGAACTGCCATGTATTGCACTTTGGAGCAATCGGTTACAATTGTTTGCATGTAGAAGATGTGAGCTGCAGTTAAATTGCACGTTTGTTGTGGCCATAATGTCATAATACAAATGATAACTCCTAGACCTATTAACATAGTGAGCAAGACATCTCCATTTAAAAATTAAATAAAATTTACTGTGTGTATATTTAATGTTTTTTGAGGAAAGAGGAACCATTATATTCCCACTAGTTTATGACTTTCCTCTTTTCTACTGTGAAAATCTGACAGGCAGAACACATAACCATAATTAAAGAAAATTCAGGGCCAAAGTGGAAACTATGTCCTGAAGGTCCTTCTAAATTTAGATTTCAAAAGACACAGATGTAGAAAGGGGTTTTTCTTCCTTTGGGCTATTCAGCAAACCTCTGTTATTTCAGTAACTTTGATAGATGCAAGTTAAAGGGAATGCAACACTCAATAAAGAAAATCTTCAAAATACTTAATGAAGGAAATATTTGGCTAGAACAGTTCTCAGCTGACATTGTTGTGACAGATTGTTTGGTTCTTGTTTTAGTGTTGTTTTGAAGAACATTTCTGGATGAAGTGGGGCTGCAAGTCACCAACATCGGGTCAAAGCGCAAGGGAGAGGAGCTACACCCCTTCCCACTGCCCTGTCTTGCTCTCTGTGCCTGCACTCCCAGCCCAGCCCCCACTGTGCTCCCAGCAAAATCCAAAACGGATTCATTTATACCAGTCTCTCCTTTGCCGTTTTAGACAGTTTCCTTGCCACTAGAGAAGGAAAGGAGAGAAGGGCACATTGCCATGTGGATGATGTCTGTACCTGCTGACCAGTAGTTGAGGGAGAGTTTCCTACTGCTGCCATAAGCCACTTTACTGTTGATCCAGCTGCAGTGCCAGTTGGTGCTAAAAAGATGGTTAAATCTCTATGCCTTACCTAGATTAAAAAGAAATGACAAATCCCAACTCCCATATCCATGTAAGGCTGAGGCCTTTGGTAGGACTCCACCCCATTCAATACTTTGGAGGGGAAAGATAGGAAAAAAATCATGTGAGATCTTCAGGAGTGTTAAAGTGCTTCAGAAACAGAGGTAGAATTAAGTTAGTGTAACCTGTGCTTCTCATTTTACTCACCTGCCGCTGAAAGTCCAGACTGCCATGTCTGTGCTTGCTGCTTGAGGCAGATGCTAGTGTTCAACTGAAACACAAACAGCTCAACTTTTTTCACGTTTTTTTAGCAAATAAGGAGAAAAACACTTGGGAAAAAAATTAAAAGCAACTGAAAATTCACATTTCTCCAGTCAACATAAGCAGTTTGTTCTGTTATCTATTATAGGTATAGCTTTGCAAGTATTTACACCTGCTTGCAGAATTTCTGTAAAGGTTTTTTTTTTTTTGGTAATACATGTCTTATAATAGGGACAGCTGGAACTGGTGAAATCCTAGGTCAAATAATGAAATAATTAAATCCTTTAAAAATATAAGGAACTGAGGTTGATGACATGTCTGAAAATGGAGTCTTTCCATGTTGTGCCCTGGCTTTCCCAGCTGGTGTTCATCACTTCTGCCTTCTTGCAGCTTCAGTTCAGACAAACTTAATTCTGTGCCACCAAAACTGTTCAGTGAATTATTTCTGATTCCACTTGTAATGGTTTTGGTTGGGATAGAGTTAATTTTCTTTATAGCACTTCCTATGGTGCAGTTTGCACAGAGTCGAGGCCTTTTCTGTTCTCAGGCTGTCCTGACACTGAGTAGGCTGGGGGTGGGTTATGGACTGGGAGGGGACATAGTCAGGACAACTGATCCCAACTGACCAAAGGGACACTCCATGTCATATGGTGTCATGATCACCAGATACACCTGGGGGGAGAAGAAGGAAGCAAGGGGCGTTCATAATGGTGGCCTTTGTCTTTCCAAGTCTAGAAAGAAGCGAGGTGATCTTGAAGATCCCTTCCAATCCAAACCATTCTATAACTTTGTGATTACATGTGCTAGAGCCCTGATTTCCTGGGGATGGCTGAACACCTGCCTGCCCATGGGAAATGATGAATTAATTCAATTTCTTTTCTTTGCTTGAATGTGTGGCTTTTGCTATACCTGTTAAACTGTCTTTATCTCCACCGATGAGTTTTCTCACTTTTACCCTTCTGATGCTCTCCCCCATCCCACTGCAGGGAATGAGCAAGTGGCTGTGTGAGGCTGAGTTGCCAGATGGGGTCAGACCACACCACCTCTTTAACACAGCACAAAAACTGAGGGGAGAAAAGGCAAAAAAATCAGCAAAAAATGTGCAAACGTCCTCCTTCCCAAACTGGGCCAGAAATGGTGTGCTTAAGTGTGCTGAGCCAAAGGAATGAGAAGGATGCTTGGGGAAAGGAGCTCTTATGCAGGCAAGTGTGATTGATATTCTTCCAAACCCATAACTTAACCACACAAATGACTCATGAACTCCTATCACAGAGGAAGCTATTCTTCCTGCTCATACAGAGCCAGTGCCTGGGGTAGAAAATAGTCTTGTAAAGACAGCAGCTGGAGTCACCCGTGGGCTGTGCAGGCTGGTGCAGTGTGCTCATCTCTCATGGAGCCCTATGAATCTGCTTATCATCACTTACTTCTAACCCGCTAGGAGCATTGGAAAGCCATAAAATGAAAAGTTCAGCTGGTGGGGGCAGTTCAAAGCATATGGGTCTGCTATGGGAATTCCCATCCATCCCAACGAAATGGGAATGATAAAGAATTGTCTTGTGCCCCCTATGGTTCTTAATAGCAAAAGAAAATAACTCTTTGGAGAAAAGATTGCTGCAGTGCATCAAGCATGCTATAAAAATATTGGATGGCGACCTTTCCCTGGAGGTCTCACTTACCTGTTATTTTCTTCTATATGTTTGTGTGACCCAAGAGGCTGTATTTATATCTTACTGACACCATCTACATGGTGCTCATTTCTGTCAGAAGAAACATTATCTATATGAAAGCCTATTCATTCCCATCCTTTGTGCAACTTTGCACGGGTACTGATGAGTGTTTTATATAATTGTGACAACTTCAAAGCTTCCTCATCCCTGAGGAGAGGTATTGCACTTTTAATACTAGGATCAGTGAGTTTCTTCATCTGCATTCTCTGGGTAAAAAAATAAATAATCCATGTTCTTAAATAGCATTCAAATTATTCCTTGCAAATTTAGATGTGAATAGTAACATCTTCTTTAAGCTTTGATTACAGCTTCCATTTAGGATTTTAAATAATCTTAAAAAACTTTAGTAAAATAAATTGCACAAGATTTTTTTTCAGTTAAGTGTTACTGTGTTGATTTCCCCTGGATGGAAGAGCTGGAATGCCCTCCTGGGAATCTAAGAAGTCCTACAGCTCTACCTCTAAAATTGGTTGCAAAACCTGTTGCAAAATCGACAAATACCTGTCAATGTTAAAGGCTGCGTATACCTGGAACATTACAAATTTCCTCTGATTCCATCCCCAAATGCAGCAGCAGAGGCACAAAGAACAATTTTGCTTCACTAAAACCCAGTTTCAGACTTTCTGAACACACAGAAGACTCTCCTAAAGTTGCTATGGAGGATAGATTTGGTTATTAGGTCATTTTACTATATTCAGGTGATCATCTAGGAGTTAATAAATAATGTGCTCCAAAGGAATCCCATGCTTCTTCCCTTAAGCCACTCTGACACACTCTCGTCTTTATTAAATAAGCAAATCTCATTAAAGACAGTATTTACATATACGGTTCAAAGGTGGATATTAAAAAATGACATTTGGTAGTTTTTTCTGTGCCAGAAATTACACACAACAAGAAAAAAATATTCTGCTGATCTTTGGTAGTGTGTTTGAATGAATGATGGCTCACAAGGTGTGAACAGTTCAGGCATTTTAAAACAGTCACATTCTCTTCATCATTTTCCAAACAATAAACTAGCAGCTAGTTTTTGAGTTGTTAGACTTTGCAAGGTTTTGTGTAGACAGGTTTCCATAGTGTGGGTGCTACAGGGGTGGCTTCTGTGAGAGGCTGCCAGAAGATTCTGTGTCTGACAGAGACAATGCCAGCTGGCTACAAGATGGACTTGTCGTTGGCCAAGGCTGAGCCCATCAGTGACAGTGGTAGCACCTCTGGGATAATGGATTTAGGAAGGGGGGAAAGCCCTGTGCAACAGCAACTGAAGCCAGAGAAGAGAGAGAGAACAAGAGAGAGAAATAATTCTGCAGACAACAAGGAAGGAAGAGAGGGAGGAGGGGCTCTGAGCATCTCAGCAGAGATTCCTCTGCAGATTGTGGAGAAGACTGAGGTGAGACACGCTGTCCCCCTGCAGCCAGTGGAGGTCCACAGTGTGATTTGATCTCAGGAATGAGACAAAGACATAGGAAGTTATAGTCAGGAAATATATAGCATTGTATATGGGAATAGTGAAGTGTTTTTGGCAACTCAGACAAGCCTACTGCATCCTGAGGGAGTCTGTACTCCATTTGTCCATTTTTGGGTTCCTTGCTTTATTTAAAAGTGAGTCGTTCTTTGAAAAAATGCAAGATTTACAGTTCATATAGACATGAGAATTTTTGTCCACTTTTGTCATGTAGTCCATTGTGGAGGATACATTTATTTTCAGTGATCAAATAACCTTTTATATGAATTATCTTCTTGCTTTATAATGGTTGTGCTCACCATGCAGTTTCTTTAGTGAATAAGCTGATATCATACTGTTATCACCATTGCTTTGTCAGAAATGGTGACGCAGATCACAAGCAGATGGATTCCCTGCTCTGGTTACTCTGACGTAATTAGAATGGACAAGAGAAAATACCTGACTGAAAGAAACAGATTGTCAGAAGTCTTCAAGAGCAAGGATTAATGATTGTTTTGTGTTGCAAACCAAATGTGGGATTCTGCAGGTGGAACTCTTCTAAAAACCTGGCATTTTAATGCATATTTCTCTTGCTTACAATGGATTTTGAGTTGTGTTCTTTTGCTCTCCCTCCCATCTTCTTTTTTTTTTTTCCCAGCTGTTTATTTTTAAAGAGACTTTAAATTTGCTTTTAAATAGTCTTGCTTCCACTCTGGTGTAAGAACACATCAGCTAGAGCACTGTTTCTTTTTGATCTTCTTAAGCACTCTAGTAATGCAAATACTACTAACGAAAACTTAAGGACTTAAAGTTTTATCCCTGAGGCATGCCAGCATTTTCCAATCTCCAGCATACCAATCTGATGGTTTAAATAAAGAAAGGTGAAAATAATTTCCACAAAGCACTAGAGATGTTAGCTTTTGCTCAGACATCATGTTATCATCGCTGTCTTACACTATGAAAAATGCAAGGAGAATTATACAGGACATGTACCTCTTTTTACTCTAATTTCCTATTAAATTTGATTTGACTGTCCTGGTGGTTGTGAAAATAGTGACTTAGGCCCCATAGTTCAATCAGGAAACTCAGTACCATAATGAATTGTTAATTTTTAAAATGAAATTAACTACTTTAGGTCAAAATGAATATGGCGATATGATTACCACATGCAAGCACATGCGCGGAAAGTTAATGAAGACTATTCTCAGATTTGCCAGCTATTATCCTCAATTTGCATTTGGCTATAGTAATATAGTTCCAACTATATCAATGTCTGTCAAGCCATCTCGCTTCACAGTTGATATAGCACTAGCTCCATGTTAAGCACAAAGTTAATATATCCTGGATAATAAGGATTTTTTTGTGTCTGATTTACTATCCTGTCCCATCAATGTTTTTCATGGCTGTTTAGCTTGACTAATGACTTCCAAATGACCACAGAAGAAAGAGGTCTCCCCGGGTGTTACAAAGTGTGGGGGGGTTAATTTCAAAACCCCTGTCTGAATTGCATTAATGCAACTATTTGACCTGTGTGTATCCTCAGGACAAAATGTGTTCAAGCAAAAGGTAGTAATGACAAACAGGATTTAAAAATGAAGTT
The DNA here is from genome assembly GCA_013398175.1 of Climacteris rufus. NCBI lineage: Eukaryota > Metazoa > Chordata > Aves > Passeriformes > Climacteridae > Climacteris > Climacteris rufus. The sequence continues at coordinate 51,460 of VZRZ01008455.1, read as the reverse complement.
TTGGTTTTTTTTGGAAGTGAAGTTCAGTTAATAGATTTTTCATTTTATTTCTGGGTTCTAAATTGGGAAAATGCTGCCAGTCTCATCTGGCTTGGTTTGGTACAATCTGGTCTCTAGGGCTTCTTGAGAAGGAATTCTTTATAATATTTTTAGTCCTTTCATACATATATCACAAACATAAATGTCTGCTTTGTGTTTTATTTTATTTTTGTGGTTATATTTATTCTGATATTTTAATTATTATTTAATTAATTTTGCAATAATTTGTTCTGCATTTAATTTTGCCCTTTTTTACTATTACTATAAGGTATATGCAGCCGGAGGGGAGGATTACTATCAGTGGACCTCGTTTGCACAGAAGAGTCAACAAAATCTATAGTTTTGGTTCATGGACCCAGTGGTATAAGATTAATGTTGAGCATTGTCAGTAAATTCCTAAAGTATCTTGAACTTTGCCTAAAAAAATTTGCAGTCAGACTAGGAATGAGAAAAGACGGAGACTTTTTTTCTTAATTTAGATGACGTTTTACATGAAGTAGGTATGCAGTTAAAAAACTGAAAACACAATACTGTAATTTTCTATACCTTCATTAAAGCCTAGAAAATGGTGTGGTTGTTAATTAGAAGATATTTTTTTTCCACTAGTGTCTGAGCTTCAGGATCTTATTTTAGTTAGTCATCAGTTGGTAGGGCACTAGATGTGGAAGATATCAATATTTTAGCCCATATCCTTTGAGAATAAATAATTTTGATACAGTATTGCACATTTTTCACCTAAATCTGGTTACTTGCCAAGACTGCATTCTTAATGTCAGGGTTTCAATATTAAATATAGATTAATTTTGTCAATTGTGATGTTGACAAATTTAATTGACCGTAATTGTCAAAATTGCTGGTCATTAATTTATTCTCAGATTTTCTGTGTGAAAATATAAACCTGCAAAAGTGTCATTGTCAATTATGGTCCATTTGAAGTGACCTAATTAGCATTGTGTGATGAACCAACACATGGAAAAGCAAATGGGGGGACATGGTAGGGAGATAATTGAATGTGACATGAATACTAATACTTACTTTATACTATTTGAATCATTAAAACACTGTCCAATGAAAAGTACTTAAATTAATTTTGTGTTTCTATTTGCTAGAACAGCACGGAAGGATAATGAGGAACACCTGAATTCTTTCCGCTGGAAAAAACCTTTGGCAGGACGAATGGAATAACTGAAATAAAAGTGGCACCCCAATATTATTTAGCAATGGGAAAACTGGCCAATATTCTCTAGGATTCTGAATAACTTTCTTATTTTTTGCAGCATTTTCCAGACACAAGCCATTCCCGGAAAAGAAATAGTTGGCTGCAGACTCATTTTGCACAGGTGAGTTGATGTCAGGAGATGAGGAAGTCTGGAAGTCATGCCATGCTGCCATGTCAACTTGTCACTAATGCCATGATACTTAAATTATTGTACTTACAGACAACTGCAAGAACTCAATATTTCTTTAAGCCTTATTAAATACCAAATCAGTGCCACTGAAACCACTGAATTCATTGGGCACTCTTGCAGTTTTATGTGAGCTGCATTCAAGTCTGGGTCTGTCCAGGATCAGTGTTTAAGACAAAATACTCCAAGCTGTCTTTCTCTCTGATGCATATAATGCTCCCTGTGGCTGAATTTGTAAAGAGAAAAGGGACAACCATTTTCCAAGGCTTTTATCTCCTGTTGGACTCATGGAACTCCAATAAATGTAATAATTTCTGCACAGGCAATGTCTGCTACTGGGTGAGCACTGGCTGGGTGCTGCTCTTGGTGTGCAGAGGCTTGTAAGAAACATCTCACACTCTCACTGTTAAACCTGCATTTTCATCGTGCGCTGCAGGAAGGGAAGCACCTAGTATTCCCTCTGAGATGAGTAGTGTGCAAACTCAGGAGAACAGGGAGTGCAAATGTTCAAAGACTGAAGAAGACTGGGAGGAGAAACCAGAAAAGACAATATATTTACAGAAGGGTCTTTACTGTATGAAACTTTATAGCCCTTCTGCTAGGGAGGAAATTCCTTAAGCTTCTTTGGAATGGACATATTCAGAGCAAATATCACTGTTTTCCTTCTGCCTTCAGATGGTGGACTTGTATCTATATGTTTGATACTGATTAAACACATTTGATGTAAAGAAAATCTAAGACGTTCCATTTCCATATGGCTTTGAAAGATTTAGTGTAATGAGCCACACTAACAAAACTAGAAATTTTATGCATCCACTTAATGCTTCTGCTTATAAGGAGGAAAATATAGAATATGCTCTTTGTATGCATGGCTTACTTACTAATATTCAAATTAAATTTGGGTTTAACTGCAGATTTTGCCGACTAAATTGTTTATTCTGCCTAACACACATAGTTTCATATCTCTGATATTCCAAAGCCAGAATCATTTATTCTGCAAAGGGTTTTTCAGAGAACTAATTATAACATCAAGTGGGGTGGTGCTCAAAATAGAATGAATGAGAAATAATGAGAAAAACGAATCCAATAATTATTTGAAGTAGTGGGTGTTAGATTCTCCTCTGATCCTATGGTGGTGGTAGCTCAGAGTAGCTTCAAAGTAACAATACACATGCAGACATTGAGGACATTTTTATTCTCCTATTCACGATTTACTGCATTACAAAAATCCAGTAGATTTAGTCTGTTTTTCAATTAGACTAGCCACTTACACATGTAGTGCAAAGCTCTCTGTACTGTTGTACTGGTCAACAAAAGACAATGATTAAATTCTAAAGAAGCACTAGATGAAACTACTACTACAATAGGCATCAGTAATCAGAGGCATAATCGCTTTCTGCTGGAAATCTGTAGCTGTAAAACGGACAGAAATACACATTCAGCTTTGAAGTCCATTTTCATGCAAAGATCAAATAGCTCTGTCATATTTATTCCTCACAGTTTTGAAGTGTAAATGTAAACCAATTCAGAGACAAGGAATTATTTACTGTAACTATGTGGAGCAGGCATTGTTCAGAAAAAGTGACAAAACTATTTCTCTGCAATTGTTAGAATTTTAGAGACAACCACATCTGATGTGAGAAAAAGACACAAAGGTGATTGCTTTACAGATGTTCTATGGGATGGCATATTTCCGGAGCACTGAGCTGAGGGTTTCAGGGTTTCCAGTGCCCAAGTGGCTCAGTGCTGCAGCATCACATTTGATAAAATGGACTTACGACGGAACTCATTGACCTGGAGATCAAGTATATAATTGTGAGCATGCATTTAATAAGTTCAGGTCCAACAGCCTGCAAACTGCTGCAAGAAGCACCCCTGCACCTCTCTTAGCTGCCAGCCTTCCCTGGAAATCAGGCATTTCCAGCACGGTTGCTCAACCTCTGCAATACACAGAAGCATTTCTCAGCTACCAATATGTCATAAGAATATATGGGTGACAAATGGGGCTAGGTGAGAGGGAAGGAAGTGCTAGCAAGATATGGGCAAGAAAAAGATTAATTTTTTTTTTTTAATTTAAGAGGGTTCTACTGAAGCCTGGCCTTTCAAATCTCGTAGAAAAACATGCATGATAATAACACAGCAGACTGTGTCTAACACTTTGAAAGCAACCCCTGACAAAGTGTCTGCACAAAAACCCGTGTGAAAATGAAGTGTCTCTACAGACCCCAGCCCTCTATTTCAGTAGTGGAGCCCTTTTAGGAAGGAGAATTGACTGACAAGTTTCTTTGACTGCTTTAAGTGAGACTTATCTGAGCATGACAGGTTTTTAATCCACAAAGATAAGCTGCTTTCCAGGCAATATAGGGCATCCCTACTCAGAATTGTTATCAGAATTGATCCCAAGGCTGCACTTGATCATTAGCTGCCTAACTGTGTATTTGAGCTGTCTGTCTGTCCATGCCAAAGCACCAGCAGGTAGAATGCTAATTGGCACGGACCAAACCATGCTGGGGAAGATGCAAATGATTTAAGCAGCGTGGATGACTGCAGGGCAGTGCTCAGGCCCACGACCTCTTCAATTTCCTAGTGTAGAAAAGGCTTTAAAGGTGCTGGGCCAAACTATCAGAGGAAACCCAGCAGGACTGATGAAACAAAGAAGGGTCAGAAATTGAATCAGTTTTCATGTGGGCAAAAAGTGACACAAAGCTGTGGAGCAGAAGGAGAACAGTTAGAAATTTTCATTAGAAACTTAGTCTGTTGAAATTGACATGACAAGGTTCTGTTTGGACCATTTATATGTTTCTTTTTGAAATTACAAATGTTCATGTTTGGCATTTTCAAAACCAGTTTTTCTGTAATAATTTGTCCTTTTAAGAATAAAAATGTATAAATAAAAGTTAAACCATGAAAAGGTTGATAATAAATGTGGAAATAAATCTGGTTCAATTGACCCTAGCCAATATTTAATTGATAATCTCTCTGGGAAAAAAAAAAGTGTTTTTAAATATTGATCATTGAAAGAGAGATTGAGAGAGATTGTCAAAGAATATTCCCTTTGGTAGCATGAAATCCTGTCAGAATCAGAAAAGAATTTCCCAACCCTGCTAAAGAAAAATTTAAGCATCCCCTGGAGTACTGATATACATGTAAGACTTTCTTTCAGGTGTCTCTATCATTAATCTTGTTGCTGTTGCATTATGTGTCCTGGACTATTTGGACTTGGAAATGTCTCTAACTTCTCAGAAACAAAAAGCACTGTAAGCAATTTTAAAGCAGGCAGAGGTTCACGGATTTTTTTTTCCAGTTGTCATTTTATACATCAGTGTCCTGAATGACAAGATATAGAATGGTAAAAGTGTAGGTATCGCCTAATAAAGTGATGACTAAAATGTCACAAACTTGTGCACTAGACTTTTAGATAGAACTATATTTTCAAGAAATTATATCTCTGCTAGTGGTAAAGCAAACTAAGGACTTGTGCCTCCTTGCATTTATGATTCAACTGCAGTGTTGTGAGATCAAGGCAGTTTTAGGCAATTGAAGACTTGCTTCAACCAGGCAAAGATGTAGTCCTGAATTTACTCAAACCATTCTTGCCTAACAAAAATCAACATGAAAACTTTAAAAATAATGAGACTCAAAAGGATTCCGATTACTTGCGTTCTACAATTTCAGATGATAAAAACAAACTGCGATAGGAATTCTAGGTCTTAATATAATATAAATAGAAAGATGGACTAGATAAAACCAGCTGAACACTAGTCTATCCTCAAGACCTAACAGGGAAGTAATAACATGCTTTTGAATACATAGCAATGACTTTTGGCAGATATGCCGTACACAATTCCATACCATGGAAAACCATTGAACTTGATTGACTATTTAATCCATTTCTGAAGGAGCTTCACTAAGGGACTGCTTATATTGTTAGTATATATAGTGTATTATATAGTTAGCCAGAATGACACAGGACTGTCAAGATGCTGGTTGCTGCAGCGCTGATATCTAGTTAGCTTCTTGTGTCCAGCTGCAGTAAGTATTTTAAAAGTTATATCAAAACGTTGCTGATATATACTAATATAATATATATTAAAATTATACTAATTTGTCCTAAGCAAGAATACCTTAAAATACAATGGAACACCGTACTTGCAAAAAGGTGGTTCACGGATACAAAAATACATGTAACAAAAATACATTTAACAAAAATAAAATGCATATGGAAACGTACGTTTTTCATTTGTTATTAACTCCTTAGACTTCATTGCATATACATATAATATCTTTCAACAGCTAAGACTGCTTAGTGGTTTTATGTAAGTTTGTTCCAGAAATAAAATATCAAAGGTGTGACGGTGGATGGGTTGATAAAATTCTAACCTACAAGTTATTTGGTAGAACCACATAAACTTTATGTGACATCCAAATAAGTCAAAACTCAGTTACATCAATGCATTGAGCAGAAAAGGGCAGATTTATGAAAGTCCTAGAGACATGGTAGAGAACAGACAGTACAAAAAAACCTGTATTAAGCATTATATAGAATGGTGTTTATAAAAAGAGTAATGGGCTTTGTGTACCACCCGTTGTAAACAAAGTATCAACTTCTTTACTATGCCTCATTCTATGCACCTTCTCATGAAAAAGAAAGACCATAAGGTCTTATAAAAACTATTCCTACATTTTTTTTCCCCTTCAGAGTATCCCAAAACATATGGCACTATCAGCCTGCAGTTTCCCCTCTAGCACTTCTGAATTCCCTGCTGCCTCAGTTAGACCACATAAACAAAACAATATAAAGATGAATTCTAATATCTTCTGAGTCCACTTCCTGATTTGCTAATTTTTGCTAATTAAAAGGCAGTCTTTCATAAACACAAAATGTTAAAAATGTAAGTAAAACCATGCACACATGCAAATATGTTTTCACATGGTCTGTGTATCACCACAGTCTCTGCCCAAGAAACTGTCCCTTTTGAAATCACCTGTAACACAGAAGGACTTATGAAGGGATATAGGTAAGACATAATGTCCACCTGCCACTTTAGGTGCCTAAATTCATATCCCCATCCCACCAACAGAGTTGATGCATTGTCCTGGAAATGCCTAAATGCATATGCAGTTCTTTACATAATTTCGTGACTTACGTGTCTAAATTTTGTCACATACAGACATATAATGATGTCCTGATTCTAAGACTATGTTCTGTCCTCTTTGTCGTCCAAGCCTGCAGAGATTCATAAAATATGCCTGTATGATGCTGGTGTCATTTTGGAGGCTCAATCCAATAGACTTTTCAGAGAAGGATTTTTTAAAGAAAGCGGTAGTTAAAAAGGACTCCAGCAGAAATCTATATAGACTGGGGTTGAAGAACCTTCTGTAAACTGACCTGAATTAATGTCTCACAAATTTGCATGAAATGTGGAAAAAGTGCTCTCATGGCTTTGAATTGCTCCACTTTGCATCTTTCCCAAGTAAATCCTCACTCATGGTCCTAGGGGTGAAGAGCCCACACACATTTCAGGCACTTTATTGAAATGCTCTTCAATAATAAATAGCATAGTTCCCTGCATAGACACTGGAGTGTGGGACAGGCCTTTGAAGGACTCCAAATGGAAGTCACATCCACCTTTCCATCTTACCAAACTAGGTGCAGATAGGCTGCTATAACTTTGAGAATCTTCTAAGACCTCTCTCTCTCTATGTTCATTTAGGTCCTTATGCACATTCTTGATGTTTCTCACTGGGTATCTTCACACTAGTTTTCTAGCTCTCATTTGCTGATGCCTAACAAAAAGTAATTTGAAGAGTACTTGAATGCAAACTAGGGGTTGTGCGTTCTGCTGACTAGGTACCAAGAAGAGATCATACAATGTCAAATACTTGTGGAAACAGAGCCCTCACAGAGTTAAGAGCAAGAATTACAGAAAATCCTGGTTAGTAACTAATAATGCTGAACTGAACAGGCTCTGAACACCATATTCAAATTGTGTCTGGGACCTCAACCTGAAGAATAAGGCTAAAGAGTCCAATAAAATGGTCTTCTGTCAGTCACCAACTGAGACTGGGTTATGTGGAAGAAATAGCTTTCAAAATTTAACTAACATTCACAAAGAGAAAAAATTAAGGGCATATGCAAAACTTTAACTCTGGGTTGCATAAATTTGTGAGTGGTGGTTTTGTGAGTTTTTCAAGTCTTTTCAAGGTAGTCCTCCATGTGTATATTGCCATATATACAGTATCAACAGTCTTTTGTGGCCTGTCATGTAAATTTACTTCAGAACAGGGGCTTTGGTATTATAGAAGAAAAAAAATTGTTGTTCATTTTGTATGATATAAAAGTCATCTCTGATTTATTTATTCTATTGCTCTGGCCTGTTGTTAGGCCTTTTTTAAGCTTCAGTGTTATGTCCAGTGACATTGTCAATTGTGTCATAACCTTAGACAAATTGTTCTTATTTCATCTGCTAGTACCCCTTCTTATGAATTAAGCAGCTTTATGTACCAGATGGAACAAGCACTGACCAGAAAAGTTGTAAGATATATTTACATGGTGTCTGGGATAAGTGAAGTTCCTTCCTCATGCAAAATCCATGTGTTCATTTACATATCTCTTCTTAGTTTACTGTCTGAATGGTGGCAGGGCAAAGAGAAGTAACTGAGATGTGAGTCCTTCTAGGAGTCTGTCTGATGGGTAGCAATGGGATTCCTGCTACCAAGCTAGGCACTGAGTTGCCACTCACCAGAAGCTTACTCTTCCAGTTTCTAACAGACTTTCTTGCTGATGCCAAGCGCTGTGGTAGCCTCAGCAAACCTTTGCATTATCACAAATTAGCTACCGGAGTCCATCCCTCTGGCTAGACAGTGAGAGGGCCGTTTAAGAAATAACAATGCAATACAAGTCTTCTTTTCTAAGCCTGATGCTCCAGCTGGTAGAGAGTCCTGCAGCCTGGATGGCTACTACAAGGATATCACACCTGTATGTGGCTACACTACCTCTTTGCACAATACGAAACCTATTTCTAGGGCTGGCCTTACATTCTAACTGGCTTTCAATGGCCTGAAATACTGAGAGGTTTGGGATGAGGATCCAGTTGAAGAGCTGCAGTGTTCTGTTACAGTGGGTCATTTACACTGAGACAAAACTTGTCTGCACAGAGGACAATCCTCACAAATATCATAATCATCTGCTCCTAATGAAGAAACAACAAGTGCCTTTGATTTGTCTTTTCAAATATATGGTTTTGTATATTTATGTAAACCTATATGATTGAAAAAGCCAGAGAAAACAACTGGTTTTGTTGTTACATACAACAAAAGTATGTATTTGGCACATACTTCTGGCCTCAAGAAGAGGACAAGAAAGGGTTGGAGGGAAGAGTACAATGCTCAAATATGGCAGATGGAGAAAATGGAAGGAGGAGAAAGAAAGCTGGGAATATAAAACAGAGACTGTAGAAAAATACGGAACAAATTTGCAACAGTGAAGCAATATTTAAAAGTGTGAAAATAATCCAAGCCTGAGACATTTGTTAGTAGATCTAGCAGTGATATATTTCCCTTCTAGCCCTCTGTTTGTCTTGAATCTGTCTAATGCTGACTTTCCTTTTTACATCCACCAAGACCAGGGGAAGATGCTTCCTGATGTGTAATGGTCCTAGAAGAGACCAGAGGTCTGGGACTTTGGGAGAGAAAAAGCTTATCATTGATGGACTCTAATTTCAATTTCCCTGTTTCTCCAAAAACATTCAAAACCCCTCAAATAGGCTTTTGTGCTTTTGCTGGGAGCCGGGTCTTTGGGCAATAGACAAATTTTTTAGTGCATTCAGCAGAAAGAATGCCAGTGAAAATGTGTGACAAACAGAAACTCTCTGCTAATTTTCAGAGTGTCTATTTATGTGTGCATAGGCTCTCATTGCAGTTGATATCAACTGTAAACAGCAGCACCAAGCATTTTTGCTGCCTTTAGGATCCTTCTCCTCTTGATTAATTGCTTTGAGGGTGTCTGCTCTGCTTGGGCTCCATGGTTTTGAAGACAACATGGAAGTCTCATGTTTTTCCCTTCCCATGCTTGTACAGTATCAGTATATCTATCTAATCATTCTCCAAAGTCTTCGAAGTGCCCTGCTTTGACTTCCCTTTAACTGCTGTACTTGGCCTTGGAATCTGAAATGCAAAGAAATGTCTCTTTGACATGCAACAGATAAAATAGGTGAAGGTCAGGATGACTGAATTAATCAGCAGAATATGGAGCAGGTGTCCCTGATGGATGTGATAACAGTGATCAGTTGGACCAATAAATGTCCCTGGTGCTCAGAGGCTACCCACTCTCCAACGGAAGATATGCATCTTTCCATGTTATTTCCCTTTTTTCTTTCACAACACCTGCATTGAAGATCCACTCCAGGGTTGGTTTTCCTGGTTCAGAGCTGGATAATGAGACAGAAAGGTTAAATAAGACTGCATCCCTGGTTTGTGGGAGTTTAAATGGAAATGATAAGAAGAAATATAGAAATGAGAACAACTGCTTTTGCTTTATCCTCAAATGCACATATCCATGCTGGTGAATGAGAGCCTGGGCATGAGCCAGTAATGTGTGCTTGCAGCCTATAAGGCCGATTGTATCCTGGGCTGCATCCAAAGCAGCGTGGCCAGCAGGAGAGGGAGTGGGTTCTGTCCCTCTGTTCTGCTCTGGTGAGACCCCACCTGGAGTGCTGCATCCAGCTCTGGGGACCTCAGCACAGGAAGGGCATTGGCCTGTTGGAGACCAGAGGTACCCACCAAAGTGATCACAGTGATGGAACACCTATCTTGTGAAGAAAGGCTGAGAGGGTTGGATCTGTTCAGTCTGGAAAAGAGAAGGCTTTGGGATGAACTCATTGTGTCCATCCAGTACCTGAAGTGAGCTGACAAGAAAGACAGAGAGGGATTTTTACAAGAGCATGTAGAGCATGTAATGACAGGACAGAGGGGAGTAGCTTCAAACTGAAAGAGAGCAGGTTTAGATTATATATTAGGAAGAAGGTCTTTGCTGTGAGGTTAGCGAGACCCTGGAACAGGTTGTTCAGAGACGTTGTGAATGCCCTATCCCTGGAGGTGTTCAAGGCCAGGCTGGATGGGGCTTTGAGCAACTTGATTTAGTGAAAGATGTCCCTGCTCATGGCAGGGGGCTTGGAACGACATGATCTTGAAAGTCCCTTCCCACCCAAATAATTCTGTTATTCTTTGATAACAAATAAATATATTATGAAGAGGAAATGTGGCTCCAATTTCTAGACCCTTAGTTGGCTAAGTAAAGCAGTGCAAAAGAAGATGATGAGGATTTTGAAGGAAGATACATCTTACATGGTTACACTTGAGTGAGACTCTCAGCAAAATTCCAAGAAACTACTTTTATATCAACAAAGTGACTGATGTTGACAAGTGGAGCATGTGGTGGAAGGAGATTGTTGTCAGTGTAAGTGGTGGTTACTGCAGAGGGGCTGTCACTGAGATAAAGACGAAGTGAAAAGCCTTCAGTTGGTGAAAAATGACATTGGCAAAATTGGTTTGTTTCCGTTGAGGGGGTGCAGTGGAAGTCCCTAGCTGTCAGGACATGCTGTTCAGTAGAATGGGTAATCAGACACATTTTTCATTTGTTGAATATTCTGTTAAGCGCACAGATAATATCATTAAGCTTATCCATGAAAAACCAATAGAAAGATTTAGAAGACAAACACTGAGAGCCCTGTTATGTAGTGTTCTTGTTCCACACACACAGCTCTCATTGATGTCAGTTCTGTGCAGATCTAATGTGGCTTGTGACCCTGAAGTTTTATCCTTTCCACATTACTAGTGCATTACATAGTGGACAGTGAACACAGAGTCCAAAAAGGGCAAAAGCTTTAGCTTCTTTGGAATTAGAAATCTGAGGCATTGTTAGGTGACAAATAAGTGTTAGAAAGTAAATCAAAGGGTTATGGCACCTTAGAAAATGCTCAGAATTAGTCTGAATCAAAAGATAGTTGTCTTTGCCATTCTGTTCCACATAGATGTGTGTCTAACTAAGATACTGGGCATAAGCAAGAATCTACACCTGCACCTCAAATTGTTGACATTCAGCACCAACAGCAGAGGAAGCAGTTGCTGGGGACTAAACTGCTCCTCATTCATTCCTTTGGGGAGCTTCGCTGCATTATTGGTACATCTCCTGTGGAAAACGGAGATTTCTGTGCTGAGGAAAATGTCTCAAGCTTTTTTTTCACAAGCTTTAAGTTAATTTTGAGCAGGAAAGCAAGCCCAGATATATAAGAGGGAAGTGACTTAGGTATGTGTGCACCATTCTCTGCAAAACCAGAGTGGGTGCAGTGATGGAGCTTGCCAGAGGACTTGACCATCCTGTCAGGAACCAGAAGCTGGCAGTGATTTAGATAGCTAACATTGCATGAGGAAAGGCTTCAAAATCTGTGTGGATGTGGGTGCCAGCTGTTAGCTCATCTAACACTAAACAGGAGTCTTGTACAGTGGTCGAGAACTAACACACTTCTTCCTGAGACCCTGTGAGATTAACCACATTTAAGCCTCATCTTTTATTGACATTTCAGTGTAGATTTCTAGACAGCTTATGTTAACTTAAAGCATTGGAAGGAAAACCCTCTGTTAACTTTCTGACAGCAGACTTTATCCTGTTACTTGCCACATTTGTCTCTGATGTCCCCAGTAGCATAACACTGTATCAAGAGGTGGAAAAATCCGGTAGATGGGAGGTGACACCCACCCCAGTTTGCCATCTACTCTGTCCAGCTGGTATAGGGCTGCCATGCTGAGAGTTTGCTCCTGCAATGGATCATCCCCATTCAGCTTCTCTCTGCCTTTCTCCAGACTCCAGGAAGGGGCAAGTGCCTAGAAATTCATGGATATGTGGATATGATGAAGGTTGAGGACAGGCTAAAACTCCTGTTCTGGGAAGGCTGTATTTATTTCCCGATTTAGGCTCATGGTAGCCCCTGAATAGACTAAAAACTATAAGCATCAAACCAGTGAGACCCTGACAGACATGTTTTCATATTTTTTCATTCAGGAATCAAAAATCTGAGACCATTTATATGCTGAGATAGTGCCTGAGCATTTTTCATTGTTCAGCTACCTTTAGAGCCTTGTCTCAAGGTGTTCATTTACAGCCTTGGGAAATGAGCTGCAGCAGACCTTTGATGCAGCGTTCCCTAGATGCATTTTGTTCTGCTGTCCTTCCAGACAAATGTGACAGTTGCAGTGATAAAGGACAAGGAGAAAATTGATAGGAGATAATTATTATCCTGCTAGGCTTCTGTTTCAGACCTAAGGAATTTCAAGGTCTGAGAGAAGCAGTGATTTCAATGAAGAATAGAAGGTGGGGGACAAAATTTTCTCATAGTAGCTTGGAAATAATTTCTGATGGTGAAATTTTTCTTGCTGGTTTTGATTAGAAATACTCACTGACAACTGTAGGTGGTTTTCAGCAAGCTGTTAGGGTTGATGTGACCAATTTATGTAAAAAAATTATGATGAACAAAACGTTGTTTGCATATCCACTTATCATTCACAAAAATAATAAGTGGGCAGCAACAAGCTGCAGTAGCTCTTGCAACTGCAGTGATGATGGGAAGCTGTGGAGGGGCATAGCTTTTCCCCCAGTGTGCTACAAGATAATAGGATGGGCTCTGAACAGGGATCTTCATCTCACAGACAAATGCCATTGACATCGACTAGAGCTTTTACAAGAGCAGGAGAAAGATTCTCAGTGTGCACTGTTTCTTACTGACAGGGATTCCATATATGCTTATTAACTTTGGCATAAAACAGAAATAAACCTCAATTAAATGGGAGTTTGAAAGGAGAGGTATTCCTAAGGGCCAAGGAGAAGAGAAAAAGACAAGCATAGGATAAAATGATAAACTTAGAATCTGGTGCATATAAGATCAACCTCTCTCCAAAAGAGAGGAGGAAAAAGTTACAGTGCTGTTCAAGTCATTCCTCTCTTTGCACTATTTCAGGAAAGGCAACTAATCACTTGGAGCAGGCATTTGTGCTGAAGTAAGAATAACATTTAATATTTCAGGTATATTCCCAGTTTACTGTAGTCCCCAGGATTTGAAAGAGGCCATACATTAGGATACGTGAGGTTTCTTCATGATATATGGCTTTGTGACTCCAGTTAATCACTTTCTAAGCCTGTCTTCTCCTTCTGAAAAAGTGATATTCTTCCTCTCTTCATGGGTATTTTTTTAGGTCAGCCCAAGGTTCTTCTCATAATTACAGACTGAGTACGTTAAATGGCTTAAACATGAATGTCACCACTTGGTGTAAAAAATTTTAGCCCTAGACCTGCTCATAACAGTCACTGAGATGTAAGGAGGGGACACAGGTGTAGAATGACAGTACCCTGCTCTGTGATTGAGTGCTGAGGAAACAGTCCCTGGTGATGACAGAACTTGGGGAAACCTTTGGGGTGTACTCAGAAATCATCCCTCTGAACACAGGGATCATAAGCCCAGCTTCTCATTGCCTCTGCTTGGATGTGCCCTTAGTACAGGCAGACCCACCAGAGCTTTTCCTCTAATTGAAATAGGTTGAATGAACACAAAGGTAAATGTTGACAACATGTTTATACTTCCATGAGTTTACTCTTTCCCCCACTTCCATTTTGTCAAAAAGAATAGTGATACTGCCTGATTATGCGATTGAGTTCCTATTTCTTTTTAGCAGAGCTGCCCACAAGCTTACTGGCCAATTTCCTAAAGTGCTGGTAAATCTTGTTGCGAATGGGAGCAAACACTTTCAAGCAGGTAAGGCAATAAAAATTCAGACAATATTTTTCTGCCACAAGTGAGGCAGAGAAAAAGGCCACTGTGCATCAAGCAGGAAGATGAAAGCCATGGCAGCTATGAGTGGGGACTGAAGTGTACTACAGCATGCATTTCCATGACAAGATGACAAGATGACCCTGTGTGAAGAAGCATGGAAATTTTTTTTTAATATTGCAGTCCCTGTGGAAGCCACTCTCAGTTTTCAAAGAGTCATATTCATGAGATGCAGTATCGTTAACTATAAGGTTCTTTATTGATTTTAATTTAATGAGTTTTATTTTGTTTTTACTGATGCTTTGATGTTTCTGAAGGCCTTCAGGTGTGCTGCACATTAAAGTCACAAACTCAGGACAGCACAGAATTAATCGAGAAAGCTGTCACAAAAGTAATTATAATATTTAACTGTTTTATTCACCTTAATGTTAATATAAGGACTTTTGATGATGTCAAAAGACTTTATCTATGATTGTGGGAGGTCAGAGGCAACTGTGCAAATTGTTGTTTGTCCCAGCATTAGCTGAGAACCTGCTTGGCCCACAAATCAGCCCAGATGCTCATAAGGGGGCAATGCATAGGAACAAGACTCCTGGAATTAGACTTTGTGCTGCTGCATTTTCTCTCTTGAGCAATATCCTTTTGCTGCCCCTTACTCAAGGACTCCAGTTCTTCCTTGGTATATCTAATCTGCAACTTTTTCTGTGTAGAGGTTTTAAAAAACTGTTACATCATCTTACTGCAGGTACACAAACAACTTGGTTGGATCATCAGGTAACAAATGTAAAAGACAATGGCACCTTGGTAACACATAATCTACATACTTACAGATATGTTTTAGGTTTATTTCTAAAGGCTCTTCATGGAGCAATGTCCATGAAACTGTACAGTGTGAAAACTGCCAGTAGTTTTTAACCACAGGTCCTTGGACCGTGAAAAAGAAAATTGCAGAATAAGTGTATTAAAATAATTTATCAGCAATTCTTNTGGCAGAGAAAATAATGTTTGGGAAATAGTCCTTTGTTTTTGCTCGCTCCTTTTACTCTGTAATAAATTTACTTTATCATTTAAAAGCTCTGACCTTGTCTCAGCCTGATTTTGCTCCTCTACCAGCATTTCTTATCATGGGTTTAGTAACACAGTTCAATTCGGAAGGGAGGAAAAAAGCAGTCTTAGTGGGGCCTTAGCCGTTGGCCGGGGCTAAACCACTACAACATTGACCTTTTCTCTGAAAACAGTTCTAATATTGTGAGACCCGTTCACTCTTGTAATAAATTTCATATATTCTGAACAAGTTAGGATTGCAGGATTTGCTATTTTATGTTCCTGCTCAAAGGTTTCAGATGTGAAGTTTTGTTGTACAAAATCACAAATGCATCTATAACTCAAAGATGTATGCAGTTTCTCAATGTTTGTGAAACCAGAAAAAAAGAAAACTTTATTGTGAATTATTTTAATGTGATATTCATCTATTGGTTGTTGTGTGTGCTTCTTTTCATGAAGGCAAACTGTTGTGCAGAAACTAGTATTCTACAAAGAGGAACAGACTGAGAGAGAGAGCACAAATATGGTGGTAGTGAAAACACATAATCCTGTTTCATGTCCCTTTGCTGCTTGAATTTCCCTGTGCTGGCTCAAAAACCCACACAGCAGGTACTTTCAAAATTGACTCTCCTTTCAGGGGGTGTAGTGTAATAGTACTTAAGTAGGCTTTTCTGAGGGGAATTATCTGTTTCAATTTTATGTTTGGCTTTAGCATTCATATAACTGTCTCTCTAGGCTGAAAAGCTCAATTTCCCTACCAGTCATGCTCTCTTTGTACCCTTTACTCACTGTAGCACTCAGCAACCTTGGCAGCTGGATTTTCCCTCTCTGCCAGGTTCTGCTCTTTGCAAATTCTTTAAACCAAATCATTGCCTGGGAGGTCAAAAGAGAGAGTTTCGGGTTTCTTTACAGATTTAAATCAAAATGGTTAAGCTGAGGGACCTCCCCAATATATTCTGTGAAATATATATGACTGGGCTGGTTATATGACTTCTGCCTGCTACCAATACCAAAAAACTGTTGATGCTGCTTCCAGCAGTTCTGCTCCTGAGAGATTAAGACAGATTCACCACAGTCTACTTGCCATTGAAGGAAAAATATTCTTCCAGAAGCACTAAGCTTGCTTGTCTGGCACAGAGTGATTTCATTTTATAGTCTGCTACCAGACCCAAGATGTAAAAATGTACATGTTGCAGGAATGCTATATGGTATATCTATGGCTTTTACCATTGTGCCTTGGAAATGATTAATTTAATAAAAAGGAAGCAGTTTTCTTTTCCTCAGAGATAACAATCATTCATTAGATAATAGAACATATTTAGATAATAGAACAAATTTGTTTTACAAGGGTGCTTTAACATGAGGTCTGTTAAAGTACTTCTAAAAATTTTGTAAACCCACATGACTCAGAGAAAGAGGGATCAATACACTCTTTTTATCGCAGAAACCAGTCCAGTGATATGAGATAGTAGCTTGCAAAAGGTTCCCTGCACATCAAGAGGAAAACCCTTACCTCCCATTGTAAAGGTGAAAATCTTGGGCTCTAATTCTTGTTCTGAATATGGCTTATGTATCTCTGATTAAAATAAAACAGGAAAATTAAATACCACTGCAAGAAGAAACCTGATGCCATTCCTGCCAGTCATTTCTGGAAAGCATCCTTAGTAAGGGCATTGCAGTCAAGCTGCTTGGTATTTATTCTTTACCTTGTCCCACAACTCTTCTTTTCTCTCCTGCACTGCTCCTACCTGCAAACACCATGTCTTACTTTCCCCATTTCAAATTTCCTGTGCCAAACTGTATCCCTGGAGCTGGGGAATATGGCATTTTACTAGGAATTAAATCAGTCGATGCGAGCAATCAAGTGATAAGATTTTGGTGCACCTGAAACTCAGGATTCCTGCTGGCTAAAAGGATGCTGCCACCTGTTCTATCAGCTATCTTGTACTGAACATGTGTCTGATTTCTTTAACTTTCAAGCAGCGTGGAAACCCTTTTGTCCATATAAAAAATGTACTTCTAATCATCTGCACTGTAAGAGTCTAAACCCAATATTTTTAAGTGCAAATCAACTCAGGTTAAACCTTGGATAAAATTTGCTATGAAATCAATTGCATAATATAGTTGATATACAATAATAATAATAATAATAATAATAATAATAATAATAATAATAATATAGTTATTGTTTACTAATTAATGACTAAATAATTTTTAATAAAAGGTGAATTTTATTAGAAGTGCATTAGCTAAAATGTTTACAGATATGATCTCATTTTGAGACTGATCCAGCTATAGAAAGGACCACTTTGACTTGTACAGTTGTTGGACAAGAGCCGCAGTGGCTTTGTAAGAGAGATATATGGTATGAAAGCCCAAAACAAAATACAGATTTTAGCGTGAAAAATGCCCTCTGTATTTCTTTTTCCTATTTCAACTTATTTCTGAATTTCAACGGAATAACATTGCAATAGATGTATTTAATTGGCAAACAGAGAGGTACAAAAAAAGTGTGCAAAGAGGTGAAACTAAGCCTGAGAGAGGCAGCTCAAATGCAAGCCGAGAGCTCCATCTGCTGAGGGGCTGCGGCGCCACAAGGAGCGGGGACTGCCTGGAACTCTGCTGCTCCAACAGCCCCTCTGCTTTGCAGATGTTTTAAAGATGTAAAGATGTCTTTGTTAATTAGGAATTGGAATGCTTTGAAGGAATACCTATAGGTATATATGTCTATAGGATAAGAAAAAAGCTTTTCCTTCCTTCCAGTCCATTTATTTTAATTTTCCTCTTTTATTTGTTTGTTTTGTTTTGTTTGTTTGGCACCTTGAGATCACTAAAAGCACTTGCATAATATTCTTCTGTAGTGAATTATATGAGAAAAAATTTACTACCTAATCCTCTGACATAACTCCAAACCTCTCTTGGGTTTCACCATCTCTTCAGTTTATTTCTGCATTTTCAGGAGTGAAGGTCTTCTGTAAAAGCTGCAGTAGGCAGATATTCTGTCTACTATTCTCATGCTCTGTTTTCACCAGCATGTCTCTCCTCTGCCTTTTGGTTTTCCAGTACTTTGCTTAATAAGGATGTATTGATGACAACGCAGTACTGCTCTTTGCCAGGTTCAGTACAAAAGTGGGAATCCTCTCTATCTCTACGAGTGACAACCTCCTTGCATTCTAAAAAGTGAGGAGAAGGCTGACATACTCTGACATGATCTTAGAAATGAATACCATTTACAGCAAAATAAATTGTAGTGCATACTCTACTGTAACCACAGCTGAGTCCATAGAAAGGGATAATGTGAAATTTAGAAACATCCATTAGTTCAGAACGTGCTGATTTTATCAATAGAAACAGAAAGGACAAGAGGAATATTTTCATGAAGTGTTTTCTCTCAGAGCTGGACTTAACTGTAAGCACTCATTTGAAGTGGACCTTGTGGATAGGTACAGCTTTATTTACTAACCATGTTATTTGTTAATCTTACTGCAGTGCATATTATTTGTTTAGGTCTACGTTGCCTCTCAGTGTGGTCCAAAATATTTTTATGGTCACACACTCAGTACTGAGGTTTCTAGATTCATGCTGCACATACTTTCAGAGTGTTGGCCACAGATTGTCTCTAGTCTGTTCCCAGGGACTTGCTGCCTGTTAGCAGCCAAATCACAATAAATCACTGCTGGGAGGAAACTGTTTTATTTGTCTTCATCCAAAACTAAACCCACTCAAGTATGATGTTCTCCTAGTCCAATCGGGTTAGACTAATTGTTTTCTAAAAGTCCCTTCCAAGCCAAACTATTCTTTGATTCTAAGAAGTGCTCTGAGATAGCTTTGGTATGTCCACCACAATGTGGTAAGAGAGGATGCCTGTAAAAGTTACTTAAAAACCACACTTCTACTGGGAACTAAAATGTTAATCCATGAACTAAATCAATGCAGAGACAAACTTTCCACTTGAGAAAGTCAGTATTTCATTCCAGAGATAGTATTTTAAAAACTTTCCTAGGAATAATGCATTGCAGGGTGCATGTTATACTGTATTTCAATTCTATTTGTGTTCCTAAGTGCAAACATGGATTCTCTTTCTCACTTTGCACCTTGCACACTCTTTTCATGTTACAACAGAAAACAAATAATCTTTCCTGGTGACTTTTTGCATTAAGTTTAATCAATACTCATCTTGAGAAGAAAAGAGAAGATATAATTCTCAGTATAGCTGGAACAACTAGACAACTAAGATTTTGTATGTTTGAGCTCAAGCTTCCTTAGAGAAGAGTGCAAGCATTTTAAGAGGTTCTGGTCCCTTTCTTCCATCTTAAAACAAACAAGGGCTTGTGATAGCTATATGTAACTATATACCAAATTTTGACAGATCCCGGGGAAAAGAAAACATAAAAGAATAGGAAAGACTTTCAACAAAATATATAAAATAATTCTGAATACCTATTCTTTGTAATTATATTATTAGAAGAATTGAAAGTGTCTTGCTGTTTTCATTAATTGCTTTCCTCTCCATTACTTTAATTCCAGAAGAAACATATAATATTATATAAAAACCTACACTTTTTTCCTTTTCTCCTCCACTCTAATTCTTGTCAACCTACGATTTATACCAATAACACAAGTTTAATGATACACTATCTATTAAAATACAAACATAAAACTTTCTGTTGTGAGATGCACTCACTATGTTGGAAACTAAGCCTGGATTTTTCCCCATAGGTTTCATTAAGTTTTGACTATCTTCAATATTGTTCCATTGTTTCTAGTCCTTTTACTTCCTTTCTCACTTTTTTCTGAACTCTTCATTCATGAGTTGGCAAGTTTTCGGTGTCCTGAAAGAGGAACTGCACTTTAGAAGGTTGTGGTCTTTTTCTACTACCTGTTTTCATATTTGAATGAGCAGATCCAGCTTTTCTGACTTGGAGGTCTGTTTCCTTAACACCCCACAGGCACCTCACAGTGTGTGAGGTGCCTCACAGTATCCTGCCAGCCTCGAAGTGCCACTCTGGAAACTGCTGCTGCATCAGGGTCCTGTCCCATAGGATGTCCCAGACAACCTCATGCCTTTTGAATGGCACAAGATGTACCTCTTAAAGCCATCATCTGTCTGGACCTGTATATGAGCCTTTTCTATGCTTTCAAGTGAGAAACTGCTCAGTTTAAATCTCTAACCCTGGAATGCAGCTGGAGTGATTGCATAGTGGGGTACATTTGAGAAGCTGTTGAAGAAGAGGATTCTTATTTCCTGGCTACTGGGGACTTCTGCTCATGATGACAGTGCAAAGAAGAAGAAAATTTAATTTGGGAATATAGCAGAATGCAAGCAGTGAGAGTGAACAAGGCTGGAACAAACTACCAAGAAAGCAGTGGATTCTCCGTAATTTTAATTTTTATGAAAGGATGCCTTATGTATTGTTCTTCAGAAACGTAATTATTTCTATGTACTGTAATTTTACTTCAGATGGAAAACTCTGATTTATTTTTCCTTTAGGATATATACCTTTTTTTTGTTTCATTTTTGTTACTAATTTATATTGAAAATTGAGAAGAATTGTACTTTATAAAGATAGAAAATGAGACTGTTGGGCTAAAAATGTTGTTTTGGCTATGGTAGGAAGAAAATTTGTAAGAAATTATATACAAAAGGAGTTATGTATACTTTAAGGCTTTCCTCTGAGAAATGGGATGGCTGAAAGTTAAATTGGAACCAGCAGCTGCCGAAACCTTCTTTGAGTCCATGTGTTGAAGATAAATCACATCACAATTTTTCTCCCTGCTAACAATTTCCCTTAACCTCTGTAAGAACACTATGATTACAGTCTCCTAAACTGAGAAAACAGAGTGAATGGAATACGGAAAATGTTCTTAAAATTTATTCAAGAGGATTCTTCAAATGTAGCAATTGATGTGACAAATTAGTGGGCTTGGCCTGTGATAGAAAACCCAGCTTGATTTTGAAAGGATTTTTGCCAAAGAAGTTTTGCTTCAAAAATGATAATCAAGTAACAGCAAACCATAAAAGCAGAAAATTGACTGAATTCCTTTTACCTCTATTTCTCTCTATTTGAATGACACATTATATAGATATATTATGACACCTGAGATCTATATTTTATGATATGTTCAGTCTCTATCACAGGAACAAGTCTGTGCCAGAAGAGCACAGACCATCCCTAGCTGTTCTCAGCTCTGCCTTCAAACAGAAAAAGTGAGACCCTGTTAATTGACCCCAGAGACACTTCCAGACCTCCACCAGCCATTTCTGTATCTCCTTGGAGTGGATCAGTGTTCATCAAGATACATGCTAGTCCAAGACACTACTTGAACACTGTCTTCAATTTAAGAGGATGGAGATAATGCCTTATGTGGAAACAAGCTACAGAATACGTTTTTCACTATTGTCTACAGACATTTCTCTTGCAGGGTGTTCAGAATAGCAAAACAGGAACAAATTGGAGGTATTATGCCTATTCACTAAAATCTGCTGTTTGGTGTACTATGTGTTTTCTGATTTTAATGCCCTGTGGCTGTGAAAACTGATACAGCTTTCTCAGATGTGAGAGAACTCTCCACTCTCTTTAGGGAGCAGTGGGCACTGTAGCATCCTGGGTCATGTCTGCCATGGCAAGGAAACTCCTCTTAAACTGCAGCTCTCAACAAGAGCTGAATTTTCAAAAATCCTGTACCTCCCACTGTAAAGTCTGAAGACCCTCTCTGGTTCTTTAGGAGGACCAGGTGCCTTCTCAGACTGAACTGAGTCTTTCACATGACCCAGGAACACAAGCCACTTGCCACTTTCACTAGTCCATCAGCACATCCATAGAGTTCCTTTGGAGACAGAGAAGTTGACTTGTGTGGAAGAAGCTGAGTGTTTCATTTATGCCATTGATCTCCTGAGTTTACTGGGCAGTTGACAGGCCAGGTCTGCAGTTCTGGCTGGCCTACAGACATCATGGTTTCTACAGCACCAGCACTTTAAGGGTGCCTTCTGCTGCAGCTGCTATAGATCTGCCAAAGAACTGCAGCTGGAGAGAGAATAGACTGATGCAGGATGATTTTTTCTGTACTAATTGATTTTCTATGTAGGCTTCAAAGGTAAAGGAAGGAGTTCAGATAGTCCAGCCCAATCTAAGCTAAAAGCTCTTGTTCGCACAATAACATATTGCTAGATGAAGAGAAATGAAAAAAAAGAAAAAAAGAAAAAAAGAAAAGAAAAAAGAAAAAAGAAAAAAGAAAAAAGAAAAAAGAAAAAAGAAAAAAGAAAAAAGAAAAAAGAAAAAAGAAAAAAGAAAAAAGAAAAAAGAAAAAAGAAAAAAGAAAAAAGAAAAAAAAAAGAAAAAAGAAAAAAAGAAAAAAGTTCCAAGGGAGGCATGTTCCCTTGGAATTACAACAGAGTATATTTTATTTTCTTGGCATCTTTTAAGAATCTTGGAGTTGCATGTTAAAGCAAAATTGTGCATCAGCAGAATTAATGCTGGAAATGTTACAGGTCTTTGTGACAGCCACTATATTATCATGTCATGATAAAAATAAGTTGAAAAGATGGGTTTGGTAATTGGTCACAAGGACCAACATCCAAAGATAAAAAAAGTCTCTTTATGTACAGGGTACATTGCCCCAAGCTGGTATTGCTGTGTAATTTTTTCAGATTTATATCCTTGTGTTGACAGGTTTTTCTGAAGAACTGCGTTCTTGATGCTAAGTGCTACAGAAGCTCCTGTAGAAGGCAGCTAACGAAAGAAAGGGGCAGGCATGACAGAGAAAACTGAAGACAGCAGAGCCTAATGGAGCACAAAATGAATTTTGTCTGCCAGGGGCAGCATTTAGCAACAAGGAAAATTTGCAAGTATTTTGAGGCTACAGAATTTGGGACCTTTAGGGCTCTGTCTTATTACCAACATGGTTGCTTAGTCCAATTACACAAAACATTTCAACTAACTAGTTAACAGCAAATGACAATAGAAATGAAGACAAAGGACAGAAAATTAGTGCAGAAAACCAAAAATGAACCTGATTGTAACAGCTGTATTTGCAAGCACACTCATATATGAGGACTCCAAAGATTTCTAGTAGCTGCAGATATTTCCATCTCTTTTTATGGTCTTCAGACCTTTCAGACTGAATAGGTTCTCAGTCTATGTGCAAGAATCTTTCCTTCTTCAGCTGCTGGGAAAGAAGTGAAGACAAAAAAGTTATTTTAAGGGCATTGAAAAGCTCCTAACTAAATTTTAGAAACTCTGAGGCTATAATGGACATTCAAAATAACTAAATAGCTAGCAGTGTGACAGAATTTAGAAAAAGAATGAAAGAAGGGTGAAGCATTAAATAGTGCTGGGAAGAGAGTTATACAAGGGGGAAGGACTGCAGGGAGGATAGAAGAAGAAGGGTCAGAAACTGGGGGAAAACCAACTTGCAGTATAGAGACTAAAGGGGCAAACAGATTTGGAATTTGGTAATAGAAAAAAAGGGGAATAACAAGTAAGGAAAGGATACTGAAGAGTAGCAAAGAACAGAAAAACGAGCAAACCAAGAGTGTATATGACAGACACATCTTCTAGTTTTCTCTGAATTTCCATACAGAATTGTTACTATCATAAAAGCAAGATCAAAAGGATTTTGCACAGACAAACTAATATACATCAGCATTCCTTTTCTTCTTCTGCAATTATATTGCAGATGTACTTGGCCTCTTACTGACTTGGTATTTTACTTTGGATGGAAATTTGGACCTCAGAGCACTGGTCCAACCAGCTCCTGCATTTTATTGGAAAGTAATTTTAGAAGGTACCTTATTTGTCCTGCTGATGTCATGCAGCAAATTATTTCCTCAGGAACTAAAATCAAGTGTGGACTGACAGTCAGTTTTGAGTATCTGGCTTTTTTTTTTTGTTGCTATAACATCATTTTAATATGCAGGTCAGATAGAGTTAAAGAAAGCATATGCAAACAGTACTAATGTCAAACAGACCTCCTCCTTTCCTAAAGTTTAATGAAAAGAGTCTCAATATTGATTATGCCTTGCATGAAATTTCTCTAAATTGGTAAAATACATTCAGACACTATAAGTATATCTTTGTTACAGTATCATGGCATTGCCTGGCATCATTGTGAAGAATTTAGGGCTGACTAAGTGACTTACTATACATTTATCATAATAGCATATTTGAGTTTCTTTTAAATATAACAGTATGTTTCAGAATCTTGACTATGAGGAAAATTGGAAATGTGCTGTTAAATACATATATTTTTTCCAGCTACCTTCTTGTCTTTAATTCCATTTCACAGCTTTGATTTAGATGACTAGAAGAGAATCAATAACAGAAAACGGTAGATCTTTCAGTAGCAAAGAAGTTTTATAACTCGACTTGGCCTCGCCCTTAGCGTAGGGATATAAAAGAAGGAAAGGGCAGAGCTAACAGGGTAAAGCAGGGTTAACAGAGTGTTAGCTCTCCTCATTGATGTAACCAGAAAATAGGATCTTCCCAACCTTTCTTTTATTACATGGAATAAAACCAGAGCTTAGTAGAAGAATGAATGAACCAGTGAACAGTCTCTTTCTATTTTTCAGTGAACAATCTGTGTGAGCAGAGCTCATGCAAAACTCCACGAATCCTGCTCCCACCTCTCACTAGTCCCCTTTCTGGCTGTACTTGAAAGGCATTTTTGTCAGCAACAACCTAACTCATGCTCTGGAGCACCCTTCATAATGGAATCATGGATGTATGGGCTGAAAGAGTCTTACTTACTCCAAGCTGTTTACAGGATATTCTCTGGCAAAGGTCATGAAACGTCTCTGTCTCACTCTCAAACTTTTTTTCTAGACAAGATGGTAAGCTGGACCCTAATTTAATTTGCAGAACTTTTTTTCTAGACAAGATGGTAAGCTGGACCCTAATTTAATTTGCAGAACTGTGGTTTGCTAGTGCCATGTGTCAGGGTGCTGATGGGTGGAGAAGAGCCACAGGGAGTTGGACACTGGCACTGCTGCAATATTGCTGTGGCTGCTGCAAGACCTTTGGTCCCATAATTCATGTGTGAAACATGCCTTCCACCTTGGCAGTAAGAAAAGAGACTTAATTAAAAGTCTGGAACTTTTTATTATAATTTCATAGGTTAAGTCTTATAGTTTTATAGGAAGATATCAATTTTATATACAGTGTAAAAAAGCAGGTCTTGGGAATTTCAGGGCACGAAAAGCAGCTTGCTGTTCCAGATGGTTTATAAAGTCTCACAACACTGTTTCACCCGGTAGTGCCATTTTTAGAAACTGTCCCCAGCCTACCAGCTGTACAAGAATGCAGTGACAGAAGGGAATACTTGACATATTTATAAGCAAAATTTAAATTATTTCCTATCCTTAGGGGAAAAGACAAGCATCTCCAGTCTAATATGATGCTATTAAACACCAGAAGAAAAAAGATGCAAGATGGATCTTTCAGCGTATTTAGGCTTCATATATCCAACCATGTGCTTGTTTCATTTGCCACTCAGTCCCCCTCATTGCTAATTAGGGACATGCCTGTCAGAAACCCTCCTCCTTTCTGCCCCATCTCAAGGGCAGAGGCAGGCACAGGGGCTGGAGCTGTAAGGCTTTGTGCCAGCTTAGTTTGACTAACCACCGGGTGTCACTGTTTGACAGAAATAAACTTTGGAAGGCTAAAAACCTCCGGATACTTTCTCGACTTGTATGCTAGAAGATGCAGATTTCATTCTAAAATCCTCTTCCTCATCTGCCCTCTCAATGGATGATTTGGATGCTTTTGTTTTAAATGGATTTTGGAAAATGATTTTGTTTTTTAAAAAAATACAAAAGGCAGGGGAAAAATGGGAAAAATAGGGTAACTTCTGGGTATTTGGGAGATGCTGTACTGTTAAAATTTGTCAATTAGATTTATTTACTGGCATCAGAATCCAAACTGCAGATAAAAATAGTGCTGAATTAGTAGGTCAAACCTGTTCCCCCTGGTTTTTCAATGTAAAGTGCTAGATTTCTAGTGTTTTTCAAGGCAACACAGAGCCTACTGACACTTGTAACTTGATGTAAGGGAAAATGTCCAATGTGAAATTGTCCAAAAGTGAAAAAGAGCTCTTCAAGAAAAACCTTTCAAAAACCTTAAGGATGCCTGCCTATTTAAAAGAGAAAATGCTTTTAGACTATTACCCTTAAAGTAGTTGAGAGGGGAAATACAATGATACAACTTCAGAGTCTCTTACCCAGGTGACAAAATAAAAGTAGAAAAAAAAAGAATTTTCTCTTTTAACAGGTAATATAACTGAATACCATGCCCCTCTAGTGAACAGTTAAGAAGTACAACCAATTAACTAAAAGAAGGGATAGTAACCTCGAAAAAGAGAATAAATTGATCCCAGGAAAATGGGAAAATGAAGACAGTACCTCAATGAAATGTACATTCTGAGTGGAGTAAAATCATTGAGTGTGATAGAGATCAAAGGATTTATTGCCTCCTGTCTAATAGCAATAGAAGGATTTATTGCTCCCAAAACCTGCGGCTTCCAGAAGAATGTACTTACCCCAGTGTCTGCTAAATGTGGATAAATTCCTTCCCCCAGAAGCTTTCTAAAATGTGGGAAGATTTACTTCCTTCTGAACAGTCTGCCTCAAATAAGCAGCTACAAATTATGCCACAGATGGTGCATTTTCCTTCTCTTTAAGGAGACAATTTCACAGAGAGGACCTAAAAGCAAGTAAACATTTTCTATGGGTTTAAAAAAAGAAATGCAACTTAGACAATAACATCAAATATTATGTATCTGCAGAGACTGGTTAGAAAGACTTTTGAGGTAAGGTATTACTTGAAAACAATGATATAAGGCAATGTTATCTGACAATTCAAAGACAAGATCATCAAGTGTATGGGTATTTCACTTTATAATGAATTTGATAATGTTCTAAACTAGTTGTGTAATGTAACCATGATGATCTTAAGGGTATAACCACAGTAAGGTTCACAGGGACTTAATCTCTTCCTTTGTCTACCCACACTGCTGGGAAGCCAGGCAAGACTTCAGACATCCATGATCTGCTTCAGGACCAAAAGAAACAGCAAACATCAAGATAAAATCTTGCAGCTTCTGTTTCAAATTCAGAAAGGTTTGGGTGCCCAAAAGCAAGTCTGCATTTTTCCAACTACATCATTGGGCCAATAAAAGATACTTACTCTGCCCATAAATCTTTCCTTGCTATCATTAAAATGTTAGAATATGTTTAAAGCTTTCAGATGTTACTGGTTGTTATGTAATAAAGAAGTTGATTATACATAAAACACTACTTATGTGGAATAGCAGGCAGGTTCAAAGAATCAGTAACTTCAGAGACTATGAGGATAAATGAGAGCTTCAAAGTGATCAAAAAATGGAAGCTGAAGTTGAACATTCATCCAGCTAAACAATTCTATCTGCTGTCCAGTTTTCCATATCAATTCCCAGCTGCCAAGAGTTATTAAAGGCCAAAAAGGTGGAACTGCACAGTTAGAGGCACGTGGTCAGGATTTTTTCTTTTAGAAACTCAAATTTGTAGAGGAATAATAAAGTTGTGGTGATATTCACTGTGAAGCCATTTCAGTGCTAGGACAGATATCTAACACAATACCATCAGGATCTCGAAGTGTCTGACTCCCACATGACTCAGAATTGAGCCTGATACACCTCAATGGAGGCCCTGAAGTTGTATCTACCTAATTCATCCTCTGGGGGTTGTAACAAAAACAGCTTGTAACAAAATGTTAAATATTCACTGGGCCAGTGAGAAACCAAGAAAAATCAGTTGTTTGAATGTCATTAACAATGACTGCTTGCAGTAAAATGTATCAGTAAAGACAGGAAAGGACTAAGCATGTTTGAACCTCAGCGTAAACCACAGGAAAGTGCTGACATGGCTTAGCTGAGGAGTCAAAGATGGCGAAAGAGAAAAACTGTGTTAATTGTGTTTTCCATGTCCCAGATGAGTATTCCTGAGGTGCCTACCATTTCTTCCCATGCATTAGCTTCTTTCTTATTTAGAAAGGTGTAGTGGTTTAGGAATGGTGCTTCCCAATTCAGTGTCCCCACTGAGATGCCCCAAACCGTGTGATGCCGTCTTACTCCCCCCAGTTCCTCCTAGTTCTCCCCTGGGGTGGGATGGAAAGGGGAATTGAAGACACAGAAGGTGAAGATTATGAGTTGAGCTAAGAACAATTTACTGGAAACAGCAACGAGATATGAAAGTGCATAATAACAGCAACAATACTGATGACAGAATGTACAAGATAAGAAAGGTTATTACTCACCATGAGAACTCTTGAGTATAGACAGTATCCTGCCCCTCCCTCTGCCACACTGCACCCACCACTCCCTCTGGCTTGGAACCAGGCCATGATACCCTAACTGGAAGGAACCCCCACTTGTTGGAAAAGACTCCCTTCCCCCTGGCCTTGACAATGACACGATTCCTTGTTGCAGTGGCCCAGTTTGGTGAGCTGGCTGTTAATGCACTGAAGCATTGGGCCCACAGGTGATGGAACTAACAACCCTTTTCGTGTTCCACCCATGATCCCCCTGGGTTATGTTTTGCATGTCCAAGGTTATTGGTTAGTATGTATCTTATGTCATGTTCTGTATTTGGTAGCACTGTGGAAAGATCGTATCTCTTCGGTTCTCTATTGGTTAGTCTGTATTTTATGTACCCTCATTGCCTTGATCCCCCTGCTTTTCCCCTTCCCTTGATCTTCTTCCCTGGAACCCTTGGCTCTGCTGGACCCTCACTCCGTCTCCTGCTCCTGGACCCTCTCCTACTCCCTGGACCTATTCCTGCTACCCTTTCCAGCAATAAAAGAGATGAAATTCACAAGAAGACCCCTCTCTCGCCTCTTCGCCTTCACTGCGGATACCAGGCACAGAGTGGAGCTGAGCCCCTCTGGCTCTTGGTGCTCCAAGCGCAGCCAGCACCCTGACCCTGAGGCAGGATCTGACAGCGAACTCCGGATGCTTCTTGGGGTAACGCGGTGTGCCTCCACAGCCCCTCTACTCCATCCTCCACCATGTTAATTCCTCAGATAAGTGGAGATTATTGCTTATGGATAACTGTACATACCAGCATTTGACTGCGACAAAGCTGTCAAAGGTGTCAAAGTATGAAAAATGCTGTGGTGTGGTTAGTAGAGTGAATGGGACTGGAAGAGACAAACAGGTCTCCTTTGCCATGGATTTTCGAAATATGCTTCCTCAGGAAAATATTTCTGGTATCACTAGAAAGTGAGCTGGGGCCTAGATCTTTTTGTCTTTTCCTTCTCAGTGCTTTTGTGGGACCTGACTTCCCTGTGTACAGCACTGTTAGCATAAATCCTTTAAAAAATTATGTGACAAAGACAGGGGCAAAGCTGTAGTAATTTGCAAGTAAGCATAGGCATACTGAAGACTTCCATGAGGTTAACCCATCCTGCTAGCCTTGTAGTCACAGCTCAAGAGCTCTGAACTAGTTTGTGAAGATCTAGCACAGACATCACAGGGCTGCCTGGCAGTGTAAACAAACCCCTTAAGCAATTGGATGATGTTGTCCCATTCCACTACTCCCACTAGTACTGGGACATCTATAGTCTGAAGAAAAGCAAATAGGCACAAGTCCTGCCTCATTTTCATTTGCTGCATAGGTGTTGTGGTAAGCAGCTGAAGAACAGGGCTTGGGCAGATGTTGGTTCTCAGCCCTTCTTTACATCATACTGTGTTTGCCTTGACACTTCATTACAGGGCTCCACAGATGAATAGGAGCAAGTGACGCTGCACTGAAGAAGCACTTAGAAAAGCTAAAGCTAATATTTGCTGGCTGACTTGCTTGTTTACTCTTGGAGCAGGAATGGTGATACCTGAAATCCTATTGTTGTCTAGGGAGCAGTCAATCAAACTCCTGGAGCCTCCACTCTAGTGTGTGGTGGTTTGGCCCTGGTTGACAGACAAACTCCAGGACAACTTCTCACACCCTTGCCTTTCCTCAAGTGGGACAGAGATGGGGGATAGGAAGCAGGAGATTGAGAAAGTTGTTAGGCTTTTTGGTTCTCTTGTGGCACAAACACTCAGGAAAAACATATGTTGAGGTGGGAGGGAATCATAAGAAAGTTGGAAAACAGTGTACTTGCCTTGCTATACATAGGCGAAGCAGTGGCCTCACCCCTGCATTCCACACCAGCCACAGCTCCCAAGTTTGTGTCAGTATGATCACAGCCAACGGGGACAGCACAATAGGTGACTTTGGCCTGGGGTCTATTAGACAATAATGTCACAACCATCTGTGTTTGGTTTTAATGCTCTCCTTTGATCTCCTGACAACCTTGGTTTTTCATTTTCCACAAGGACACCCCTTCTGAAATCCATTAGATGCTCAGCAGTGATGAGCTACCTCCATTTCATACAGCTTTCCTGCCCCTCCTGCAACTCCTTGTCTGAAGCAGACTTCAGCTGCAGCTCCTGGAGGTGGAGTTCTTGCTGAGGTGCTGGCCTTGGTGGGCCACCATTCTCAGCAGCCTGAGCAGACTGATATGCACGTGGCCTAGTATAGGGCTGTGAAAGGCACAGGTTCAGGGGGGAGATGGGGCCTTTCAATGTGGAATGAAAATCTTTCTCCAGAACCCTGCACCTTAATTGCCACCTTTCGTAGCACCAAGCATACAGCTTGATAAAAGCAACCTTTGATCTCAAAATGTAAATAAGAATCAGATTTGAGAAAAAAAAATGCTTCAAAACAAACACCTGGAGTTGTCTTCAAGCTGCTATGTAATATTAAAATTGGGGAGATTTTGAATTTTGGTGAACTACATTACATGGGTATGTTTACTGTCCATACATAACCCTGCTATTGTGTGACTGTGCTTACATTTATGTATATACACACAGACACATAGACATTTCCAACCATAACAAGGCAGAAACCAAATTTCAATACAGACTATTTTTCAGCTCAATAAGCAATATTGATTTTTAAATTAATTTTTGAGTGATAGAGTATTTTAAAAAATATATTTCTCTCAGCCTGTGTGAGCATGCTAGAATATTTTGATGACAACTGTAGTCCAAATGGCAAGGTCCTGTTACAAGGAATTCATCACAGATGTAGTCCTTAGGCCAAATTATGACCAAAAGAAGACTGAAAACAAAATGTTAAGGAACAGCTGATACATTTTAATTTATGAAATGCAAACTGGGCATGATCAGTAGGTTCTGACATATATTTACTTACTAGTAGCACCGTGGGGTAATGCTGGAGCCATCAGTGAAAACTTTCAGCTCCGATCCCCCTTCCCTTTGGCAGCTGTTGAACATCATTTCTCAATCAGGTCCACTTCTCCAGCATGTCAGTGAGCTTCCAAACTTTTCTCCAGATGGCTATTGAAGCTGGGAGCAATGACTGCAAGATGCATATTAAATATCTATGTTACTTGCATAAAGCTTGAGCCTGCAAATTCATGCAACCTTGTTTTTCCTGGAGGGCATTTGTGGGTGGATGCAGCTGAGACAGGGAGAAGGCAGGATGAAGTGTGCTGCAACAGGACAATGACAGCAATGGCATATCAAACCCATGAAAGTGGAAGGATTATAGCTGATTTCTTTGGGATATGTAGCAGGTTTGATGCCTTATGTTACTTCAGACAGGGGATGGACTTCCAGGCTGTGCCTTGCCGTTTGCCTCAAGAGCATCCCTTGGGACCCTCTGCTCCATGGCACATGTCTGCCCAGAGTATCTCGGTTTTCTGGGAATATTGCCAACTTTTCAAATTACTGTAGAAAAGATTGTGTATCTTTTTCTGCTCCTGTGACAGCACTTTTGGCAGTGAGGGAGAGACAAAGAGCACACTTTGTATTTTGTCAAGAATGGTGATTACTATTGCATTTGTACTGCTGTGAGGTCCTGGTTTCTGGACATATCATGTAAGCAGAGACCAGCTTTTTATCACTATTGGCAAACCCCATTTTTTCCTGAACCCATTGTGTGGGAGCTAATCTCAGGATAAGATTCTTAGAAGCTGGTCAACTGAATTTCTCCTGATAGCTGTTAAATGCTGTTGATCGTTTATCTGCAGATCATGATATGAGTTTAGGCACTTGGATCACACATGGGTATCTAAATGTGGAAACATAATCTTACGTATTTAAGCCTTAAATTGAATCACACTTACTGTTCTTCAGAAGCTTTCTGGTGACTAAGGCAGTTTTTCATGTCACACTTGTACTCTCTCCATTTCACCACTCCCAAACAATCAAAGTAGACAAATAGTACCAATAACACTAACTTACATCCACTTGTGTGCTGTCTTAGTTACACCATACACATTCTCAGTCACTCTGGTTATAGAAGAATTCTGATTTTTTTCAATATATAGTGAATCTATATTAAAAATACAGCTTGTCAGAGGTGTGGTGGGACACCTTCTCTCCAGCATGGATCCACGATTTCCAGTGCAGTGTATCCAGATCTCCCTCTCTCTGAAGCATGTGGTGTTAGGTGGGTCTTGGCCACATGAAAATTTTATCTGAAGCTTAAAGATCCAGAAAGGACAGAAATCTCTATTGTGAAGTGAAGGATACAGCTGCACCACCATCTCACAAGGTGAGAATTAGTTCCATTCATGTGTTATATGGCTCTTTGACTTTAATAGTGCTGTGATCAAACCCAGTTAACTTTGGGGAATGCAGTGTTGGGATTGTGGTTCTCAGATCTTTACCCCAGGCTCTCCCTAGGGATGCTTACTGGATATGACAAAATTCCACTGAAACAGAGAAAAGATGTTCAAATCTGAAGGAAAACTTGCATATCCAAATATTTCTCTGCCTTATTTTGTTTCTTTTTTTCCCCCCCAGCTGAATTAGTGGACTATTATTTTTCCTATAAACCTTTGTTTCATGAAAAACTTATGTCTTCAAAACAATCAGCTCACAACCGTGTTCCCTGCAGGACAGGGACAACAGTATACAATATATAGACACTTTGGTGCCCTATGGCTTGCATATTATTTATTTAGTTTCTCTTAGTTACCACTGTTTTATGTGTAGGTTTGTTTTTTTAAAATTTTCTTTAATATCTCCCTCCAAGTAGAAATCTGATTCAAGCCAAAACTTTATGGGGAGACAAGAAGAATGACTGCTGGGTCATGCTAACATTAGACAAGGACCCTCAGGAAAACCATGTAATTTAGACACATATGAAATTAATAACACCTGTGAGCTGAGATCTAGACTTCTGCTCTTGTTCTCTAAACAATTTAGGAATTCAAGAAGCATCAAACTCATCATGTCTGGTAGTCCTGGGCTGTTACAGATTTACTGAGTAGATCACAGTGATCCAGGGGTCCTGTAGTCAAAGTGCTAAAACGTGGGTTTTGCTAAGATGTAGCCCACGTTTCCTTCAGGTTTGAACTGCTGTCCTCCAAGAAAAGCTCTGAGTAATTTCCAACAGGTTGTTTTACTGTGGGGAATTCACTATACTGTGATATATTCTTATTTAGCCCCAGAATAATTTATTTGCCAGTATCAAGAGTCAATACACCCATTTTGATCTTGCTGTTGAATCTAAAAGCATAATATATAGAGAGAGAATCACTTTTAGGATGGACAAATAATGTACAAATATTTCCTGTATTGCTAAGCATTTCTTAAATTCCCACCCATTTCTGAAGCCTAACTAGGAAGACAGACCAGCTGGATACCCACATGAACTCTCTGGTGGTGATGAAGCCTGCTGGTTATCCTGCTAAACCATTTGGAAGTGACAGATTGCAGACTCTTTGGATGTACAGATACATGAGAGAGGAGTTCAAGCCTGTTGGAAACTGGTAACGTCTGGATGAGAGGGAGAGGGGATAAAGTGCAATCTGTGGTGTGGGAGAAAAGTGAGAGTCCTAGCTTTCAAGCCAGGCCATTCTGTAGTTCCTTCTTCCTATATCTGGATTATTGTGTACCAAAGATGAGTAGAACAGTTGATACCACAGACAGGTGTCTCTAAGGGGAGCACCCATTACTACTCTCTGCACCATGTCCCTTGTCAAAGATGCATAGCTAGCTCCTGTATCCTCAGCATTCAGATACAGGTGTTTATGTCACACAGATAACCTCAAACCTCTCACTTCAATACTGTGACAGGCCCAACAAGAACCCTTGGGGCACTAGGTCAGTTCTACTCAATCCATTTTCATTCAAGTCACTGGAGAGCTGTACCAAGACCAGCCAATCTGATCAGGATTTGCTCTGCAAGAAGCAGCACATCAGCCCTGTCGTGTCAGTGAAGCCATGCTGTGCTCACAGTGGGAAACAAACACTTTGGTGTTTTGCAGACCACAGGTCTGACAGGACGGTGAAAGACGTCTGACAATAAGGAGGGAGTTTCTCTGGGATCCTGTCAAAATTCCCAGGCAATTCCTGTCCAGGTTTCATTAGAGTCTTCTGTTTCAGTTTTCCTCATCCAGTTCTTTCAGTCTTCTGACTTGTAAGCAGGTCCTCTGGCTTGGATATTATCTGACATCCTGTGCATCTATGATACCTTTAAGTTCTCAAAAGACAGAAGACTAATTAGAGGTCTGTTTCGCTTAGAAAGGAAAATAAAAAAACAAAACAAAGAGAACTCATAGAATAATGGAATCATAGAAAGGCTTGGGTTGGAAGGAACCTTAAAGACCATCTAGCTCCAAAAGCCCCTCCCTGCTGCATCTCCCTCCTGCCCTCCTTCCACTCCCTGCCCTTCCCCTCCACCCGTCATGGGCAGGGATGCCACCCCCACTAGACCAAGTTTCTCACAGCTCAATTTAACCTGAGCTTGAACACTTCCAAGGATGGGGCATCCACAGCCTCTTTGGGCAACCTATTCCAGTTCCAGCTTCACCATCCTCTGAGTAATTTCTTGCTAACATCTAATCTAAGTCTCTCCCCTTTTAATTTAAAACTATGCAACAAATGTAAGCATAACCACAGCAAGGGCTTTCCAAACAGAAACTCTTTTTTACCTAGACTCATGAAAAAATACTATTATTTTTAAAGTCACAATTCTTTCTCATAACCTAGAAAAGTGAGCTTTCAACAGTGTCAACTACTTGCTCAGCACATGTTTTAGGCACCACCTAGTATTTAACAAACCAAAAAAGGATAGAAATCTGGAATAATGAGCTGGTGTTTTCCAGTTCTAGCCTTATTAAGTAGGTCATATTTCCCAAGGTTCAATATGACCACAAAACACAAAATGCATCTTTTATTTCCAGTATGAAATACTGTTATTTTACCACAGTTTTAACTTCAATGGAAGCAACAATTTTCTTAAGTGTTTGATAGTGCAGTTATGTATTTATTTGGAGGGATAGTAGTTTGTTTTTGTTCTCAAATGGGAAAAACAGCTTATACTGCAAAGATGAAAGGATCTGCTTCTTCTATCTAGACAAAATGAGTCTGTTTGCAAGTTAACCAAGGCCAGTCCAAAGGGGAAAATGTAGCAGAACCTGCTGTGACAAAGGAAAAAGTTGCTGGTTCAGAAATTGCTAATGTAGAGATAAAACTCCAAGAATAAACCAAGATAAGTTATCTACCTTGAAATGTATGTTAGATCTAAATGCAAAGAACTATAAAAGAAAATAAGGGAAAAAATTTGGGGGATGGAGCCTCCTGAACTTTTGTGGAGCTCAAGTACTAGTTGGATTTTGAGTTGTTGCACACCTGGTGTACTGGATGATGCAATGGCATCTACGGGTAAAATAATTAATTAAGCATAGTCAAATCCCTTCACATTAACATTCTGTTTCAATTATGAATATGAAAATATATCTGTCACACTGGTAGGTGATGCCCCCATGTGCCCTGTTTGCTAACTGTAAAGCATTGCAGGAAGTCCCTACCCAAGACAAGTAACCCTATAATCTCTGCCTTTTTTGTTTGTTTGTTTTGATTTTGTTTGTTCTGGGGTTTTTGTTTTTGTTTTTTTTGGCTGAACACCAGGTGAGTCAAAACACTTGCAGATTTTGTTCTAGAAAATGCAGCTAGTAAAGAGTGCTGGAGCCCTGAGGGATACCACAAAGTGCCTGGCTTACCTCCCCAGGCACACAGCAGATGGAGCACTTCACTCCCATAACACAGTCCAGTGGGCCAGCATGAATTTTGGGTCACAGGCTAACAGTGATGATGTAAATTATACCCAGTGCTAGACTTTTGGTACTGTAAGACTCGTAATAGGTATTGTTTCCATTTTTGTCACTGGGCCTTGTACAATCACAGTCTAACTGGATGATGCTATTTTAATGATGTTGGC
Source organism: Climacteris rufus (assembly GCA_013398175.1). Classification (NCBI taxonomy): domain Eukaryota; kingdom Metazoa; phylum Chordata; class Aves; order Passeriformes; family Climacteridae; genus Climacteris; species Climacteris rufus. Next base: position 14,885 of record VZRZ01008455.1, on the reverse strand, counting down.
AAGACCAAATGTGCTTATAAAAGCATGTGATGCTTTTGCACTTTCCAGCAATATATTAGTTTAATTTTTCCAAGGAATGATATAAATGTGCTCGTTTTCCTCCTACAAGCATGCATTCTTGTAACACATTCAGAGCTTTAAATTTTGCAAATTTTGTGGAACTAAACCATAACACAGTCTTTGGAAGGGAATCTCTTGTCACTATTCCAGAGCTGCTAAGACATTTTACTGGTGAGTCATATTTGTTTCTGTTAGAAATATTGCAGGCTTTAAAATGGAAATTTAGAAGCCCATTATGCAGCTTTCTAAGAAAGAAAAAAAGCATGTGCTAGCACTGTAAAAGGCAGTTGTTATATTGCTAGTCAAATTAATGCAAATTAGAAAAGAGCCAAAAGGAGCATAACAGATGGAATATGACACAGATAAGATCTGAAATTAAAACATACAAGAAAAAATGAGTCAGAAAAATCATGAAAGAAACATTCATACTAATTTAGTGAAGGGAAAGAACAAAATTCAAAATTACAAGACTGTGATTCCAACGTGGCTTTCCTCTCATATCTTTCAGCCTGCCTAGTGGCCCGCTGCTGTGAGTCACACTTATTGCCTTCTCGCAATTCCCTGAAATGTTATCAGCTATGATTACTGCATGCAGTCAAGTATTCTCTAATCTTGAGCCTTGTCCCATTAACTTTCACTGGTATGTGAGACATGAGACTTGCTGGACTGCTTTCCTGGATTTAGACACCTAAATTCAACCTATTCCCTAAACAAAGCAGGTCAAATCCTGTCCCCAAGTTCTTGAAGTGAGATTTGGGTGAACCAAAGTCCAAAACCGAGGAAATTTAAAAAAAAAAAATCCACATTGCCTTTTCAGCTGCTGTTTATCCTTAGAGCATTGAAACATACAAAGCCTTCACTTTATTATTGAAATTACAGCTGCACCCCTAACTGCCCCAGTCCAAGTATCCTAGTGCCTTGTTCAAGTCCACTGCTAATCATAATCCAGAAATTATTAATCAAGTAATGAATTAAATCCAGACTCATCTTCACTTTGGTCACCTGTTGGTCTTGTTTGCAGAACAAACTGCATACCTGACACTAGGACAAGATCCCCTGCAAAATGTGATTGCAGCCCACTTCTTCTAAAGGGCATCTGGAAGAAGAAATAGTACCTTATATTTGGAGTACCTTATAAGGAGCCGGACTACTTTGCCCCAATGAATCATGACCTTTTCCTGTGTAGTGACACATCTTCAGTAAGAAGGACAGAGAACTTTTAATGCAAAGGGCACAGCCTGGCAGTTAGGACACCATCTTAGCAGATGTCTTCTGCCTCCACAGATTGTTGGAAGAATTGATTTCAGGTCTAGGTTCCTTGACAAGTGTTTGAGCTCCAGACTGGGTGTGCTGGTTTTGCAGGGCCCGGTTTTTTGGTAGTGGGTGGGGGGCACAAAGATGGCTTCTGTGAAAAGCTGCTAGAAGCTTCCACTGCCATCCAGCAGACGGCTTGATGGCTCTGAAGATGGACGTGCTGCTGGACATGATTGGGCCAATTAGAGGTGGAGGTAATGCCTCTGTGACAACATATTTAAGAAGAAATCAAAACAAAGTAGGCACGTGCAGCTGTAGTTCTAGTTAGACGAAGAGGAGGAGTGAGAACATGTCAGGGAAACAACTATGGATATGCCAAGGTCAGAGAAGAAGGAGGAGGGAGGGGAAGCTCCAGACATCAGGGCCAAAACATCTTAGCCACCTGTGGTGAGGGCTATGTTAATGCAGCGTTTCCCTGTAACTCCATAGAGTCCCAACAGAGACGCAGAGATCCACCCCAGCCGTGGGGAAGGTGATCACACCGAAGCAGGAGGGGTGGATGCCTAGGGGGCTGTGTTCTGGTGGGGGTCTACAGTGGATAGAGAAGATTATGCTTCTGGGTCCGGTGGTAGTCATCATTGATAAAAAAAAAGCTTTGCCCCAAGTTGGGCCTGTCCCTGGAAGGACTTAACTCCTTGGCAGTGACCCAGCAGCAGCAGTAGTATTGGATGGAACTGTGTTATCTGGTGGGAGGATGTCACGTTGCAATAGTTTGGAAAGGCAATAAATGCCACAGTGCTTGCAAGAAACCGGGCCCCCCCGCTAAGCAGTTGCAGCGGAAAGAAAAAATCTCGAGTGATGAACTGACCAAAAAACCCCCACCCCTCTATCCCTGTGCCGTTAGTGGGGAAGGAAGTAGGGGCTTGGGGGAAAAGAAGGTGTTTTAAGAGATAATTTTTAATTCTCAGTCTCCTCCTCTGATTTTGTTAGCAATAAATTCACTTAATCTCTTTAAGTTGACCCTGGTTTGCCTGAATGGTAGTTAACTAGAATCTTTCTCTCGATCTTTATCTCAAAGTCTGTGAATACTTCATTAAATTTTCTCTCCTCTGTCCAGCTGCAGAGCGGGTGAGCGACTGTTCGTGGGGGCCTGGCTTTTGGCCAGCCTCAAACCATGATACTGGGAAATTGAAACAATTGTGGAAAAGCTTTTAGAATGCAGAAGTACCTCTGCTTCTGCCTTTTTTGTACCTCTAATGGCTGTAAAAGGTATCTCTTATATTAGTGACATATTTAGAGCACAGATGTTGATTAACCCAGAAATTGAAGGGAAAAGAGGTGAGATAAAAGCAATCAGCAAACAAACCCTTGTGTGCATCTGAACCAGCCTGCTGGTTTTACCTAGTAGCACTCAGACATTCCATTTGAAAGCTGAATGAAAATGGAACAGACATAGGAATGGAAGCATACAAAGCACCTATCTCATTCTGACTGAGACTTGTCTTGTGTAAATTGCAAATTCAGGCCCTTCCTAAAGCATCACAAGGCTGACCACTGTCAGATCTGCTTTTAACAATTGAATTTGGAGAAAAAGGGTCTGTGTGTGTGTTGTAAATGGTACATTTGCAAGTTCTTGTGTCAGAAGTAAATAAGCTGTGTCTGTTGAGAGTCATTGTGAGACCTCTTAAAATGTTTGGTCTGGGAGCAATCAGAATACAAAACTAGACCAATTCCCTTTCAAGAGAATGGATTTTAGAGGAAGGAAGGATTATGCCTTTGGCATAAATGTATCACTCCAGGCAGTAAAGAACTTTCCCACCCCTAAGTAACCTGTAGGATGCATAAAAGGTTCTGAGAAGATTCAGCAGATTTACATAGTCCCTCCCATTCACAATTCATTTAACTTATTTTCCCTTGCATAGGAAAATTTGCAGACTGATACCATTGAAACTGAAATTGAACCACATGAAATGGGAAACATTTGTAGAAAGCAGCTTGTTCCGTATTGTCTTGTAGCTCCTGTAGGAAGGAGGACAGCTATGACAATAAGACCATTAGTAAAATGAGTTGGACAGGAATTTGAGTATAAATCCATGTACCATAACCAGAAGTAGGGGAAATCAAAAGAAGACATTGTAATTTAGTAGTTTTAATATGCACAAAATTGTTAAGAATGCAACAGAAAATAAAAATGGTTGTTTTGATTCACATGAGGTCTCACATAGTCCAGTGCTCTTCCACTGAACAACAGTGGTGTTTAAAAACACACTGTAAAAGATAGAACATCTATACAAATGCATTTCACTGTATACAGTTCTGGCTTTGGCTACAGGAAACAACCAATGTCTTATAGGACCAAAAAAAAGGAAGAGAAAGATTTGAAGGATGAAAAAACCCCTAAAATAATAAAGGGAATTGTAGGGAATGATAACACCCAAAGGGCAGAAGTGTCAATCACTATTGTTCTGCGTTTAGAGAGAAGAGTTTGATATACTTGTAAACAAGAAGATGATTATAGCAGCGTGGGTATATAATGAGACAGCACACACCTTGGTTTGCAGAGATCCGAGAGCCAGCCAGCAGCAGCCCCGTTTATTGTATTGTTCTTTTTATATAGTAGGAACCCAGGTATATGATTGGCTAGGTCCTTCACCATCCTAATCCAAAACATATTGTACAAGAATGACAAACAACAGGTGGTTTATCTTATTGTTTTCATACCTCCCATGGGAAAGAAGGATTTTCTCACAAGCAGCCCCAGGCAGCAAGCCTTGGGCCGCTACAGATGATAAAGACATTTCTAGCATTGTTCTCCTTAAGAACTGTGAAGAACACTGTAGCAAAGTTGATCACTATTTGAACAATCTATCAAGAGGAGAAATGTGGAAATCTTCTTAGAGTTATAGAGTAGCTTAGGTTGGAAAAGACATCTAAGATCGTCAAGTTTGACGTTAACCTGCAGTGCCAAGTCCACCACCAAAACTTTTGAAATGTCCACCACCCTTTTGAAATGTTAAAATAGTTTCTTCTGTGTACATATAACTTTGGGTCTCATACTTTTGAGCAGAATACTGTGTTATTTCTATTGCTGCTGGTATTTATTAAAATAAAAACCATCTGATATCCCATGCTGGTGATGAGCATGCCCTGCTTGGCAGAGGTCTGTAAGCTGGTTGTCAGCAAGGTACTGAGCATTCAGATTGCATAAAGAAAAATGTTTGGTTTTCTAACAGGAGCTTCTTTGCAGAGTGTTGCAGAGAGTATTGTGTGTCAATATGACTGCAACAACGGTGCTTCCAGCCACAGTGAACTCATAACAAAATTCCATCAAACATTTCTAATACTTCATGAGCAGTTTCTCCCCGAACTCACCTGAAACGTTGATCTATTAGATGAGAGAGAAGTAAAAAATAGGTCATAAATAGGTCATACTCTTATACACAGTCTACTGATGTCATGTATCTAAAACCTATTAAAAAATCACCTTGCAAATAATATAGCAGTTTGAAAAACTCTTATCTGTAAAAGAAAAAGAAATCTGGGGTAATGTGCAATCCATATTCATGTCAAATCAGTAAGATATTTGAGCCTCTGTGAATGTAAGCACATATGCCATTCCTTTTCCTCTTGACCCTGGAACCCTGTACTGAGGAGGGAAGTAGTGTCTAGTTGAGCCTGTTGGCTAAAGCAACCCAAAAGTCCGGGTTTGTTTCAGATGAGAATGCCTCAGAAATGCATAAAGAGAAAGCCCCTTGGTTTGGAAATATTGTATTAGGAGGAGGAGGAGGACAATGTTTGTTTGTTTGCATACAGTGATGTGGAGAGAGGTCACTTGTGCCTTCAGCTTTTCTGGGCTGGCTTTCTATTGTCATTGCAAGTATGCAATTTTTCTGGACTGTCCCATGTTATTTATGCTTAGTTTCAGAAAGCATGGCAAAAAGGGGGAGTTCTTAAAAATAAAGATGGTCTTGTCTTCCCATCCCTATCAATGTGACTCTAAGAAAGGAGGGTTTTGGTTTGCTTGAGCATAGGAATTGTAATGTCATAAATCTGCCCTGCACTTTACTTTCTGTATTGAGCTGCTTGCTTTGGGACAATGTAAATGATAACTAAAGGCAGCCTACAGAAAGCAGACCATATGAAGACTATAAGCACACTTTATTCAGCCAGAAAACGTCACTTCTTGGATATAATTTTGGGGACCTGGTGACAAGTTAGGTTATTTGTTCCTATAGTGTCATTTACTCAATTATATTCTTTAACTTCCTTGCTACCCATTATACCTCTCCCATCATATTACTTCTGTACATATGTAGAAGGCATTTTACAAAGGCAGAGTACATTTTCCAGCACCAGTATTACCATATGCACACAGACTGCCTATGATGCACAAGTATTATTAACACTGCTTTGCTGTGTGCGTATAATTAATCCATTATGAGCGGGAAATGCAACATGTGTTGTATATGTACAGAATTGTTGTGCCATACTTCTGCAACGATCTATTGTTTTTGGAAACCACTGGGTCCACTGAGCAGTCACAATGCATTTTTTCCTCAGAATGCACAATGAATATGGTGGCCTCAGGAATACACAGACCTACCACTAGCAATCCCCTTTTCTGAAAGACAATTATTATTTGAGGTACATTTTTTGTTCTCAAAACCTATAAGGAAACAACTTTGATAATGGCACCAACAGCCTGCACCTTGCCAGCTGACTGGTCAGCTTGATGCAATTGTTAGAGACAGAAACACACAGTTCAGCAGGTAGGCCTTGCCAGAGAGCAAGAGCAAACATCTCAATTTTTTGTCTCAGACCTTAGTTCTTTGAGGTCATAGAGTTTGGATAGAGGTTTTATATAGCTCAGTGAATCTCCAGTCCTTCATATGATAGTTCTGACATCAGTGGAAACCATCTCTTCTCCTTAAGATGGTGTGGTTTCATACTAAAGGCTCTGAAAAGGGTTATATACCTACAAGATTAGGGAAGATTTGATATCTGCCACATTTGTTTTTAATAATTTGTCCTTGGTGTCTCTGCTGAGTGTTCTCAGTGATATCTGTAAGACATTTAGATCTCTTCCTGAGGAAGTCACTGCAAGTGTTTGACTTGCATAAGGTGACATAAAAAGAAGAGGGGAGAGAGAGAGCACCTGTGTGCAATATAGAACATTAAGTAGAATGAGTTGCCACATAACACACTGCAGCAGAAATCCTACAGGATATGCTCTGCATAGATTAGAAAGGTTGAGCAGCACCACAAATCTTTGCATCTCACAGAAATACCAACAAAACCAGTGTTTGACATATTTCGGCAAATTAGTGTTGACAGTGAAGGCAGGTTTACTTGGTGAGTTATGTCTGGAAGTCTGAATAGCTCGTGTGGACAGAAGAGCAGTCAATCCAAGGAATGGGTCTCTATTCAAGGGTATCTGGCTAAAATTTTATAGTCTGTGATATATAAGAATTTAGACTAGAGCACCCAATTGCTAGTTCTGGGCTTAAATCTAGCCGTATATCACTAACCCATGGGAATGGCCTGATGCTGTGCCAGGGGAGGTTTAGGTTGGATATTAGAAAAAAGGTCCTTCACCCAGAGGGTGGTTGGACACTGGAACAGGCTCCTCAAGGAAGTGGTCACAGCATCAAACCTGATAGAGTTCAAGAAGTGTTTGAACAATGCTCTCGGGCACACAGTGTGACTCTTGGGGATGGTCTTGTGCAGGGTCAGGAGTTGGACTCGATGATGCTTGTGAGTCCCTTCTAACTCAACATATTCTGTGATTCTGTAATTGATGTGCATAAACAACAATCTTGAGGGATTTCTCTGGTGGCTGTATATTTTTCTACAGCTGAGCATCAGCCCTACTGCTGGTAGGATCAGCAAAGGAATTGCTCTGGGATGAATGACGAAATTATTGTGAATACCTGGGCAATAACAGAAGTAGAACAAACATTGTTAAATATTTTAAACTTTTCAATAGATTACAATTTAGCTTTCCCCTGTTTTTTTTCATCAAGTCCGTTCTTTCACAGCAAAATCACACACTTTTGTTTCTCCTATGACAAACATTTTAAACCTCTTGAAGTTCTCAGCAACGTAGAGACTAACTTGACTCCTGGATTCAGTTTTGTCTAAGAACTACATTTTGGTTTCATGTTCTGTGCAATCTCTTCTCCATTCCTGGAAGAATCTACACAACACAATATCTCTTTCTGAAAAAAAAAAAAAACAACCCAAATAATTGTCCTTGGTAATGGCAGAGCATATACACACACTTACAAAAGTTACTACTAATCATGTGGTAGTTACATTTGTTATGATTGTTCTGACTCCCCACGTAGCTGCCTGCAGAAGAAAATAGATATCTTCACTGCTGTTCACATAATGATAAAAAGTGATTATATGAAGCTGTAGTCAAGATGATTCACATGGAGCTGCTGGGCAAAATTACCACCTTCAGCTAAACTCTCACACCTCTGCATGGACGTCTCCTAGTAAAATGGTCTTTGGTCTATTTGATTTATCATGTCAGGCAGCAAACTCCAGCAGTTCAGGACTTTCTTCCAAAGAGAATCAGTAGTTCAGACACTTGTAGGGAGAAACACAACAGAATGGTTAATCTTGCCAGTTATATCTCACTTAGAATTGCAGAGAAGACAAAATTAATTTATTCTCTTCCTCACTGCCTGATTTTTATAGAAGTTTCAGATACTTTATTTATGGAATTAGGCTTTAAATGGTAGTAATTTAGTTAAATGACAGATTTATGCTGAAGTATAGTAATTGGTCTTTCATGGAGTAAGACATTTGGTAAGGTTTCAGCAATCAATAGGCACATGATGAGACTGAGGCTCTACTTAAACAATAGTGTTAAGGGCATAGTGAGAGTTGTCTAGCTGAGATGAGTGGGATTACTCATGATTTTTCAGTGAAGAACTAGTGAGGAGCCTGTTAAAATTCAGAGTGAGCATTTAATTTGTTTTTGAATAAGTCTTCAAATGCTTTGCTAAACAAGAGGACTCGTTACCTATAACCCGGTTTGCAACTCAGGAACAACTACTTGCTACTACTAAATTCTTACTTTTCATAAAGCTCCACCACTGATAACTCACTGGGTGATCATTATTGACATTCCACAGCAATTTTTGCCGCATCTTGTTCATGCTTTGCAAAACGTTCACCTAACTTTGAATTTTCCTGTTGCATCTGCAGTCCAACTCACTTTATTGAGAAGCAAGCCTTGCCAAAAGCTTGTCTGTACATGAAAAATTGCTTCCATGAAGCCTGAAATAATTACCAGCTGTGTCTTCTGAAATTCATACAGGCTACTATTCATCATTATGGAAGCTGGACTTTGGATTCTAGTACCTAGTGAGTTTTTTTTGAGAAACTTATCTATTTTTCCAATTCTTTAAAACTTTTGCAAGTCTCTTTGGATTTTGTGGATATGATGAAAATCAAATGGCCTTTTTGAAGTGAATTTAATTTATTTGAGTTTCCTGATCAAAAACTACTGGTTTGGATACATACTTGTGGCATACAACTACATTTAAACTTCTCATATCCTCAAGTTACAGAACACAGTAGGGAACATTCTCCAATTTTCAACAGAAAACTTCTAATATAACATTTTAATTTTTACATATGTATTTAAAGTTATGCAGCATGCCTATGAAATGCAGCAGCAAGCTTGTTTCATTTATGCACATCAATGTGCATTCAATGTTAAACACATGCAGTTCTTATAATGTAAACATTACTAGATTACTAGGTAACCTTAAATGAGTTGGACAAAAATTTCTCAGCCATTCATGTTAGGATAGCTCCTTGCAGGTTTTGAATCATGTGATACTCCCTTCCCAGATAGCATGCACTTCCAGTCTTTCAAGAGCACATTTGCTCTGAGTCGTTGCACAGTGATTTATAGCCATAAATGCACATATATATATATATATATAAGATTATATGTATAAGTACACACATATATATNTATATAATTGATAAGGGAAGCCATAGACCTCAGGTTGGCAGGGTTTCCAGGAGTGAAAGGGTGGAGATAAGAGTGGAAAGTGACATGAAAGGTGGAACAAAGTGCAGCAGTTTATTAGAGCAGATAAGGGACATTGACTATAGGAAGAAAAACTGCTGCAGAGAGTGCTTAACAGCAGACATTTCAATTGCTGCAGATTCATCTTTAACTTTCTAGAAAATGGAAAACAGAAATCTGTCTAGATTGGCCATTGTCATTGCATTACACTTTCTCCTATTTGACATTAATTTTAAGCTTGAAAGTCTTTAATTTGATCTAGCTCTCTGTCCACTGATGCAGAGGGGAGTCAGAGAGGACTCTGACAGAACTCCGATGTGCAGATATGAAAGGCAGCATTGATCCACAAGTTCTGTAGAGGCTTGAAAGAAGCTCCCAGGGGAACTGAAGACAGCTGAGGGCATACTACATGAAGAAAACACCTCATGTCAAAAATCTTAAACTATTAATTCTTCAAAGTGTAGTCCTATGCCTTTCATGAATTTACAGAGACACTGATAGGTGTATTAAAATCATCCACATCTAATAAAAATGGCAAGTATAGCAAAAGAGACTCATAGATAACACATCATTTTAAGGGGATGACACAAGTTACATTAAATTTAATTTTCTCTTCTTCAGATATTTTTGTAAGGACCCTAGGAAAGGAACTGCATGTATTGACCTTTGATGTTTTTTGAAGCCAAGCAAGTACAGATATATAAAGTGCATCTCAGCTACTAACAGCAATAATTAGAAAAGAAGAGGGATTACTTTATCTCATAACTAACTTTGGAGAACTGTAAAAGAAGAGCATGGTCATTTTTGCATCCTTTTTCATATTCCACATCACCTTACCTTTTTTCTTTTAGCTTCTACCTTTTCCTTTAAAATCTTGACTAGAAACCAGTTACTGAATGACATAGGAAGATTTTCTTACCCCAAAGCATCACTATAACCGTAGGTTATGCACTAAAAGTGGGGAAGATATTGCAGTGCCCTTGAAGTATGGATATGAGCAGAGATCTAAGATGAAAAGTTTTTAGCATGGATCTGAATGTCTGAGATAAGTTTGCTTAGTTAAAAATAACCAAAGACATAATTAAAGAGGGATGTTTGCAACAGATGTCTGCATTTCAGATACCACTGGAGATGCTATGAAAATAGATGGTAAAACTTTTTTTGGTTTCGAGAGAAACACTGCTATCTTTTCAGTCAACATTTTCCATTTTCTCTCAACCCCTTTTTTTTTTTTGTTTTCTGTATATGAAACCAGCTGGATATTTCTGTCTATTCTTTTGAAAACTGAAAATTTAGATGTTTTTATTGAAAAAATCTTGCTGTCTTCATCCTGCAGAAAGTGATAACAACAGAGGTTTGGTTTGATTTGTCTAAGAAGTTACAAAGATTTTCCACAGACATTTAGAATAGAATACTTTAACAGTGAAAGCTGTCAAAACAGAAATGTTTCCAGCACTTCTGTATTATAAGAATAAAAATAGAAATAATTTTCAGGTATAAGACGAAACCAAGGCAAGACCTAAAAGCATAGGTGAGTAGGGGACACAGATGGCTGTAAAATCTTATACTTGTTTCCTGCTGCCAGAGAAATTCCTTACTTCTTTGATTTTAGTCAGCAGCAAAACTGTAGAAAAGAATCACTACCATAAAATTGGCAAGCTTTTTCTCAGCTGTATAACAAAGAATACAAGGGATGTTCCACACCTGTAATTTTCAGTCATAGAGACTTTACTTCTATAATATTTAATTGTTTTGTCTTCCAGAAAAAAAGAGTTTTCAAATCTACTTAGTTAAGGCTGCTATGCAGGCTTGTATAATAAATCCTTCAAATTTTCTGCACCAACCCAGGTCAGTGGTTTGGTCTTTGAAGCTGAAGTTGTCTTCAATGCAAACGTTCAAAAAGAATTGTTCATATAGAGATGTCTGTTTTAGACAAAGCAGGATGCACCATTACTAGATTTATGCTTTATTGCAATACAGATCTATCCAAAGGTATGCCACCAATTTTTAAGAACAATTGAGGAGGGGTTCTAGCAGATTCTGAAATTCCTTCAAGGTAATATATTTTCCCTCAGCACTAACCTTGATTTGTCATTGATTTAATCTAGATCACAGTTTAAATGCATTTGAAAACTGAAAGGATACCACTGTCTCTCTGTATGATGAACTGTTTTAACTGGGTGAATAATAAAACTTTCAGAAAAACCAAAAACCATCCCAAGGATAATTTAAGAAATGACGTTCCTCAGTTTACCTCCCTTTGCAGAGTGAATAGAAGCAGGTATGTGCAAATGTCTTATGCTTCGTGGGTGTCAGCCTGAGAGTGAGGTGAGGTTAATGAACACCGGGAAGCTGGCAACAAATGACTGAACACAGGGCTGGTTTTGCTGATTTTGAGAGCGCTGAGGGAAAAAACTTCAGGCAGAAGAGTAGCAGACACCTTGGAGTATCCTTAGTTACTCTGTCTCGTCAGATGACACTTGGAGTGTTTGAGCAGTTTTATTTGAAAAAGAAAATATCAAAAAATCAGAGTAAATAAACTGTCAGTTATGAGCAGCGGCTAAGGTCACTTGGTCTGTTCAGCCTGGGAAAGAGGAGACTGAGGGGAGACCTCACAGCAGTCTCCAGCTTCCTCATGAGGGGAAACGGAGGGGCAGGCACCTATCTCTTCTCTGATGACAGTGACAGAACCCGAGGGAACGGCCTGAAGTTGTGTCAGGGAAGGTTTATGTTGGACAGTAGAAAAAGGTCCTTCACCCAAAGGGTGGAACAGGCTCCACAGGGAGGTGATTACAGCACCAAGTCTGACAGAATTCAAGAAGTGTTTGGAAAATGTCCTCAGGCACTTAGTGTGATTCTTGGCATGTCCTGTGCAGGGCCAGGAGTTGGACTTCTATGATCCTTGGATCCTTTCCAACTTAGAATATTCTATGATTCTATGGTCATAAGTAGAATCTCTATTTGTCTACAGAGATTTGGCACAGGGAGTTTCCACATATTTTGTGAAAGTAGTGCTGACAGCTTCTGAAGAAGGAGAAATCCCCCCTGATTATTATTTCTGTATTTATTTATGGATTATTCTTTCCCCAATCGGGTCACAATCCTGAATGGGAACAATTTTGATATCTTTTTATATTTAGAGCTTGATTATTTTTCATTAGTTTTTCGACTGACTTATCAGAAAAGAATACAGATATCATGCTAACTTCCACTATTTGTCCTGCATGTGATTGTCATATGTTATCTACGATATTTATGTTAATATATTCAATTCATATAATGAAAGATTATATCACAGCTTCTGGTCGTTATTGCATGGATTATGAGTTCAAGCTCTGATCTCATATTGTTGCCTTAGGTTTTAACCCTTATATTTTTCAAATTCTGTATTGCCTGGTGTGTACGCTTCATAGCCTGTTAGTTGCTGTTCTCTATAGACAGTGCCTCTCTGGGCTTGCTTTTCAAGGATACTTAGACTGCCCAGGCCCAAGCTTCTGGGGGGCTGGGGGGTGCGGGGAGCAAGTTAAAGGAGCTAGGGGGAAATTGCAAAGTTTTAATTGGTGAATTTATGCTGATATGCAAATGGACCAAACCTATAAAGGTGTGGAGAACTCATGACTCATGGTCCATTTTGGGTGATGCCCCTGGGGGGTTTTGTCTGCTCTAAACATACCTTTGAAGGCCTTTGGAATAAATACCCGCCTTTTATTCCCTTACTCCTGACTAGTCTCAGTTTTTGGGCTAGCCTTTTCAGGCAACAGTTTTTTGGTACCTCCAGAAGGGACAGCGAGGACATCTTAACAATCCTCTGGGACTCAGAACATCCAGCCCAGAAGGCAGAGGAGCCCCAAGAGTCCAGAAACTCTCCAGATTCAGCACAGAGGCACATGAGTAGTGAATAGAGGTGGTATTTTCTTGTATTGTGTTAAGAGATCTCTTGTGGTTTGTTTGGGACTCAGGGAGTCCAAGGGGAGTTCATTTGGACTTTCCTGTCATTTGCTACTAGCCTGTGACAGCTTATTAGGGAACTCATGGAATTCCAGGGGTTTGATTTCCCTCTGTTAATTTGTTGCTATCTTAGCAGCCGTGCCTTTTGGCACCACACCAGCCAGGGGGCACAGTGGCTGTAGTGACTGTTGCTCACAGCCTGAGATCCTAAAGTTAATAGTTCAAATCCTACCTCTTCTAGTATTCTTTCTTAGCTCATTAGTGTATTTAGGTCGCTTTGCTTTATTTCTGTGGATTCTGTTTATAATTATAGAACCATGGGTTGTAAACATTCTGGAACAGCCTGTAAAATACTGGATAATACACTTCTGCAGTCGGTAATCGATAACTGGGGAGAATTGACTGGCAGAAATAGCCTCCTTATATAGATGGAATTAATTTTCTACATTAATCTGGCCAGTTTATAAATTAGACAACCAGTGGGTGTGGCCAAAATTTGGAAGTATGGATGAGAAGTTAATATTGAGTTTAATATCTCATCTTCGAAAAGACCATTGTTTCTTAGAGATACAGTATGCTAGATTCTTCCTGGCTGTACCTCAGTTACAAAGCTCTAAAGAAGAGTACATAATGCTTTTGAAAAAGAAGGACAAGACAGATGAGAGGGGGGGCATTTTTTATTCACTGTGTGTAAGTAACAGGGAGGAGGTGGAGACGGATTTGGTGGCACCCTCTCTGACAACAGGGGGGCCCCGGCACCCGCTGCTGCCTCCGCTGCCGTCCCTTCCCCCCTCCCTGCCGCAAACCCTTCGGAAAGCGGCCAGGAGTGGGCATGAGGCTTTACAGGTAAAAGAAGAACAAGAACCACAAGAGGATTTCTATGGACCACCTCCCCCTTCACAGAAGACAGCAGCGCTAGTGAAGGCACAGTCCCTGCCTTCACTCTGGCTGCCGCTTCCCCTGTCTACCCCCTCCCCTCCTCCCGTCTCTCCCGGGTCCGGAGGGTCGGAGGAGCGGCTCCTGCAGTCAACGACACCTCCCCAAAAAGCGGAGAAAGGAGGTAGAGCCTCCCAGGGAAGGGGTGGGGGCAGAACCTCTGACTGAGAGTGCGGGGAGAGGATTTCCCACCAGGGGGGCAACCCGGAGGGACACTTAGCAGTTGTAACTACTGTCCTGCGGCTGAATTCGTCTGCTGTTGTTTCCGCAACTCGCCAGGCTACTGCTGGAAAAGGGGGCCGGGGCCGCCCACCCTTGGGCCAGCAGGCAGGGCACTCCTGGCCAGCCACGGCCTGGGCCACCTACTGCCCCCGGGGCCTGCCCTTGGAGAGCGGGCCGAGGCTGGGGCATCTGCGGCGTCTGTCAGAATCGGTTTGGTTTTCACAAGACTCATTAGATCTGTCTTAACGAGAATTTTATAAGTGATTAGTACAACAGGGGTGAGCAAAACAAAACCTTCCTCCCAATTTTTTAGGTTTAAATTGGAAAAACATTGGATAACTCACCAATTCATCTGTTTGCCAAAGCCTTCCAAACCTTCGGTGGGTAGGGATCCATTAGAGAAATTAGAAGC
>VZRZ01008454.1:3214429-3249882 GCA_013398175.1 Climacteris rufus | reverse complement strand
TGTTAAACCTCATGAGGTTTCCACGAGCCCACCTCTGGAGCTTGTCCAGGTCCCTCTGGATGGATCCCATCCTTCAGGAGTGCCAACTGCACTACTCAGCTTGGTCTTGTCTCAAATTTGCTGAGGGTGCACTCTATCCCTTTGTCTGTCATTGATGAAGATATTAACTCACACTTCCTACATCCATCATACATATCCATACATACATCCCAATATGGACACCTGAGGGTGTCCATACTTGTCACTGATGTCCATCAGGACTCTTATGTGCTATCTTACTTTAGATGTCTGTTTCTTATTTACCCTGGCTGTAAAATGAGCATTTATCTCACAGATGTTCCTCTGCAAATGAACAAAACAGTGTCCAGATCATGGTGGAAAGCGGTGCACAGCAGGCAATAAAAGAGTAGCCTTCTATTACATAGATGTGTAACTCCCCTAACATCAATAAGAGAGAAGGTAGGGATAGCGACAGAGTGGAGGTACAGCAAAAAACCAGAATGAAAATACTTCAGAGAGGTGGCTAAAACAGATACAGATTTGACAATGTCCACCTAGAATAATCCTGTCATATTACTGGTGCCTGCGTCTCGGAGTGAGGATAGGGACAGAGTTGTAAAGGTACAGTCATAACCACATCTTAAAAGCTCAGAAAGCATTCTGGGGAATTTAAAGTTGGAATAAGTGTTCAAAATTATCGGTGCCTTCTAAAAGTCAGGCTCATACTGATTTTTACTAATTAATATAAATACAGTTTTGTCAACACCCTACCAATGTTTTGTAGGTAACCCTTTACAGTGGTAGCAAAAAGGTGTCTAGTAAAAGCTGTATATTCACAGCTAGTTGCAGAAGTGCAAGGCAAGTACAGCTCCAGCCAGACTTTCTGCAAATGGATGTTCTGCTTTTGAGGAAGAAAAAATTAAATAAGGAGCTGGACAGAAGACATAAAATGACAAATGGAAAACTATTTAGAACATTGTTTGTAAGTGGTTTCGAACTCTGTATTAGCATCTGTTATCCATAAACTTTAGCACGAGAAAGAAAGACATATAAATACTTAAAAGTCAGATATATATTGGTTACATAGGATCATGGTACTTCTACAGTGACTATAATCTACACAAACCCCAGTTTTAACTGACTGATCTAATAACCATGTATTCCTACATGGCCTCAATTTTTCACTGCAGTAATTCAGAGCCCAGTGGACAAAGCATAACAGGAAGCCTGGTTTTGCTGGTTGTAGATGAGCATCCATAAATTTAGCCTTTGGAAATCAAAGCCTTGTGGACACTGTGATGAGACTGTGCTGCCCATATTTGTGAGCAAGGCATTTTGCTTGCTCCTTTTGGAAATAATATATTATGAACAAAAAGAAACAAGAGCAAACTGGCATCAGTGTTGAAATATTTGTAATTTCAAGAAGTTTATCAAGGAGTTATAGATCAAAACTAGTAAGAATGAAATAAAATATTATTTAGAATTGGCAACTATCAGAAGACTGAGAAAGAACAGGAAGAGTAAGGATGAGGATGGAGTAGTTAAAGCAGGAGATGTTTATTCAGAAAGACAGAACAAAAATAAGAGTAAAAAGTGCTCTTGAAAGAACAGATAAACTTGCACTGATCACAGCATTTTGCTTTCCTCTTGTGAATACTAGTTTTTTTTCCAACTCCTGTCCCGTAAGATCCATATCTGTAAAAATTCAAAAGCAAAGCTTCAAATACAAATGGTTGAGTTTGAACACAGTCTTACCAAATGCAACCAGATTTCCCTAGCCTTCTATACCATCATGTAATACTTGTGTGTGACATAAAAGTAAAACAAGAATTCTGTACAACTTGACCTGAGAAATTAGAAGTGTGCAAGGTAATAGAAATAAATAGGGAATAAAGCAGAAGTCTGTAGGCACCCCAAATCTTATTTGGTATTGAAGAATTTTTGTTCTGTGTAGATTTTTTTGCTTTTTTGGGGGTTTGGTTTTTTTTTTGGCCATTACAGGATTTAATTAGGACTCTAAGTATCTGTGAAAAAACAAACAAAAAAACAAACAAAAAGCAAACCCCCCCCCCCCCCACAAACCTATAAAACTATAAAAACATCTGTTAGATAGTATATATTAGAAATTTAGAAGGAGGACATATTGAAATAAGACTGGAATAAGACCATCATTCTTTTCATCTTCTTCTGTATTACAAATTCTAAATTTTCCACAACAGTCCCCTCAGGCCACAGCATCAAGGTAAGAGCCAAAGATTTTTAAGTTACAGTGACAGCACTTAATTTGCTGCTATTTTTCTCAGCAGTAACTCAACAGTTACTCTCTATCAATTTCAGAAATCATCCTATGCTCAATGACATAATTCCCATAAATCTTTAATCAACCTCATCATTGCAAAATAAAACCACGGTGCTTGTTTCAACATTTTACCATGTACTTTCATGGAAATTAAGCTTCACTAGTATGAAACAGGAGTAGCCCAGCTTTTTCTGAAAAGAATTGAGTTTTAACAGCAAAGGTATGCAGAGGGTGATGAAAATCGAGTAGGAGCTGGAGGAAGCAGCTGCACTTCTTGCATGGAGCAAGAGATGGCAGTGTTTTCTTATGTGTTGGGAGAGTTAGGCACGGTATCTCGCTCTAAAACAGTTCTAAATCATATACTGACAGTCATTGAAACCCCGCAGAAAAGCAGTATTTCAGCAACTCGGCGCGTGGATCACCTATGGATAAATGTGAGTTTTAGGAGCAGATTACACTGTAAAATCCCCTCTTTTACATATCCAGAATTTAAATATATAAGCATCGTAAAGCCTTTCCCTGCTGAGGTCACTCTCTGAGTTTAATTACTGCATGGCCTTTCAGCCCAGAAGATGATATGATGTGAAAGAGTACCAGGGAAAAGATGCTCCCCAAGGAACATTGTTAGCATAAGACATTTTACCTGTTTAGAAAAGATGCAGTACACAGGTCTGTGAAAGGTGAAGAGGCTAATTTAGCTACTTGCTGAAAAAGACTCCATAAATTTCCTGTGCAGCAGCTGCACATGTACTTGGCCTTTGCATGTGAGTGCGAGGAGCAGCTCTTAGCAAAATGAAAGACCTGGTGCTGGCTGCCAAGCCCTTGGAGTGTCCAGGCAAACACATGGCAAGCCAGGAGACCATGACTTCCCTCAGGATTCACTTAGAGATGCCCAAGTGAGGTGCCATAATTTCTACTGTCTTGTCCATAAAGCAGACCAAGTGGGAGATCAATCTCTCAGCCAGTGTTCCCCTAGTATTTAAAATTAATATAAAGTGAGCTTCTCCTGTCCCTGGCATAGAGGACAGTAAATCATATGTGGGACTGTAATTGCTCCACAGCCAACTTCCTACACATCAGAAATTTTCCTGGGCTCTAGTTCCTAGGAAAGAGTATTCATGTATTAACTGGAGAAAAAAGAAAATGTATATACACACACACACATATAAATTAATCCTTAGATGCAGGACTCAATGCAGAACACATTTTGCATAAAATATAGTTACACCTTCTATGTTTTATTTTCAAACAATTCACATGCCAAGTCAAAACATAAAGTGAATTCTTGCTTTTTAATACACAAATACTCCTGGCAAGAAAGCACTGGTAAATTGTTAATAGCATGGATTTCCAAAAGACAAAAAAGATGAATCATTTTAGATTATGAACTGCTAAAAATCACAAGGCAACAATGGTTTTATAATTTCTTTGGACTATTTCCCATCTAGTTTCACTTCTTTCATTTTTTCTGTTTTTCTTTTTAAATACAACCTTCCTATTCTATTTCCTTGTCCACAAGTATGCCTTATACTTACTTTTCTAATATAGTTCTCATAAGGAAATTTGAGCCAAAAGTAGAAACTCAGAAGGGTCATGTTTGTATAAAGCAATCAATATTAAGTTCGCAGAATATTTTATCAACCTGAAATTGAGCTGTTTATTCAGATTCCAAAGCTCTTAAGAAGACTTTAAGAAGTGCAACCCAGTGGTTTGAGTTCAGAGAACAGCACAACCCATGCCTTCCCAGGCTATTTTTGGGAATGTGGGATTTTGCCCTGGGTGTTAGGACTGAGGTTGCATTAGTGAAGAGTCTCCAGACTGTAGCAGCCACACCAGCTGTTTAAAGAGAATGACAATTTAAAGTGTTGCATTGTCCCATGTTTTAAAGCCCTGATGTTATGAAAACAAACTCTTTACTATTTCTTAGAAAATTAATGCAACATTAGAGATGGTTGTCTGGCTGTCCTTTATCATGTTTGGGAAAGAATTGGCTTTAATGCATAATAGGTCTTCAATATTCTTCTGTCATTTCCTTATTTTATTAGCCACTATTTCCTGCAAAGAATCTCACAAATGAATCTGAAGAAAGCTAATGTGCTGGTCTAATGACAGATTGCTTTCAAGACTGATTTCAAGGAACTTTCTTCCCATCTCACTAATGAATCACAGTCATTCAATAGTGGACTGTTGGAGAGATATGGGAAGTGCTCTCTGCTTTAAAGCTTTCCCATCATGAGGAATGATCTTAGGGCCACAATATCATCAAATAAAAATAGTATATTGTTATAGAGGCTCAGATTAATATTATTATAATGAAGGCAGACATTATGTCCTTCAAAAAACAGAGAGAAAACATCAGCATGTATGCACCATTTGCCTTTAATCAGAGATGTACTGACAATGCTCGAAATGCCAATAGTTTTATAGATTGCTGTGCAGTTTAATACTTTTTTCTCTACCCTTTTTTCCCCTTAAGAGATGAAATCCACAGCAGCAGCATGACAGAATATACATTAGATCAGTCAGTGAACCCATGAAGAGAGAAACTCTGTCTTTCAGCAGTAACAACAGAAATTCAAAGTAGGTTTCATGAACAGAGAAAGGTGTCTGCTCTAACAGCAGCATTCTCTCTGCATCTCTTGTAAATCAAAACTAGTCCATAATACTGAGGATTTGTATGTCCAGGACTATATTTCCAACCTCTTCCACACATTTCTGATAAACCAACTTTTCATTATATTTCAACTTGTTTAACCATTTTGTCAACTCTAAAATTCAAAGAAAACTCAGCAGAGTTCACTTATTTAATACTAATTAATTAATATGTTTTTACTTTCCTAAACCCCTTTTTCCTCCAAAAAAGAACCACATACTCTTTTGCTTTTCTTCTGTAGGATTCAGCATAATTTTTTCTTTCTATCAAATCTTTTGTTTTCCAGAGACAATGCTCTACTATTAAATGTATGCTTTATAATAATATATAAAAATGATATATATAATTATAGATATAAAATACAATATATGTTATAATATATATTTATAATAATATATGTAATAAATTATGAATTAAAATAATAAGTTGATTTTGAGCTGGCTACAACAGTATGAGTTGTGTGAACAGCAGAATTGCTGCTGCGGTTACAGCCTGGACACAGTTTGTGTTTAGCAAGACAAGCTTCCATTGTGTTATAGGCTCATAGAATTGTTTATGTTGGAAAACATCATCAAGTCAACCACTATGCTCACAGTTATTCTAGTTGCCTCTTTTTGAGAAAGTATGGTCAGATTGCTCTCAGAGGTAAAGTGAGTAAAAATGAATGTTAACAGAAATACTGGAATGTATGAATAGCATTTACAGAATGTAAAAATACTTCCTTGGTCACATCAGGCAGAAGCAGCTGCAATCAGTGCAAGGATATAAGGAATAAGAAGTAACTTGGTAAAAGTAATTCTTCTCCTGATAATATGGGAAACAGTGCCACCTTCCAAGCTGTTGGTGACGTGGGGTGGGCATAGGTCTGCTGGTAGAAGATGGGGAGTGAATTTTTTTTGGTTGGTTTTGGGTTTTTTTCACTTAGTAGTGTCTTTATCTCAGCTCATGAGGTTGTTCTCACTTTTGTCCATGCTGTTCTCTCCCCCAAACCACTGGGGGGGTGTGAGTCAGCAACTGGGTGGGGGCTTAACTGCTGGCTGGGGTCAGCCCGCTTCAACACGTTTCAGATATGGAACAGCAGAAGAATAGAAGCCACTCCAGCTTAAAATCCCTTTAGACTCACTAGATTTACTTCTGAACTTGACCTAGTGATTTTTATTTTATTTTATTCCATTTTACTATTTTAGTACTAAAGCAGCAGGCTGCATTTTGCAAGGTCCTAAATTCCATGTGATTACCTGTCCATATTTCATATAACAAGCTGCCAGGCAAGATGAAGGTGGTGTTCAAAAGGCTTTTTTTTTTTTTCCCCTGAGGGCCTGAAGTTATTTTGAAATGTGAACTATGTAATTCTACATACCAGTATTTTCTTTAATTTCTGTCATTCTATAGCACTTAAAGAATGCTTTCCACGGTGGGGGCAGACTCTTCTACTGCAGTATAAAATATTGTGCCTTTAAAAATACCAACTGAGAATACCAAGGAAAAATAGCAAGGGGCTGTGGGTATGTTTACTGTAGTAATATGATATGGTGCAGGGCAGGGATCACATGTGGCTAACACAATGATTTAGGGAACAGAGTTAAGGACAAATATTTCCTACTTTTCTAGTCTGTGAAGATAGCCACTACATGGTAATTGTGAAAATCCCAGACTCTGAAAACCTTGTGACCTTCTGGGGAGACTCAAACAAGAAACTTTTTAGGACAGTCTGTCTTTTCAAGTTTGTTCATTGCATCAAAAAAAGGTATCTCCTTCCAGTTCTTTAACTTTAACACACTGACATTTTTAGATTTTTCTCTCATGAACAGAATTTTTTACTGTAGGAAATAGCAGGAGTGGTTATGCATTTGAGGATGAACTGGGAAAGCTTAGAGATATTCCAGAACTGTGTTTTAGAAATTCCCTTGTCCACTAAAAGAGAAAAAAACCACTCCTATCATTGTACAGTCCTGTATCTCCAGAGCAAAAGCAGCAAACACTTATTTTACACACAGAGAACAGACTTTTACCTACATTAAGCTGCCCTTCAAAGGACAGAAGAGAGACAGAAAAGAGCATTTGTGTGAGGACTGTCCTCTGTTGCTAAAGGAACTCAAAGAGAATTAGACATGTTATCATTCATTTTTACCCCTGAGATTGTCCTGCAGTGAGGATCAAAGCTTGGTGACAGAGGATTCATGAATGCAGAACCAGAATGAATTTTTGCCTTAGAAAATTCAGCTGAACTAGTGGGATCTTCATTAGCTGAGTTAGTGTTACTTTGTGCTACTCAAATTTGCTGTTTGCCTTTTCAGTGGTAGCCCATGAAAGTGTCACAGGCTGTGAAAGGACAACAGCCACGTTCAGGAGATGAGTGTGAAGGAGAAACTAAAACCTGGGATGCTGTTGAAGGAGTGACTCTAGTGGACATCACAGGTAAGTAAGACAATCTCAAAGTTTCAGTTAACTCTCCTTTTTGTGTGTGAAATTGCATATAGATTATTTTTCTCTGTAGAAACCCTTTATCTTGATTCTTGTTTTCTTACAGAAAAAATATTAACGTTGACTAAACACAGTGTTTATTTTTGTGCTTTAGTAGGCTTTTTTTTGGACTGAGTCACACTATGTGTAGATACTACTTTGAAATGTTTGTGAAAATTTGAAGGGAATACACTTACAAGTCCAGAATTCTGCATCATCCAGAGCAATGATGGGCCTAATTTGAAAGCATAATTAATGTCACTGTATGTATAAATTGTGCTAGTTGCTGCCTAACTGACCATTACTTTTACAAATTTTTAATCTATGTACACAAGGGCAGTCATTGCACAGGTTAATTAAATGCTATTGAAAATCAGGCTTGGTGTAAAGGTTATATTAAATAAATATCAGACTACTTACAAATTATTAATTGATCAGTATTGAATGCAAGATGATATATTTTTCAGAATAGGCTTCTGAAAGACTTTCGTGATATTACTGTTAATCATTTTTATTGCTTACTTGAAACACCTGTGAGATTGATTGCTCTTAATACCTTTAAAATAATTGGAAGAAAAAAAAAAATAGGCTCCCCAGGGAAGTGGTCACAGCACCAGCCTGTCTGAGGTCAAGAAGCATTTGGACAATGCTCTGAGGCACTTGGGGTGTCCTGTGCAGGGCCAGGAGTTGGACTCCAAGCCAGCATATTCTGTGATTCTATGACTGCTGGAATCACTAATCTATTTTATGTGCTAGTCAATTGAAAGAGTAATAAATAAGGAAACAAATATTTGAGATTAGCTAAAAGATACAACAAATATAAAAATGTAAAGGAATTTCATGTTAAATTCAGAGTTACATCTTTAGATTGTTAATTATTAAATAGCTGTCAGTCCTGTTACTTCAGATCAGAATTACAACGATCCCCAAATATCATTGCATGTATTGAAAGCTTTAAAATTGAAGTTGTGCAATCAGTGCCAGGACTGAGATACCACAGAAGTGGTGACTCAGAAGTCAGCACCTTGCCCCACACAATACCACTGAATTAATTACTCTTAGGCAACAGGGACAGATAATATTGAAGAGGAAAGACCAGAAACGAAGGTTTTCTATCTTTGCTAAATACATAACTTCTATGCACAGCAATAATAGTCCCTTTTGGGTTTTGTCTCTTTGTTCTCATTAGTTTTAATGTATGATATTTCCACAGAGTGATGAGATTTCTGACCAGTTGTGTCGTATTTTGTATTATAGTAGACTCCTGAGAGTGGGACAACAACAATCAGGCCCTGTGACTTCTTCAGCGACTGTTATAACAGATAAACTATGTAGTAAAAGCAGGGGATGAATAGCACCTACCCTGTTTTTGGACACAATAGTGTGGCTGATTTCTCTTGTGCTCCAGACCTTGGACCTGCCAGGTCCCCTGGAGACTGGGTATCTCTGCACTGGAGAAGGCTGAAGGGGAAGTTATTTCCAGGTACACCTCAAAACCTAGTTACAGAGACTTTGGAGAAAAAAAATCACTCAAAAGGGTACAAATTGTATTAAACCAAGGACCTGAAGAGTGAAATACTCAGTGAAAACTGTATCACTTTCTTGTTTTGTGGGTGACTTCCTTGGTTTTCAGTGCCTTCCATCTTTTTTTTTATGCACCAAAACAAGTATCTTGCTATTGTCTGTGATTTCTGTTGAAGTGCAGTGACTGCTGCATGCCTGAATTCCTCCTGTACTTTTGGAAATATCCACCAAAAGTTATATTTTAACCCTCCAAGCAATTTCTGCTTCATAGTGATTAGATACATGCCTACTCCATTGTTATTTCTTTTCCTTTTCTTCATTTCTTCTTCCAGTTCATAACCAGTGTTCATTCCTACTTTGTCCATCCCCAGGTAGCTGCTCCCTTGTTGCAGCTGTATTCTCACCCTCTGAAAATCAACACCATTTACCTCACTCGTAAAAATGATGAAGTTCAATAAAAGGTGATAATAAAGGGATGATTGTGTGGTAGTTATCACTCTGCAGGTATAACTAGTAACAGCAGGGATTCCTGACATATCATCCTTTCTTCAGAAACTGCCAATGTCACTCCTTTTTTTATGCTTTTGCTAGCAAAACAATCGATGGGCTAAGGATGTACACACTTCAGCTAACTTTAATGAGTGGCCTGCTGCTAGGAGAGTTAATAGATGGGAAAGAAGTTAAACAGACATATCTTTTGGAAAGAATTGTGATTCACTTGATCAAAAATAAATTCAAAAAAGAGGGAAAACTAGAAAGGGAAAGCAAAAAAAAAAAAAAACCACCAAAACCAAACAAACAACAAAAAAAGAAACAAACAAAAAAACCACACAAACAAAAAAGAGGAAAAAGAACACTAAAAACTGTGGGGAAATATATCTCTTTTTAATTTTAGAATGTTGAATAGTTTCTCTGGCATTTATGTGCTATGGAAGATGAATGTAAACTCTAATTGGGACTACTTCAAACAAAAACAGCACTGCAATTTTCAAATTTCAGATTTCATGTCTTGTGTGTTTTGAGTGTTATTCTGTGTATTAATGGCAGACTGATACTGCAGATAATAGAAGCACATGTGCAGTGGATTATTCCACCCATTTTGTAGCACAGAAGATGTTCTAGCTTGTGCTTCAAAGGCAAATTTTCTCCCTCCTCCAAAGAACTTTTGAGACTTCTTAACATTGTGTAGTGTTAAATTTTGAATTCTAGGTCATTCTAAAAGGAATAGCTCAGTTAGACACAAATTCCTGCATTGATGTTGTTTACAGCTTCAGATTAAAGTCATTGTATTAACATTAATTGTGTGAGCCTTGGTTACTTGAAAGGCTCTCTGTTCTTTATATAACTTGTTATAGCATAAGGAATATAAGTTTAAGATAAGGACTTGCTGACTTATCTTGGATTTTCTCTTAAAACATCCTACCTAAGCTATGGTTTAGAAGTACAAATTCCAGAATTGCCTAAAGAAAAGATCCACATTTTTTCTTTTGACTGTACGTAATGGAAATTTGGACGATTACGGTGGTTACCTGTTTGAATGCACGAATTTGTGTAATTAAACATCTTTGATTTTTCTTTGTAATAAGCATAATGAGAAAAAGAAAAAAGCAGACTTAGGAAATTAATTTCCCATGCCTCCAGTGTATTTAAAATCTTCTATTTTATTTTTTGTATGACATTATCACTATATGAATTTTTAAAGTAAAAATATTATGATTCAGTATGAAGGTTTTAAAAGGTGGCCATTGTCAAACAGAGAAATCCCACTTTTTAATCTGCTTCTGTGTTGGTTTTAAATTTTTCTGAGCATAAGAAAGTATGATATATTATGATATTTGATTCTTGTGCATTTGGACATACCATTCTGTGTCATACAGTTTTAGCCATAACATAACTCGGAATTATAATGCTAAAAGAAATGTGCAGATTTAAAAGCTGCCATCTTCATGCTATAGAGAACTGACTGCTGTCACTGAAAGCAGTAGATGAATAAATCTGAGTCTTTAACCTCCCTATTGTTTAAAGCCAAGGTTTTAAAACAATGTTTATCTGGCATTAGAATATCAAATGTTCTGTTAAAAAAGAGATCAGTCGGGAATTACTGCACATTATGTTCTCATCTTATATCTGTTTAAAGCAATGGTAAGGTAGCAGTCTTTGTAGATGTTACTGTTAATGCCCCAAATCCCTGAATAGTGTTTGAATTGGGGTTGCTAAGTACATCAGAAGTGAAGTTTGATCCAATTGAAATGCAAGGGATCTTCCAAACCTAAAGAACACAGCAATTAAAGTATTCATTGCAGGACAGTGTTCTTGTACTGCACAGCAGGCCCAAATAACCCATATGGAACCGAAACACATTGCAGAAAATATTTACCTTTGAACACTATATAGTATAACAAGAATAACCAAAATAGGCAAATAATAACGAGATTTTGGGGAGGTAAATACAAAGGTTCTCTTTGTAACCACAATTTGGGTTGACATATATCAGAAAAACAGCATTTTTAAGCCCATCAGAGAGATGAAGACCAAAATGGCTGAAGAGTTTTATGGAGAATACAAAAGAGGAGATAACATTTCTTCCTTTGCTAAAGATCCTCACTGCTGTCCCTTCTTCAGCAGTTTTCTAGGCAGGTTTAATAATTTCCAGAGTTTCCTAGTCCTTCACAAAGTAATTTCTGATTCGTCAAAGATCATCTTCATCTAAAAAACTAAGATTCATGACCTAAACAAAATCCATTCTTGAGGCCCCTCAGTCGTTTCAGAAAACATTACTGAAGGCATATATCAAAAAGCAGTCTTATGTTCTAGTCCTGATCTTTAAAAATTCTTTTTTCTACTATCAAGTTTTTTTTTGTACAAAGAACTATAGTAATTTTTTTTCTTTCCTGTAATTAACCAAACAGCTCTAAAACTGTAGTGAAAAAAATGAGATTTTCACTATGCTGGTTGCAAAAATTCACTTTTCTGGCATTTGAGTTTAATTTAAATGGTTTCAGTAAAAACCTCACAAAGGTTATTCACCCCCAGTTTCTTCTATAACCCCACAAGACGCGAATGGTGTACCTCCTTTGTCTTCCAGCAGTAATGGTTCAGACTTGGCAATATTTGTATCCCCATATACAACTCAGTTTTAGTACAAAAACTTTTTTTTTTAAACATCCAGAGAGGCATTTTGCACATTTTACTGTTTTTTCAGCATGAACCATTCAGCAATGTGACCTTCTACCCCTGTGGTATTAATGGTGATAATGGTTATTATTTTATTATAATAAATAATATTTATTAGATTTTTCTTCCTGGTCATCATCTTCTTCTTCTGTGATATAACTATTATAACTCAACCTTTTATTAAATTTTGATTTATTAATGTTCAGTATATGAACAAATGAATTAAATAATGTAGGTAGTTTAAACTAAAGTAGTAAGATCAGAATAAATTCTTTATTCTAGCATGTTAGAAACTTTGCTTCTCTCAAAATACAAGACAAGGAAAAATTAAAAGAATGGAAAGAAAGTCACCATTGTCCTCAAGAAATCCAGCAGTTTAAACCTCATAGCTGATTTATTTGTGTGCATCCTCAGAAAGCTACCAGGGATCCGAGTTTCCTATGGACAACTTCCTTTGGGCTGGATGGGGTGGATTTGCTGAGCTCTCTAGAGCACAGGAAGGAAAGATGGGCTGAGAATTTCCCTTGTGTTCAGTGTGTGGCCCGTGTGTAGTGTCTGCATCTGGGAATGGAAAAGCCCTGAGCCACGATTGCCTTTCCTCAGGGGAAAATCTGGGTCTGTCCCATCTACCCTCTGTCATTTTAATGTAATTTTTAGGAAGGTAATATACCTGAGCCCTTTACTTTTCTGTGAGGTTGGGTGGAAATTAGCCATCAGATCTGAAAGATGTTCTGGGAATGATCAACAGAGAGGAACAGACCTACTGCTCTTGCATGGGGCTTCTTTCTCCAGGTAATGGGGCTGTTTTTCTGATGGGTTTCCTTTGTAAGGGGAGGAGCTTTAAGAAGTTGGTACCTGTTAATAAGGTGCCATCATACCATCTCCACTGCCTGGCAGAGGTGTATAACACTGGAAAACTAAATGTAATAATAGTATTTAAAATAAATACCTTTTTTTTTTTTTTTCAGTTTCAAATATTTTCGCTAATCCACCTTATTTCTGGAACTTCTTTAGGACACTTAGTTATTTTTCACTCTTCATCTTTTTCAGAGGTATTTTCCACAATAGCTCTGATTGCACTGATAAGTACAGTGGATCTATTCATGCAACCATTATATGGAATGGGAGCTATAGATATACTGTATGTATTTTATGACAGAAAAAAGGTGATGATACTTATTTAGAAAATAATACATTTGTGACTGACCTAGATGCCACAAAACTCAGAATGAGAATGCTACAAGATTGATGTCATAAAGCATTCTGCAATGCACTGAGTGTAATTAGGAATTTTTGTTGCAAGGCTTCATAAGCTGTAAGTATTTCTGCAATTTCAAATTTGTTTGCAAATTTAGCACTTGGGCACATATATTTTTTGACCTTTGCGCCATATGAAGCTCCATCTGTACAGATTTTTGGTAATAGGGATGTCTAATGGGGCTTTGGAAGAACAGTATTGTCCATTTCAAGGAAAGGAACTATTAGAAAGCACATTAAATTAAGCAGTTTCACAAATGGGGTAAAATGCTTAGACTTTGTAAAAACAAAAGCATAGCATCCACTGTAGTCTTTGCAAACACATAAACATAGCTCAAGGCAGCTGGAAGGCATTTAATATTAAAGTGTATAAACCTCAGTGTGGGAACCCCCAGCAGTTTAGAAAATAGAATTAAATAAAGCTGTGTTTATTGCTGCATTCCAGAGCAGTCATCATGTAACAGGTGCTCTCCTAGGATAGTAATAGATAGAAAGCACAGGCAACATAAAGAAAGTCAATTTGGGTTATTTTCAAGCAATCCCTTATCCAAAAATATGTCTTTGAATAGTGGGAGAAGGCTTGTTAAATAGAAGTTAAACACAATATGGAAAGAAAATGACACACGCTGTTTTTGCTTCAATGTCTAACAAGCTTTTTGTACATATGAACCCTTGGACTAATTCAGATAGAAATCAGATTAACAGATTATTTGTTCCTTTGACTTATTCTGAAGAGAATGATATCTCAGTATTAGCTAGAGCTTTGTATTCCTGTATACTTTTTACTTTTGCCTTAAAATCACTTTCTTAGTATTTCAGGCTCAGTAACCTGAGATACATAATTTCCATCTTAGGGAAATGAGTAACTTGAAACCAATCACACTGGCTCAGACAAGGAACCCTCACCAGTGGTAGAGAAAGTCCTCAGCACATGGACTAAAAAAACTCAGGAACAAATCAAATTCAATGCAAATATACAGTATGCAGAGGTATTTCAATACTTTTTATATCATAGAAGATTCACACAGTATTTTTCATGTTATTTAAGAGCTTCATCAAAGACTGATTTTTAAAGATGCCAATGAGACACTGATCAGGTGAATTCAATGACTGCTATATTACATTGCATATGAAGGCCTTAACAAGAGACTTGAATATACATATGTGATTTAGGTGTAAATATATCTTGACTGATCAGAAGTCAAGAACTATGATCTTTACAGAGATTATAAAACAGCCACATACAGGACTGTAAAACAGTAAAACAGGCTGACTTTCAGTGCTAATAACTCCTTAGGGTGACTGTCAAAACATGAAAAGAGCAAGGAGTGAGGTACTGTTTGCTTTAGAGGCATTCAGAATTTAAAATCTTCTTTTCATTCCTACAACTAAGCAGTCAGTATTTCAGCACCTGGTCATGCAGAGGATCTGTGATCAGATCTTAGGATAGGATATATGTTGTAGAACTGGAGAGGGTCTTTTTACTTTGCCTTTGGAAGCATTTTCCTCAAAACTGTATTGAAATTACTTGGATTATAAAACACAAAACAACAACTGGTGCTAATAACCTTAATACTATGTAGCTTGTTGATGTGTTATGCAGTTTGTTGATGGTGTTGACATCATGAAATAAGGCCCAACAGAAAATAACAAGTAATGCTTCAAAATCAGACTGGAGACATTAGCTAAGCATATGTTGTACAACATAAACTGTGGACAATACATATTTCTATTCTGAGCATGGAATGTACAGGAAAACCAGCAATTTTTAAATTGAGCATTAAGGCAGAAATAGCTGTTTCCTCCAATCTAAGATGTGTAAAGATCCAGCCTTGAAATAGAGATGAAAAATAAAATCTCTTAACTACAAGTAAGCAATATTTGGACCATCTGTTGGCCATAATCAGCTCTGGTATCAACTGAACCAAATATCACTCAGGAAGACACAGTTGGCAAAGCCCATGTACTTTGGCTTTTTAAAGACACTGCTGAAATATTTAAAAGGAATTGTGGCTTTTTTTTTGTTTACCAAACCTAAAATCCTCAGAAAAATTTGTGATAATATCATTCCCTGAATTTTTTCCACACTGACACATTGTTCATTGTTGCAATTTGAAAGAAATTTTTCATTATTACTTAAACTGCCATCACCCAGACAGATGTTGGTATGATCAACCAGCTGCAAAAGAATTGTGCTTATCTGAATGCTTATAAACCTGATCAGGGAACTTATGCCTCAGGAAAAATAATTGCAGAGATAGAGGTGCTAAAAAAGAGATCTGACTGTCAAAAATGTGCATTGTATGACCAAGTAGCTTACATGAATCAAAGCCCACCGCAAAAACCGTGGAGATTCAAGGATTGATTTCTTTATCAGATTATTTCCACAGATTCCTATAGCACAGTCAGGCTGCTGAGGATTTAACTAGAGTTTCTAACTGTATTGTTTATAAAGAGCTACTCTATATATTGTTTATATAATATATTTCTATATATTTTTAAATATATATATTTTATTGTATATGTGTTTATCATATAATTGATGAAGAAACGGTCAAAACTGACTTTCTTATTGTTGTATACTTATTTTGGGTTCATCTGATATGTCTCTAATGTGTACAACCTATCAGTGACCCAAAATGAAAAAGTATGCCATTACCAAAGCATTGGGGAAAAAAATAAAATATCTTCAGTAGCTTTGGGCTGTGGTAGAGGTTTTGTTGGTTTTTTTTTTTCCCTTAGCACCTTGTATAGGGCTGTGGTTTGGATTTGTGCTGGAAATAGTGTTGATAAGTCAGGTATTACCACGATGCCTGTTATTTCGGCTTATCCCGGTAATCAGTCGAGACGCAGAATTAATGAGAGCTGGAGTCCGAAAGTTCTTGTTCAGAGCAAGGGCGGAAAGGGGGGGGAACCCCTTTCGTTTAATTCTTACATACACTTTTTGAAATCACAGATCATTGGAGAAAATTAACACTTCCGTCTCTAACTATATTGGTTACAAGAAGTGTCCGTCAAAGGGATCTGTGTCCATGGGAAAGGAATGTAAAAAGATAATTTTTACAACAACATAGCTATGTTTACAGAAATCGTCCTTGAGACTGTCTAACAGAGAAAACTAGCTATTTTACAGTGAAAAATGGGCAACAGTCAGGGATGTTTTTTTTATTGTTGAGCAGGGCTTACATAGAGCCAAGGCCTTTTCTGCCTCTCAGCCCACCCCACCAGAGAGGGGCTGGGGGGCACAAGGAGTTAGGAAGGGACACAGCCAGGACAGGTGACCTCAGCTGGCCCAAGGGATGCTCCAGACCAAATGGCCTCATGCTCAGCATGTAGAGCTGGGGAAAGAAAGAGGAAGAGGAGGACTTAAAACCTGTGTTGAAGAGACTGACTATGCAATACAGAAACAAAATGAAGATTAATGCATTATATTTATTAAATGATAAATATGTAGACTTATTTTGCAATAAGTGTAATAATTTTTTTTCAAGAGTAATCATGCAGTCCTGTTCCCTGGAATCCATGGTACAGTGAACTATATGGACTGGAACATAGGGATATGCAGGCTGGTTTGGTCAGATGGTATTCCAAAACTCTCTTGCCAGTATACTTTTTTCAGAGTCATTCTATTTGTGTTACTGTATCTAATACTATCTTGTTGCTTTCTTGGTCATTTTTACAGCAGTCTTACAGAATTCTGTTCTCCCTCATCCTTTTATTAAGTTACCTCCAGCAAAATTTCTCCTTACAGCTGAAATTGTTCCCATTTGAAAATATATGCTTGTTAAGTGAGAGTCTTCTATTGCTTCTGACATCTAATTAGGTGATTACATGGCTTTTTATATTTAACTTAAATATAAAAATATTGTATTGTGCCTTTCTATCCTGCTTCGGGGAGTTTTAACTCAAACTGCAACAGTGTATTTATATTCATTTTCATTGTTATAAAATGCCTTATTTTATATATTTGGTGAAGCATATTATTTTATATTGTAGGCAGGACTCATCTACATGATCCATGAAGTAATGCTGTGATAAACTGAAGCTCCCTGTAAGAAGTAAATAAAAGAAACCAAACCGGTTGCAACTCTTTTTCCACCTGGTAGATGAAGTCTAACTACAGTTCTCAAGTGCTGGTGAGTCCCATGAGATTGTGTTAGAAAGAAAGTGTTACTTGGCTGGCTGAGTTTGCAAGATAAATCTGTCCTGGACCAGCAGATTGTGCTGTGTCTGATGAAGTGGAACAAGTATTTGTAGCTCTGGGCCTCTCTTGTAAATGAAGGAATTTGCAAGTTCGTATTTTTTTCTGGTATTTTGATCACCTCTGTCTTTTACATTGCCTTATTGGTGGACTTTGTCTTTTTTGTTTTGTTTTGTTTTTTGAGGAATTTTGAGGGAAAATCTTCACCTTTCTCTGTGGTGTGAGCATTTCAAGATGTAACAAAACTGCAGCAGCAAGGGTCAATTGTTTGTGTGTGCATCAGAATGAAGCACCATCTCTGATGCTGGCTGAGTTATTACTGTACTCTAATGCATAGAGCTGAGGCCTGGGCCATAGGGTCACCCACGTGGTCAAGAGTCACATATAACTACTCTTGAAATCACTGCTCTGCTCTGTTCTATCACTTTATATCAGGATTTAAAAAAAAAAATTTATAGTACTTAAAAGTTGACTCTATTTTAAATTGCTATAGCAGAGCACACAATGATTTACTTGGTATGTTCTTGATTTTATCTGCTAAAGAACTGCATCTTTGAGCTCAGGGTGCAAGGCTCTTTGTACACCAAGAGTGAAGTGCACAAGCCCTGGCATGAGCCAGGGATGAGCCCAGTTCTGCTGGTTTCTTCAGGAAAACCGTTCATGAGCAGAGCAGGTCATTAATCAGATGTATCCCACAAACACTGAACAGGTTGCCAGCTCTTGCCAGATGGCCAATGCCTGTTATTGGGAAAGAATGGATGTAACTGTACACTGAGGGTAAAATCCAAACCCTTCTGAAGCCAGGACTTCAGCTAAATTTAAAATATCAGTAAGACAAACACACTTTTGTTTAAAACCCTCTTCTTTTAACAAACTCATTGTTAAAAGAGTTTTAAATCATAATTTAAGTCAATGAACTCCCTGGGTTTTAATTTGAATGTTCTGTTCTCCTTTAATGTTTTTTTCTGAGATAATTGACATTTTCATGATAAAATATCCTTACTGTAAGCAATTTATCAGTTTGGTTGTTGGTTTCTAAACTCCTACATTTATATTGTCTTCAACTGGATTGAACATCTGATCAGACTAAGATTATAGATAAGGGAAGCTGCTCATTCTATGATTCTTTAGCTTTTAAAAGGCAATGCCATCTTTCATCAATTTGGATATTCTTGAATTATATTGTAATTTGACTTAATGGAGAAATAAGAAATTGAGTGGGTGCAGAGGATGCATGCTCATCCTCTGAAATAAAAAATAAACAGTATAGGAATTAAATAGCACGGGACTCAGAAATTACAGCAGATTTCATTGATGTCTTTTTCTCTAATAAAATGAAATATATTCTGTTCAGCCAATATGCCTGTGGTAATTGGTATCACCAATCATATTTCAAAGGAGCACTATGAATGAGATTTGCCAGAAAAGAATAGTGAATTAAATGACTGCATGTGAGGAGCACAGACAGACTTTCCCCCTCATTTATTCAAGATTGAACGTAATAACCAAGGAAAACTGATATAACTAACCACTTCTGACTTCTGTAAATTGATATGGGATGGAGCTGTCATCTCCTAATCAGATTAAGTCCTTTCTTTAGGCCATTTTTAATCTGAGTTCTACCATGGGGTTTTACTTTAGGGGAAAATAAACTGCTTGGTGTTCAGATACTAAACATTATTGATTTAATAAGATGACCAAAAGATATTCCAGTGGTAACCAAACATTTTAGTTGTAGTATGTATACTGTGAATGCCTTTTCACTTGCCCTTTATAGTATTTTGTATAGTATAAGTAAAACGGGAGCCCATCAGCTAGATTGCCTTAAACCTGAATTTAACATTATAGCATGCTTGTTCTTTTGAATTGCTGTGATACAGGAAAGCTTCTAATACAGTCATTAACACAAAAAGACATGCACATGGACAGAAAAGTAATTTTTATTAGGAACCTTACAAGGCAGTCTCTGATTGCATACACAACTGAAAGAATACTGGGAATCACAGGCAATGCAGCAGCAACACTTACAAACAATTAAGAAAGTAGACTGACCTTTACTGTAGCTAGAAACTTCACAGAACTCCACATTGTGCTTCAGGCACAATTTTAAAATTTTCAGGCATCCTAAATTTTCAGTGAGAGTTCCCAATTATCATTTATGTTACAATGAATTCATTGACATTCCTGATGCATTACAGATGTCAGCATTTTTCTGGGTTTACTGCTTCATACTGCAACTGGAGGCTTACAGTTTTATATCTCCTTGGGTTTTCAACCTCTATAGCTTATGTTATTACAATCCCCCTTATGCTAACTTAAATCTACCTAATATCCCAATAATGCTTGAATTCTAAAACCTGATTATCCCTTCCACTTCTGCGAGGGATGAAATGATGATCCTCTTTGGAGAGGTGATGAAGGAGCAATACCAATAATCCTGGCTTTCTTTGGATTCCACTGGAGCTCTGTGCCGTCAGAGGTCCCCAAGATTTTGGAAAAGAAATTGGAACAAAGTATGTGAAAGTGATTTCATGCAGTCTCAAATGTTTGAACAGCAACTCAAGTTATTTTCTACATGGATCTCCTATGGTCCTTGTGTTGTTACTGTTCTGCAGTCTTTGGGAATAGGCTGTGACAGTTTAGGAAAGAGATGCTCCACTGAGTTGTTTGGGTGGGGCCAAACATCTCTAAATGCCATTTCCTCCTAAACTGGGGCTACTTTTCAACAGCCATGTCTCCTTTACCTTCTGTCTCAAGTACCTTACATCTGAGAATACAGCAACACAGAAATTCCAAAAGCCAATCTCATCTTCTTTTCTACTGTGATTTTTTTCTCCTTATGTATTAGCTTCTTTGTGTTTGGGTGCAGCTGTCAAGAAATATGAGGTTGTTTAATAGTAAGCTGACCAACAGACACACTACGACTCTGAAATTCTGATTTATTTCCTTTAAATTCTATAGCAGCTGTTAGTCTGCAATCTGTAGGCTAAAGCCAGATAGTTTATGATAATATGTGTACTTGATATTTTCTTTCATCTTGTTATATTTTTATTTAGTTAGTTCTGTATTTTTTGACAGAATACAAACAAACTGCATGAAATCAATGTAACTATATCCTTCTATTTATGTACTAATTTTAATTGCTATTTCAGCATCCAAAAGCAGCCAGATCCAGCTGATACTGGATCTACCCCCCAGATACTGTTCTTGTCCTCTAGTGAAATGTAACAGCCAGGTGTTTTGATACAGGCATTTTACATACCATCTAGAATAGGTATGTGGCTACTATTTTCTTTTCTTTTGCTTAGAAATTACTTACTCCATCACAATAGCCCATCAGTAGAAGCTTTATACAGTTCATTGCTGTACCTTCTGCCTTTAAATTTATGCAGAATTGACTCCTACAAGAATTCAGAAGCTGTAATTTCACATATTTGAAGTTCCCACTAAAATAAACACATAGCACACCTGATACTCAAAGATTTTTATTTGACTTTATTAAAAACATGTTTTCCTTTCTATAGGAGTAACAGATGCTTTAAAATTGGTACATGCATGATAACATCCATTCATTTTTTCAACAGATTCAAGTGAATCTAAAAGAAATTTCTGTGGCACTCTGGAATTAAATTAATTGCATCCATGTCCTAGGAACCTTTGTCATCTAATTCCAGGGGCTGTTGTCACTTGTAATATTTTTCTTTTTTGTCATGTAGGCTGCTTTCTGTTCAGTAGAAAGTAAGCAATAAAACTGTCAAAACAAATAGAATACAAAACCCAAGGAAGTTCTCCAAATAAGTGAGAGAAGAAGTCTGGTACCTAGTTTTTCAGAAAGTTAAAATTCATGAGAAACTTGCTTTTAATGCTCTAGTCCATTTTAAAAACAGGCAAATAAGAAGTCATATGGAGTTAGGATTAAAAATCAAAACCTGACTGTTACTAGTTTGTTACTTTTGTCTTCCCTCATTTTTCCATCTCATATGCAAGTAAATTGCAGACCTGCTGAAAGGGTCTCATTTTACTAGAATGCTCACTTACAAATCTCATCTACTTTCTTTCTCTAGACAAATTTTTGCATAATGCTGTTTCCCAGTGTGGCTTAACTAGACTGACATTTTGAGTGGAAATGAAATCCCCAGATTCCCTCTCGCTCCCCATGATATGAGCAGTGGTAATTCCTCCAGAATGGCACCTCTCATTTCTCAATCTCTCATTTCTAAAGTAACAAAAATCATCCCAGCTGTAAGAAATAATTCTTCCCTCTCTCCTGGCACGGTAAGAAAGAAATCACAGCTTGCAAAGAAATATCCCTTGGTTCTCCTCATTGAATTTCTCCAGTTTCAGTAAATTTCCTGTTAAAACTCTGAAATGAACAAACAATGTAGAAACATTTGATGTGTCCAGTTCTACAGTAACCCAATGGCTACGGGAAATGTAACTGCCTAAAACTTTAGTTTATTAAAAACTACATAGAAAACCAAGTCTTAACATAGTTCAATATTTAACCAAAAAGGAGTTTTAAATTGTCTGAATAATGAGATTTCTATAATGAAATAAACAAACTTGAAGGCAGGTTTGTCTTCACTCTTAAGTGAAAATTTATCAAGTAAATTACATATTTTTGCCTCAAAAATACGTCAGGTTTTGGGTGTGGAAATATATCCCTGCGGTTAAAGCTTGTATGGGCTCTTTGGTTTAACCTTGGCTTGTGTACCTGCTTGTCACATACCATAGCTTTTTAACAAACCCAGTAATTTCTGAAGGGCTTTTGAAAATTTATATCAGGTATTTGAAAGCCACAAATCAGAATCCAGTATTTTTAGATGAATAAGAAACCATGTTGTTATTAAACCTGAAATGTACCAGCATCTCTGACTTGACAGCATCCCACAGAAGACATATTTCCTGCTGCTACAGAAACATTAAGGTGATCCAAAGGTAAATCAGCAGTGACAGGTCAGTGACCACAGTGCACACCCAGCATCCTCAAGAGAACTGTGTTTGTCTGCACATCTCATGCTTTTCTTGTCTAAAGAATTTTTCTATCCATAATTAACAGGAGGATTTGAGAACCATAAAGCATTTATTTGCAAAGTGTTTTCAAGCAAAATAAAGAATAGCTCATGCTGTGACTGTGAATAGCTCCTTTTCTGTGACTGGACTACAGGTTTGGGCAGAGTGGTATATAAATTGAAATCTCTGACACTTTAATGCTGCTGTAGCAGCTTCAAATCAATTATAGAAGAAGCTGAGATATACCTTTCGAGATTGTAACATATGCAAATCCAGCTCAGGAGTTTGTTGTTTCTCTTATCTCTATAGAATTTATATGCTTATGGTTCTACTGACAGAATAACTTGATATTTATACATATAAATACATACTATACATTATGAGTATCCTTATTCCATGGCCTTCTTGCTCTGGATAGTTTTATGAAGAATATTTGATTGCTTACATAGGAACAGAGGCTGTTCAGTTTCCTTAACAGATCATGAATGTTTTGGGATGGTTTTCTAATAATAAAATGTTAGCATCTGGATGCATCCTGAAAGAAGTTAAGAAAAAAATGTTGTTCCAGACTGCTGGTTCCTTAAACAATGTCTAATTTAAGAATTGAAAAAAAAAAATTATGACACAGTTGTGATTATTGTAATTTTTTATTAATGCCCGAACTCCTGGTTTACTCATCTTACTAGCAGTGCCCATCTCTTCTGAGTGTGTGCATAAAGTCTTCAGTAATTTTCCCAGCTTAGTATCAGCTTGGAAGCAGTATTTCTGAGAAAAGTTTGGACAGAAAGAGAAATAGTGGGATTATCACATATTTAACAGTTATGATACTGTCCACAGCAGGGAAGTGCAGCAACGTGAAAGATCCTCTATTCTCAAGGGCATGGTTCTCATAAAATTGTCAAAGAGGATTTTGTAAACATCAAGCAAGTTCAAACTTGAGGAGAATGAATTTGCTCAGTGCTGAGTGCCTTATCTAGAAAAGTTACGTATCTACTGTGCACCACAGTGAATTCAAACTCACACACTTGGCCAAACTGAAGCCTAAGCCTATTATCAGCATCTGAGCAGGAAAAAAAAAAGGATGGCAGAAAGAATAGCAACTATAATGGACTTTATTGCACACAGGAGAAAAGGAAAATACTAAAATCAGTACTGTTAAGTAGCTGTAGAAAATAAAGAGGTTCATATATAGTTTACAGAACAGATCTTTGGAGAAATGCTGCCCTCAGTAGAATATATCCCTGAACTGCCCTTGATTTGACAGGACTTCCTCAGAAAATATTTTGCATTGCAGAACATGTAAGTCTCTAACAGTTTATTTTTGTGTTGATGAGAAGGTACACTACAACAGGATGGAAAAAGTTGTTATAATGGAAGAAAAACTGGTAAGCAATGTGAATATCACACAAATGCAGAATCTCTTACAATTTCTCAGGAAATATTCTCTGTTTTCTAGTGAAAACAACTTATCATGCTCAAAAAGTATGATGCAACAGAACCATTAAGAACAACTGTATCTTCAGTCAACTTGAAATGCCAGTTGTCTTCACTGGGAGTCTTTTCTGCTTAAAATTAAGGAAATTGTAAGTCTTGGAGAAAAAAACCCTAATCTTAGCTGCTTATGTGATTTTTCAGTACCATGGTCGTTGAGCAGTTCACAGTTGTTAATGTCCTTAGCAGCTGCCCCAAAACAGATCACTGACTACATGAGGCTTGATAATTCAGTTAGAAACCCCCCTTACCACAGTGAGATTCTGCCTGTCAGAGGTAGAGTTTATATTACCTAAGAAGGGTGTGGTGTGAATACTTCCAGGTGACATATTCTGAATGAGAGAAACAAATCAAACATATATGCACCAACTGTGGGAATGAACATGTAAACAATCTACCTTTAGGTATCTTGCTATTTGTATTCTTGTTGTTTTTCTAAGGGACATTGCTGTAGAAAATCAACAAAATGCTGTGTATTTTCACCCAAACACTAGTACTACTGTTAGAGCATGTTTAGTTTGAGCATCATTTTTCATTAAAATTCCAAACCCTATCAATGTATTCTTTTGTAAAGGAAACATTAATTCCAAGGTACATTCTATTTTCAAAAGTCAGAAAGGAATAAAAGAAAACTTGACATTATTCCTTTTAAGAATTAATCTTGCTCTTATTCATTATTGTCAGATCCTGCAAAAAAAGAAAGATACTACATTAGGTGTCTATAAAGGACCTAAAATACATCAGTAGTTTCTTCTTCAAAGGTGAGATTGAAGAAGTTACCATGATCAGACCCACAAGAAAAATTGATATAACACTAAAAAGTTACCAGTTAGAATTCTTACTTGTCTTTCTTCCTTTGATGTAAAAAAAATCTTTTGAGATACGGATGTAGACTTAAAACCAGCAAAATTGCTCAAAAAATATAGTGGAAGACTTAACCTTTTGACTTCTGGCAAATGTCCCAAAACCTCCTGAAAATGTTCAAGGTGATTCAGTGAAATGAGTTCAAAGAAGTAGTGTCTCACCTGCAACTAAGAGTTGAAACAGCCCTTTAATTTGAAAAGCTTTCTCTGTGCATTTCCATATTCCTCCTCTTTCATCTGACGTTCCCTCCTTTCTCTTAAACTCAGTTATTTCTCCCATCTTTCCCACCTTGCAAGGGAGCAATTCCTGATGGCCCTGCTAGATCACTGGTTTCATTCTGAGCTCAGTCAATCCTTTCTCAGCTGCAAGTCCCAACAGTGAACAGAGAAATTCTGCTTGCAGAAATGCTGTGTCAGCAGAGGGTGAGCCTGCTACTGGAACCTTGGAAATTTATGAAAGAATATGTGAAAAAGATGAAAGTAAATCACTTTCAACACCACACACAAAAATAGGCCATTATTGTACCAATTGTGGCTACTGATATGCATATTAAATATTCAAACTGCACAAACATGAAATATTGAGGAAAATTTTTGAAGTGATTTTTGGTTAACAATTTGTCATTTGAAAAAAACAAGTAAGCAGCTCTGCTGAATATTAGATCTTACATTTGCTTAACAGCAGTAAACTTATTTAGACTACCACAATTACAAGTGGTAACATAAAAATCTGCTCAAAACCTCAAGAAATAATATAGAGGGAAAGAAAACTGTCATCTGTGTCCATTTGAATTATTAAAGTGTCACAGTTACTGAACTGAGAGTAGTGTTTTGCAAAGTTGTTGCAGCTACAATTGGAACTCTCTGGTGTTAGTTACTATCTACATTGGGGTATTTTTGCTGTAAAAAAAAAGAAACCAAAAAAAGCCAATCAAAACCAAATTAAAAACCCTGTCTTGCCCAGTACAAGAGCATGAGGGCTTTTTACACTGAATTCAGTAGCTGGAATATGCTAAGGAAATAGAACTCAAAACAACAGTAGAGTACTCTGGTCTACATAACTACTGAACTTATTTAGTGAGGAAACTACAGATTTAAAAAAGAGGTTATTTAACAATAATCAAACACTAATAATGGTGTTGATATTTCTTAGAGACTCTGTCAACTACAAATGCATTGAATTAGTTATCATAAGCTCTAAAATATACAAATAGATTCAAATATAATTGCTTAAGTTACCATTAATATAGCTTTTTTTTTTTAAGGTGCTTCAAGCTGGTCACCTCCACACAGAAGCTTTCTAGCATATAATTAATCCCTCTGGCCTTTGCTTGAATGTACAGGAAAGATTTTAACTTCGCCAGCAAAATAATACAATAAAAATATCTGTAGGAAAAAATATTTTGGACTATACAGAATGAAAATCAAGATTTCTCATGAAAGTAGAAGGAACCAACTTCATGGTTCAGGTGGATCCAGACCACAAGGTCCCCCCCATCTGTGGAGGTGTCACATAACCCTTTTCCAGACATGACACACAGAGAACATGGGCATCCCTGGAAAAACAGCCCCAGCTCTTTGCTGTGCACTGACTGCAAAAAGTTTCCAATTAGAAATGCAGCTCATCAAGGCAGTGCCAGCAGGCTTCTGGGTGGTTAAGCCTCCAATTTTAATTGAAGTGCCTTTAGCTGGTGATAAAATCTGTCTTTTTAAACAGGCAAACTGCATAGTTCCTGTAGCAAGTTAAATTCAAGTTGGGTTTGTATTCAGGGTAATTACATGGAGTTGGATCTAATTGATTTAGTTGAAACGTGCATTTTACTCACCAAAGTGCTACAAAATGTAATTATTCTTTTTTTTCCCATTTCCTGTTTCTATCTTCCTCTATTTTTTTTTCTTTGCCATCGTGTTGGTCCTTTCAGAATAATTAATATGTAAGGGAAAAGGCATTAGAAGAGTTTTCTGGTTGAAAATCAAGATTCTTCAGTGTTTCCATATATATGGAAAATCAGTTAAAAGACTAAACTTAATTAATATTATCCATTTTGTTCGGCCAAAACCAGTCAGCACTGTGTGAAATTTAGAGAAATATATTACAGTAATTTATAAGACAGTAATACCAGTGATCATTGGAGTTTTTCCAGCTTCCTATGCAATAAAAGAAGGAATGAGAAAAAGTTTATTTTTCCAAGACACTCACTAACTACAACATGTTTTTAAAACAAGTCCTCTCCAGGAAAATCATGACAGAATTTAAAATAATTTCATTATAATAATTTTCATTGTATCAGTCATGTATAAATGGAAGTATAAGATAATTTTAGTGGGGGAGTGAAAATGGAGTCTAGGCATTCTTTGGAACCTCATCATAGGAATGAAATGATAACTATTAATGCAATAACATTCTTCATTAAAGAGGTAGAATAAGGATACCTTTAACTGTTGCAGGCTGGTTTTGATGTTCACCTGGTGTGATTGGGACAGTATGAAAATGGCCACATCTGTGTGTTGGGCAGTGCAGCCAGGAGCAGGAGGAAACCAGCCTAGCCCTGAGCAGCACACCAGGTAAACACAGCCACTACTCCGAGTGCCCCAGCGATCTCCTCAGTCGTGGGTTTATATTGATAGAGACCAACAAAGTGTGTTCTGCCTTCTGTCTGCACCTCTGGGCAGGCAAAAATCCAAATTTGTGTGGCAGCAGAATCATCTCCCTGCTCCCTCCTGGGTCACTCATCCAAG
The DNA here is from genome assembly GCA_013398175.1 of Climacteris rufus. NCBI lineage: Eukaryota > Metazoa > Chordata > Aves > Passeriformes > Climacteridae > Climacteris > Climacteris rufus. The sequence continues at coordinate 3,222,205 of VZRZ01008454.1, read as the reverse complement.
GGTGCCATGCAGCTGAAGGCCTAATGTGCAGCTGATTAAATACACATTATTTTCCAATGATGGTGAGAAAGCCATTATTGATCTTCAGTGGCAAAAGCAAGATTCAGGGTGAAAAAAGGATTTTTGAGACATTCAGCAACAAAAGCTAACAAATGCAGCAAAAAAATGTTCCCTAAAGTGGGTACATTATTAAGAACAACATTTCTCTAAAGCGTGTATGTTACTAAATTTTTTTTGTTTAAATCAGATTTTTTTTTTTTACCCAAAATAATAAGCAGTTGAAAGTATGAAAAATTCTTAATCTTCCAGGAATGTATTGTAATCTTCTCAGGCCAGAGGTGTTTGGGGGAGGTACCCAGGCATCATTCTGAGGGCTCATGCCAGAATACTGCACATGGGTCTATTTTCTTAGAATCCCAGTGTCCTTCCCAAGTTTGTATCATAAGTGAAATTAAATCTTCCACTTGGGATTATCCTTAAGGATGGTCAATCTGATTTGACAAGCCCTTTTGTGCTGCTGCAGGAAGCCCAGAGTTACACTGCCCATTGCAATGAGTAAGAAACGAGCACAGCAGAGCACACTGCCAAGTTGAAATGCAATATAACCAAGCTTGCAAAGCTTTCTTCTTGACTATTTCCCTCACTCTGTTTTATGTTTGTCTTTTCTTGAGCTAGCAGTTAAGTCAGATGTTAATGGAAAACCCATTAAAAAAGGCTACTATCCTATGAAGGAAAAAAATGAATGCAGTTCTGGGGAAAAGGAAGATTTACCAATCAATTTTTCAGGGAAAACTTCTTCTCTGACACTTAGTGACAAAGGAATGCAATTTTATTACTTGGCCAGATAGTTCAGATTTCTGTTCACTCTTAGTAAAAACCTTTTTTTATAACATTTATAAAACTTTATTACAGAGTTATGAGAATAAAATTGGATTTCATAACTCACATGAGATCTTGAGGGACCAGCCTCTATAAGCTTTAAAATCATTATTAAACTTAATGCATCTATTCTGATAAAATGTGTTTTTCTTCTAATTTCTCTGAAAACTTTAGCCATATTAGTTCTTACCTTGGACAGGTGAGATTGTCTTTGGCAATCATTTAAAAAAGTTATTTTATTTTTAAAATATCCTATAAATACAATTACTTGATGTTATAAGTTAGTTGGAATTTACAGGCATATTTTTTGTGGGACTTAAAAATCAAGTTAAGTTACTGTATAGTTGATGTCACCTGAACTTCCCTATGCAATGGGCATGTTCTAGGAAGCTAATTATTGTTTTAAATGTGTACAGAGTAACTACAAACAAGTACTTGTACAATCTGTCTCAGGAAATAATTGTGAATTGTATATGTCCTAAATTACATGTACTTAACTAATTCTAGAGAAGTCAAAATTAAATAGTAGTAAGTAACATGAACATTAGGAAGGAGGTATTCACAGTACTGAAGAAGATGCATCTCCTTGAGGTACAATTAACAGAGGAATATTCAGAGTTTGGAGCCTGATCCAGACCCTCCAAACCAGCCCTTGCCTCTATTTACAGTACATACAGTGAAAATTACATACAGTACATACAGTTGAAAGAGACCAGCTGCACAAATCATATTTTTCAGGTAGGTCTCTAAATCTAGGTGGTACAAATATCTCCTCAGAAGGAATTTTGCAGAGTCTTTTTGGAAATCCTGGGTTGTGAAGTTTAATAGAAAGATTTAAATTCTATATTCCATATTCTGAAAAAGGGAAAGCTGATTGTAGTTCTAGAATTGAAAAGTGCAAGTGAATCAGCATGAACGATGTAATTCACCTGCTACTAAAAATCTTTACTCATTAAACACAGACTCCTTTGGAAAGCTAAGAAATGTGATAACATCATTGCATCACATCCAAAATTATTTTTATATTAGAGATCCTCACCACAGGGAAATGAGAAATGTTCCAGTTAAGTCAACCACACTCTGACTTTAAAACCCTGTAATTGAAAACAAATCTGTTTCTTTTTTGGGCTCTTTTTCTGAAGGTGAGGTTTCTGTATTATAGAGATGCCAGGTTCCATTAACTACATTATTCTGAAAATTCCCTTTACTTCAGTTCATCTCTGAGTTCTGTTAAGTAAGGCTGCACAAAACTGGTTATGCAGTGGGGAATATACAGATATTTATCTCCAGAATCCACAGCTGAAAGAACTTGTTCCCCTATTTTAACCAGAAATTTAAAATTCAGAGTCATGGCTATGCCAGGCTCATCCATTACAAATCCCCTGAAGCAATACACAGAAACAGCAAACCATTCAGGGCAGAGATTATTCAGATTAAAAAAAAAAATAAAAAAGAAAACAAAAAAAAGAAAAAGGAAAAACTAATAACAAAAGAAGAAATAAGGGATCAGGGAGAAAATTCTCTGGCCCTTTTCCTGTGTGAAAATACATACTGAAGGAGGATATATCCAAAGGTAAGACTCAGCACTGGAATTTAGAAAACCAAGACCCATATTCCTTATAGTTGTGGATGTCTGGATACACCTGGCTGTAACTGGTTTCAGATAACAATCTACTTCCCAGTTGCAGTTCAGTAGTCTTTACTTATTTATTAATTTTAGCACAATTGGCTACTCTTGTGTTTCCTTCTTTGATTATGAGTTTTCTCAAAATTATCTATTATCATGAGAAAACAGTTTTCAACATGTGACATGATATATGCTTACTCTAAAGGCTGAAGACCCAGGACATACTGAGATGGCAAATTTCACCACTGTGGATGACATACACAGATATCCAAACCACAGCTGAACTGGGGTAATGCAATGGTGTCATTGGTTCTGTACATTAGGAATAAAATTTTCATGTAGTTTAATGCAATTTTTAACATAGACTTGATAAAGCTATTCCAAACACACAAAAGGCTTGGCTGGAAGCTATGGTTCTTCACCTTGTATTATTTAGTATGATTTAAGGAGACATAACTCAATAGTCTAGACATGTATTTAATTTAAATAGTTTTGATCTCATTATTTGAGGTTTTGGTTAAAGTTTTTAGGGTGTATTAGGGAAAAAATCTAATCAAAAAGGAACAAATAAGAAGTTCTTAAAAGTCACTTTGATTCTATGTTAGATCTCATTATTAAAAGTATAAAGGAGAAATCATTTTCCACAGAAAAAAAGCTGAATTTGATGCCCACAGTGTTCTATTACATAGATAGCAGCAAGTGGACAATGATAAGTCTCTGATCTTCATAATATATTAAGATAATTGAAGTTGATGGGGTTATTCTAATGTAAGTGAGAGTGAGGCCTGGACTTTTGAAATGTCTATTTCAAAATCATGACAGTAGTTTTAATAGGAGGAGTTTCTGTAATGACAAATAATTTTGATTATTCCAGAAGGCCAGACCCCCTGACAGACAGGAGATTTACTGACATTTCTCGGGCATAAAACTGTAACATTATATAGATGTGACAGGAGGAAATGTGGTTTCTCCCTGCCTTGCAATCTTTATAAAACACCTGATTTCAAGGCAGTTATGATGCAGACATTGGTACTCATTGCAGAACAGTTTTCTTGGACATAAGCATTTATACCAAGCTGATACAAAAGCATGCCACAGATTTCTCAGCAGAAAATAGGAGTCACCAATAGATATCAAACAATGTCCAAATAAATGTGTAAATATTTAGAGTCAGTTACTGTCTACTCTGAGGTGTGAAGACCCTGGCACACTCAGAGGGGCATTCTCCACGTATTTTACTTACATCAGCTGCCTGAAAGTGGTTGAGAGAATGACTCCCCAGGCAGAAAATGTGAGTATATGACTTGCTGTTGGTGAAGTTAAATTACAAAGCTGCTTTAAAACTTTATTGAATCATAATTTCATATCTTTTCTTTTCCTGTGATGCATTAATTGAATAATATCATTGTTCAGTGATTTTTGCCCAAATAACTGTAAATAACAGTGCTGTTTAATGACAAAGAACAATCAAATCTATCCTTTGTAAATTTTCTTCACAGAGTTTACTTTTCTTTATAGAAGTACCTGTATTTAAATCAGGAGAAGCTGTAGTACACTTTCTTCTATGAGCAAGGCTTTCAAGAATAAAACACTTATCAATAACAGCATGCTTTTTATATGGGGAAATAATTTTAATACCTTGATATGTGCTATTTGTATGTTTTCCATATGCCACCAAGAGTTACTGCAGGATCTATAGATGGTAACTCCTAGTGTTTTAAAAGTGTTAAACAAGAAAGACTAAATGTGGTTGGTGTCTTTGGCACAAAATTCAATTCTCTCTTTATCATGTCTTGATTACAGGATTACTAATTCCAGCAATAACTAAACTGGCATGGATGTAGCATGTGTCTCTGTACTATTGTTGCTATATGTATTCTTTACTATGTAAACATTTTTTCTTTTGAGATGGGGCTTTGTACGTCTTAGTTTATAACTTATAAGGCTTATAAAACATTAGAAAAGCTTTATAATGTTGCCTCTGGCTCTGGATATGAAGTTTATAATATTTGCAAAGCACAACCAGAAAGATGTGACAGAGCAATGGAAAGCAGGGGTGTCACGGAGCCGACAGCCCAGTCACAGTCACACTGAGCACATCAGCCTGACCTTGCCCAAGTTTGTAGCAGCTCTTACCCTACTGCCCTTCAGCAGAAAAGCATTTTTACATAAGAAAATATTGGATTTGTCTATACACAAAGAGCCTCTGAGCACAGTAAGGACACACATTTTGTGTTAAGCATGTACATACCTAGAGCTCAGCTTCTCAATGCCTTAAATCCAACGCAGGGCTTCTGTCAGAAGAGACCTTCAGATCTGCTCCATCCCACACACAGTAAGTATAACCTAAAGCCCAGTACAATAAGGGGAGGTGGGGGGGAGGTTAATGGTTCCTTGCAGTTAGATCTCATTCCAGAACCAGTTCCACTGGAATCAGTTCACACTCTGTAAAGCACATGCTTTTGTCCTTACACAGCCATCCAGTACGAAGCCCAAATTATAAAAACTGGGAATAGTTAATGAACTTTCCAAAAAATGTCAGTGTCTGTCTCAAAATGACTTACCTACAGTGATTAATGCAAGCCCAATGTTCAAATAAAGGCAGCAGTGTAGCCATGGGGCAAGGGTTGGCAGAATCTCCAGTGGGTTTTTATTTGTAGTACTTGACTCCTTTGGATACACTAGATTAATGCAAAATCTCAAATGCAGAGAAACAATGCATGCCGTAAGATGCCATGGCTTTTTCTCTTACTTAAATCATAAAAATTATTCATTTACCAAGTTTAAGCAGAAAAGGAACATTTTCCTCAGAGTTCCATCTACTCTGATATAGTGTCTGATCCCATACCTCTTTAAAAAAACGTATGAAACCTTAACATATTGTTATGTTTAGTACATCTATATGTAACAGAGATTCTTACTGTTATTTGGTTCATACAGTAGCTTTTATTAAACTATTTTACTAGTTTGATTAAAGTAGATCAATTTCTTTAAAGGTTATATTAAAACTTGTTTCTGATAACAAATGTAGCTTTCCCTGTAGGAAGGAGAGCACACTCATAGTCCTACAAATAGGGGAAATGTACCAATTCCTTCTGATATTTTTGTTACTTCTTTTATGGTAATGATGCCTGAATAAGCAGATTATTTCCTTTCCTTTCCATTGCAATCTTCAGAAGTCCTGTCATTCAGCAGCTTGCAGGAATGGGCTCAGGAGGAAGACCCCAAGACATGAAAGGTTAAGGAAGTATTTTTTTTTTTTTAAAAAAGGACTGGTAGGATTCAAGCTGGTTTTATATCGATCACAGTACTTGCAAGACTGGCTACAGCATATTAAAAGCTACAACTGTTATTAGGAAGGCAGGAAATGTCCTGTTGCATTTCTGAAACACATATCAAGGGAAAGTACAACAGAATACAATCATATGTACATATTTTAAAACCTAAGTGTCAGGACATAGTGTTTGCTTCTCTAATATTTCACCTCTGTAACAGCACACAGAAAACACCAAGAATGCTTAGAGCCCCTAAGCACAACAATGTGACAGCAGTCCTTTTGTTCAGACTCCTTAAAATAGAGAATGATGATCATTACAGATTTTTGCCTTATCCTGACATCTAAAACTCTCACGGAAAATACACTAGAGTGGCATATAATGATAGTACAGAGAAAGGATGCTTAAACCAAAAAGAAAGTACTGTTAAGAGCCAACACATTATCTTTTTTTTTTTTTTAATTGCCGTGTGGTGAATAGGGAGGCTGTGCCATGCATGTCTGCATTCTGCACAAGGCTGATGCAGCACTGAAAAAGCCCTTCAGACTTAATTAGTGTTTTTTTTATTATTGTAATAATCATGTTTCAATGATCCCACAGCCCAAGAGCAGTGAGTGCTGGAACACACAGAACACAGAACTGCAGAGCATCTCTTTGGGGTGCAGAAGTTGGGTACATGCTGTGACTCTTCTCAAGGAGGTGATCACACTGCTGTGGCTCTCCACGTTACTTGTGTGAATTGCTCTGTACTCCCCGAACTCTCCCTTGCTCTTCTCTCTCCTTCTCCTGCCTCGGCGCTGCCCTCGTTCCACTGCTGGATCCTCCCCGCCCTCCGGGTCCTCCGTGCCACGACTGCCGGGCAGCTCAGGGCTTTCTGCTCTTAAATCGCGTTTTTATTGCCACACCTCTCGCTCTCGGTGCCGGTCTGTAAACAGGCAGAGCAAGTGGGNCACACAGAAAACACCAAGAATGCTTAGAGCCCCTAAGCACAACAATGTGACAGCAGTCCTTTTGTTCAGACTCCTTAAAATAGAGAATGATGATCATTACAGATTTTTGCCTTATCCTGACATCTAAAACTCTCACGGAAAATACACTAGAGTGGCATATAATGATAGTACAGAGAAAGGATGCTTAAACCAAAAAGAAAGTACTGTTAAGAGCCAACACATTATCTTTTTTTTTTTTTTAATTGCCGTGTGGTGAATAGGGAGGCTGTGCCATGCATGTCTGCATTCTGCACAAGGCTGATGCAGCACTGAAAAAGCCCTTCAGACTTAATTAGTGTTTTTTTTATTATTGTAATAATCATGTTTCAATGATCCCACAGCCCAAGAGCAGTGAGTGCTGGAACACACAGAACACAGAACTGCAGAGCATCTCTTTGGGGTGCAGAAGTTGGGTACATGCTGTGACTCTTCTCAAGGAGGTGATCACACTGCTGTGGCTCTCCACGTTACTTGTGTGAATTGCTCTGTACTCCCCGAACTCTCCCTTGCTCTTCTCTCTCCTTCTCCTGCCTCGGCGCTGCCCTCGTTCCACTGCTGGATCCTCCCCGCCCTCCGGGTCCTCCGTGCCACGACTGCCGGGCAGCTCAGGGCTTTCTGCTCTTAAATCGCGTTTTTATTGCCACACCTCTCGCTCTCGGTGCCGGTCTGTAAACAGGCAGAGCAAGTGGGTAGATGCGGGCCAGGGAGCAGGGCCACTCTCCCCAAAACGTCAGCCTCTCACGGCCCCAAATCTGCTCTCGCCCGGCCTTGGGTCGGACTGCGTGGCTGCTGCTGAGACCTGACAATCCAAAGGATGACTCAATAATTTCAGGGGGGGCCCCTCCTGCCTTTTGCCTTTTCCCTTTCCCTTTGGGGAGGTTCGCAAACGCGCTCCGCGTGTGGGGACGCTGCTGTTTGCCCCGCTCTGTCCCTGTCAATTACCGCGCAGTTTAATTACCCTGTCAATTACCGCGCAGTTTAATTACCCTGCCCCTCCGCAGGGCCC
>VZRZ01008454.1:3122826-3214417 GCA_013398175.1 Climacteris rufus | reverse complement strand
CTGGGCGGGGCGGCCCCGCGGGGGGCCGGGCCCGAAGGGTTTGAGGCCGGGGGGCGCGGGTGGGCCGCGGTGGGGCAGTGCTGCAATAAACCTTGTTCTGACCGAGTTCCTAAGCACTTTGTGCCCGTGGGCACTCGCTTTTTCCAAACTACGAGTCTCGGGCTGCTCGCGATGGGTCGTGATAGGGAAGGATGGGGTCGGGCTTCACTGCGTTTGTCTGCGGAAAGGGTTCGCGTTCCGCTGCTCGCGAACAGCCTCGCTGGGCTTGCTCTGAAAATCTCGTCCTTTAAGTGCGCCACTATTCCGGTGCGCTCTTCCTGACTTGTTAGGTGTGTTTTTGAAGGCTCCGCTCGATTTATCCTGGTTGTTCCCACGTGCGTAAATACAGCTGCTCTCCTAGGTGGGCGGACGTTTAAAATTGTATATATTCTTTCGCAGGAGCTTGCTCGGGCGAGCTGTTTGATTCCCTTGGGAGCTGAAGGGGCGCTGCCCTGGGCAGTGAAAGCGCAGGGAGCGCCGTGGACGCGCACCAGCTCTACAGGTTTTATATTTTAATGTCTCCTCTCTCGAAGTCTACCTGGATAGAGAACAATATACTTCTGTCTTATTATATGGTTGCACTAAAGCTTCTGTGACTCCCTGTTTATTTCAAATGTGAGTTCATTAGGCACTTGTGAAATATACAGTGAAATACACAGTTTACAGTGAAATATACAGTGAAACAAACAGTGAAATACACAGTTTACAGTTAAATATACAGCAATTGCATCTTTCAGGTGTTGCTTTTGCGGTAGCAAGGTGGGAGGGCACTGGTTGTGTGTTGGCATATTCAAAAATCAAATATTACTGAAATACTACTTTTCAGAGGAAGTGGCCTCCTTCCAAGTGACTGCTTTTTGGTATGATGCTTTATTTTTCTTGGAAACACCTTCCCTCCCCCCACTCCTGATGTGAGCCTTTTATTAAAATGATGCATTTGGAGTAGGGTATGGCTGTATCACAGTCAGCAAACACAGCACGAGTCGATGCCTTTGGGGCTGAAGGACTGCTTGTAAGGCAGGTTGCTCAAGCAGGCATTCTCTATTTACAATATTCAGGCACTCCATTTTCTTAATGTGTTTTCTGTTTTCTCTGCCTGTTAAAGGAAATAGCCCGCAGTTTGTGTCCTAGGAGTGCTCTCCATTGAGTCAAGCATGATCTGGGCTTCTACTCGTGGTTTTTAGTGAAATGAGCGTATGTGAATATATATGGCTAAAATGTTTTGCATTGCTGAAATTGACGGTAGGTATCTTTCTCAAATCCCTCTTTACAGTGTAATGAGACTTTTCTTCTCTTTGCTTCCCAGACACACCAAAGTTATTAACCGGGGGGAAATTGTATCACCAGCATGTGATTTCTTTAAAAATCATCCAGCCAAGGAAGTCACTCTTCTTATGGTAATAGGAAATGAGTACATCATCTAATGTTCTGTTCATAAGCCTAATTTAACTGCTTGAGGGGAGATGGGCTGATTTAGAAACAACTATTTTAATTAGCTCGTGCCATTAAATTGTTCGAATGTGTTTTTCTTTTGGGAGGGGAGCTTCATTGGTAATGAGATCAATTTTAGATTAACCATATAAGTATACCTTGCATTTGTTTAGGCTCTCTGTTTATCATGTGTTTAGTCAGTGTTCACGTATGTAAACTCTGGATGAGATCAGCTACTGGAATGGAGCACAGCTGGGCTGACAAGAAAATAGCTGTGCTCGTTTGTACCAGCTGAATGTGTGTCCCCTCTGTGGTCAGAACTTACCTGTGATTTATTTTCAAGTAGAGATGGGGTGGCTTCTTGGTCAGATACACGAGTCATTGTGTCAAGGAAATGTAAGTTTTTGTTTCTGCCCTGGTCCTGATTTCTTGTGTAACCTGGAGCAAGCCCATAGTTCCCTTACACTTTCTTTGTAAATTGAGAATAATTCTTTCCTCTCTCATATGGGTATTATTAAGTTTAATTCAGTGCTGTATGAAGTGGGATAAATACTTAAATTAGTTGGTATGCAGTGACAGTCAGAGTAAGAAAATAAATACAATTTAAAGCTGTAGGCAAGCTCCTCAGCAAGGTTAAGTTGAAATGGTTTCTCTAAACCCCTGAAGGTGTGTAGGTTCATATGAGCTGAAGGTCTGATCCATATGCATTTCTTGAGAGGTCTTCTGTAGTTCAGCCTCTACAAGAATATCAGGGTTTGCATATTGGAGATGCTGTAAAGGCTGGAAGGAGTCTGTAAATGTTACTTATTAATGGTCTCTATTAATAGAAGACAAAAAGCTTGTGTTAAATTTTTCAAATTGGCAGTGCATTTAAAGCTGAAGTACATTTGATCCTGGTGGCTGCACAGAAGTGAAATAGGTCACCATCTCTACTATGGTGGGCTTTTTCATCCTTTGCTTTGACAGCACTTTGCAAAGCTTGAGGAGAAAACTTACACACAGCTGTAGAATACTTACTTTAATTAAAAAAATAAAATGTCTGTATAATCTAATGGAAAGAAATAAGAAAGCTGAGGAAACACCAAAATATCTGCAGGCTACTTGGCTGTGGTAAAATGACTTTGAATTAAAAATATATACTGTACTTGCCCAATAGAATGTAAAATATTATTTATTTACTGTGATGGTGGGTGACTCACTTATTTCTGTCCCACATTAAATGGTGAGGTTCATGAACACTATCTCCAGGTTAATATTTCACTGTTCTCCAAGTCTTTTTGTCCTTGACAAATATTATACAGCTTCTGTATATGGTTGATCTTTTCTCACTAAATGTGGTTAGAGAGAAAATTAGTTTTGGCCCACACCAAGTACACTTCTAAAAGAAAAGGCCTGAGGGGGAGACTTTATGTAATAACCCTTTACCCCCCCTGCATGGCAATCAAGTGCAGCCAGAAATGGCTCTGAGCAGCTGGGGAAGGCATTGGTTGGTGTGCAAAGGACAGTTTAGCTCTGAGGTTGGCCAACAGCAGCACTTCCCTCTGGTCCTGGACTGGCAGAACTGCAGGGAGGGTCTGTACAACTCTTCTGCTCTGGGGCTGTGCTACAATCACACACTGCAGGGGTCTGTACAGTCCTTTGGGGTTTTGCCTGTCACACTTTGATCCAACTCAGAGCAGCCAGATGCTGTTTCGTAGTCCATATAAAAATGGATGGATGTAGAAGATGGATGCCAATCAGCAGAGCATTTCATGTTCAGCTTCAAGCTCTGTACCTGTAGAGAGCACCTATCTTCTACTTCCTAGTTTACTTACATGCTCTGCTAATTCTTTAGATTGGATTTCTCCATTTCTTTTCAGTCACCGTGGCCAACAAAGGGTGTCTGGGTGGCAGAGTAACAGGGTTCATTTGTTTCACAGAAATGTGTTGCCTGTTACTCACACAGGCTACTGATGCTGCAAATATCAGGATATTAAAAGTGAATAATGAAAGAGACCTGATGCACTGCATTTTCATATAGACTGGTGGATTGTGCAGGCTTTAGGCACAGCAGTCTTTAGCTGTAAGATATCCGTGTTGGAATACGTGTAGGAAGATGTCTCCAGACATCTTGTCTCTAGGCAGATATCCACATTAAATAAGGAAAGAGCAGGAGGGAGAATAAGGTGGAAACTGCAAATCTATGCCAGGCAATAATAGAAAAGCTTGTAAACTATGCTATTTGATACTTGGAGAGAATCCAATTTATTTTTTCCCCCCTTGTACTGAAGGTGATGACAAACGGTGAGCCTGGTTCTGTTCCCCCTCCACCAAGGTTTATATAAATATATCCACGCAGCTTGACTCCAAGGGCAGGTTTTCTTTCCCTACTCTATTCTTTATGTTTAGGCTATTTGCAACTCTCCCTGACATTTCACTAGGACTTCTGTGGCTTCTTTTTCATCAGTATATATTTTTTTAATTACAGTGTTCTTCTTTTCTTCCTCTACATCCTCCAGGAAGATATGTATTTGTGTTTTGCTAAATCTTTTGCTATGTTTTGGTTTCCTTCTGTCATAGAAGAATGTTGGGTGAAAAGAAAACTACTACTTTGTCCCTGTTCTTTCTCCTGTATTGTGTCATTTTGTTCTGCTAGACAAACTATCTTTGATTTAGTGGGGTTGAAGTACGAGTGCATAATAGATTATCTGTCACTGGACCAAATCAATCATGGTTAACAGTGTATTGACAGGACACATAGCAACTATCCTTGACCTGAGGTTGAAAGTACCTGTTGGCAACATCATGTGGTTCTTGCTCCTGCTTGGCATGATCTTTGAGGCAGAATATTCTCTATCAGCTCTTTTATTATAATATATGTACTAGTTTTCTCTCAGCTTTTTTTTAACTGATATAGGCCTCCCTTTCATTTGTGGAGCACAGAAAAACCCAGCCAGGCATGTCTCAGAGTTTTAAAAATAAAAGAGAGAGATTTAGATTTTAGATTTATGATTTAGATAGAAGCCAGCCTTTGAACACTGAGATTACAGTGAGATTTTCATTGTAGTTAGGCTGCCATTTAATTGCCCAGGCCAGGATGGTTTACATATTCATTTGTGGTATCTGATACTGTTTTTGGAAAATATGGAATTGTTTTTGTCCATTATGGGAGTTCCTTTGCTTCTTTGTTCACTTTAAGCATTGATGCTTAAGCATTTCTTTCACACAGCCCTAGGCACTTCTAATAGCATCTTCTAATGTTACAGCCAGATGTTCCTGCTGTTTGTTGTACAGCTCAGTGCTGCAGTAGTTTCTGTTGGAGAAGGAGTCTTCTTCTTCCCCAACAGGGATGTTTTGGTATTTGCTTTGTGCCCCTGGAGACAGGGCCAGACTGAACCGTTCCTCTGGGCTGTGATGGACAGGTGAGGTGTGAGTCTTGTTCTCAGTCATAATGCTGCTTGTCTGAATTCAGAAATCAGAAGGGTAGTTTGAGCGTGCGAACCTCCCTGTTGAACTTACTGGTCCTTAAGTTCAATGTGTGTTTAAATGCTGTGCTGAAGTAGGAGCTTATTTTGGGTCTCCGTGCATCTTTACAAAGATGAAATGGTGATGTGGAGTAAGTAAAGTAATTACTACCAAGCGAGAAATAAAAGACTTGGAGGAATATTATTGATGTACTTTGCTGCTTCAGGAAAAATGTATTTGGTCATCTTCCAGGCAGGCAGTGTCTTTGCTCTAGTTTGACTTGCACTTTATGGACAAATGAAAATATATTTTGCCTATAACAGTGTTACTAAATCTTCTTTATCTTACTTATCGAAACATCCATATATTCATGCAAGAATGACCCAACTTCTACCAGAATGGATTTTTCCTCATTGTTCCTTATTTTCTTTTATGGAAATGGGTGGTGTTTAGTCTGGAGAAAAGGAGGCTGAGGGGAGACCTTATCATTCTTTACAACTGCTTGAAAGGAGGTTATAGTGAGGTGGTGGTGGTTCTCTTCTCACAGGTGGCAAGTGACAGGATGAGAGGAAACAGCTTCCAGTTGTACCAGAGGAGGTTTAGATTGGATATTAAGAAAATATTTCTTCACAGAAAGGGATATAAAACACTGGAATAGACTTCCTAGGGAAGTGGTGGTGTCACCATCCCTGGAGGTGTTCAGAAATCATGTAGATATGTCACATGGTTTTACGGTGAACATGGTGTTGGTGCTATGTTGATGGTTGCACTTGATGATGTCAAAGGTCTTTTCCAACATGAATGATTCTATGATTCTATCCAAATGCTGTCTTGCATTGTCTCCTAATCCAGGCACCGGAATGCCTTCTGTTTGCATAATTTATAGGATGTTAATATCTTTGCTGCTCCTTATCTGCCAAACAAGGGGCTTTTTGAAAGGGAAAGTGAAATATTTTGTTCTGTGGACCAGCTTGTAAATCCATGCTGTTAGCAGGGGCAAGGTGGTACCTTGATTTTTATTTGGGTCAGAAGTGAGGAGATTTATGGTGAATCTTAGCTCTTGCTCTTCTGTATTTGTTTCTTTTTCTTGTTTGATCTATGCAAGAAACTCACGGCCCGAAGTGGGATCATGGTGCTATTGACCTATTGCAAGCTGACTGAGAGAAAATTGTATTCCCAAATTGCTAATCAGTTGAAACTTCACCACAAAGACACAGCCAGGCGCTGGAGGGTTGATCTGCACCCGTTTATCCTTATCCTGTTGGCAGTCATGTTCCTGCACCGTTCACTGACAGCAGCTGACACCGTGCCCAGTTACCTGTGTGCCACGGTGGGAAGTTGAACTGGGGGTGGTGGAATGCCTGCCTGGTGAGTAAGCAGATCCAGGGTTTCCTGTGGAGCCTCACAGGATGCTTCAGATGACCAGAACCCAGCCTCCTACTGCTGTGAAAACAGGTGGAAACTCTGAGCTTGTCTCACTGCTTGAAAATGTGGAGATGTGAAATATGCTTTGTACCCACAGGTATCGCTGATTTACTGGTTTTTGTGGGAATTCTTGCATGCATGCAAAAGGGTAATGATGTGAACCATATTCCTAGAAAAGCTTGACATAATTCTTAGGTGAAACAATATCAGGCAGTATCAGTTGATTTGTATGTAGATATCTAAACAATAGATCATGCTGTAAGAGGATCATGTATTGCAAAACTGCAGGGTTCCAGCAGATTTATTCCTTGGGACAAAGCTGTGGAATTAAGTAATTCTGTGTTCCCCTGTGTTTTTCATTACTTAAATGCTGAGCTTCTGCAGACAAAACTTTAAGGAACTTTGAGCATCATCATACAAAGAATTCAGACTATCGTTTTGCCAAGAACTCCTAGTGAATGAATGAATTAAAAAGAAAGTATCATTTATCATGATAACGCGTAATCAAACATAGAGAAGTTGAACTGAAAACACAGACAAAGAAACTGCATTTTACACACTTCATATCCTTCTCATGGTGAGAATTTGAAGATACCCATCTGTTTGATTTTTTCCCCTTAGCTAGATTGTGGTATCCATATACTCCTCATGTCCAGACCAGCAGAACTGAAATATAAACCTGGCTCAGTGTGAGAGCTGTGATGGATTTTATGACTCTGTTGCAAAGTTTCACATTTCTAGATGCCAGACCAGGGAACTACATCTCCATTTCAGAAAAAAAAAATGATCTCACAGTGTGCCTACTGTGTGATTTGTGTGCCAGTCACACCTCTTGTCACTGTGTGCAGCACACATGCAATGCACTTCTGTATTTTCCTTGGCTCGAGTCTGAGGGATGCCCCATTTTAAGAAAGTGTTTGAAGTTTTTATTAATGCATTTATTATGGTGTAGTATTGGATTATCACCTGCAGGAGCCCAAACATGAAAAGAGTTTTGTGATATCCAAGCAGTACAGGACTTGTCTCAGAACATAGAGATGGAGCTCAAGTGGGGAACCCTGATCATTGTTTATGGTCATTATGAAACAAATAAACAGGAGAAACAGGTGATATTGTAAAGAATGGTACTGACCTTTGTTTTGGTTTGGACAAAATAATGAAGTTCTTACTTTACATTTGTATAAAGCAGAGACAGAACTGGTATAAAATATGCAGGTCTGACATCACTACTTATTTACAGTTACATAACCTGATACTTTTTATCTTCTTTTTCTTTAGCTGAAATGGTTATGATATCAATACAAGTAAGGTAGATGCAGGATGTTTTAAATTTTCCAGAGAAAAATACTTTTTAATGTACCAGTCAAGCAGCTGCTGCTTCTCATTGCTATGAAGGTAAATCAGAGCCTTGCAGAGTTTTCAGGAGAACAAAGTCGATGTTTTGTGTAAGTAAAGCCATTGTCTGGGGTGAGGACAGAGCTGATGTAAATGCATATGAAGTTACAGAAGGGCAAGAGCAGAAGACAAAAGGCAAATGTTTCCGGAAATTCCAGTGTTCTGTTACGGGATTTTTTTAGATGCTGTCTAGAGTTTTGGCACCAGTTGCTGTTGTAAAGAGGGTGGTATGATAGGTCACAGGTTTAACCCAGAATTTATCTGTTTCTTTTAATATTGGAGATAGCCAAGAACTGAGGTGTATACTGTTTTTTTTTCAGTTATTTGCTTTTCTACATTTCCTCTCCATGTGTCCCTGGTGATCTGTTCTACTGTTAACGAACAGATTGTTGTCCATTCCCTAATAATCTCACAAGAAACCTTATCAAGGACTCAACCATTTTTCTTAGTAAATTCCATGATTTCTGAACTTTGTGTATGAAATAGTAATGCATCTCCTTCCATTCACTCCAACTCTTCTGGCATCTGTGTGTTCCTTTAATGACATTCATAGGCATACCACCTGTTCCAGCCACCACTGTTTCTCCTTTCAAGAGTTCAGAGTACTCTCACCAGCTCATTCCTCAGGACTTGAGTGTGACCACATGCTCCTTTCCCAATAGCTTCCCTGCAGGACTGTGTTTACATAGACTCACTTTCTGTTACTCCAAATGTTTGATCATGGTGCCATTGCTGAAAGAAAATGTTTAGCAGGATCAAAATTGGCTAACCTTTGCTCAATTGAAATGCTTGTGGAGCACAAAAGAAGTGAGATTACCAAAGATATGAATGAATTCTCATCCTTCTCAGACTTAGGGTGGTACTGAAATGCTGCTCCTTTATTATCCTTGGGGTTTGGGGGGAGAGGTTGGGCTTGTTGGGAGATTTTGTGGTTTGGCTGGGGTTTGGGACCACAGTGATGCTCTTTTGGTCCTGGAGGAGCCACCAGCTGATGTTTTGAGATTGTTCTTTCTGGTTTCTTACCTAGCAACATGGATACTTGATTGAGTAGATGTGCATGGGACAGGAAGAAATACAATGAACATGGTGAGCAAAAGGAACTAAAGCACAACAAGCAAAGAGTCAAAGGAACTTGGACCTCCCTTTACTCCTGCAAATGGATGGCCACATTACCTGCTAAAGCACTGCCTCCAGGGCCAGGGAAGCTCTTGTGAGACCCCCAATGCCATCTACATGCTCAGCTGCTCAGCATGTCCCGTTGTGTCAAGCACCTGTGATGGGCTTGGTTGTTTTATTTTGTGTGGTTCAATGCTACTGTTCCTCTGTGGTTGAGTATTCTTTGTGATTAACATCCGCTGAAGTTTTCCAGGCATGGTGGTGGAAACCAGCTGGTTACATAGAGGCAATCCGGGCTGCTGTGCTGCCTGGCATGAGGTCTAGTGTAGAGATGTGAGAAGATGAGAGAAGGGTTTGGGGTCTTTTCTTTTTCTGTGGTGGTTAAATGCCAAGGCTCTCAATAACTTCAGCTCCAGCTGGGTCATTGGGATTCTGAACTATGTAGTTCAGCATAGTTTATGGATTTTAAACCTGTCACATTGTACTTTTATTATAGATACGGTCTCATACTTGCAAGCTGTTTTCTTGATCTTTTGCCAGCAAGGCTTTTGTAGCAGACCTTGGAAGATATACTGTAGCAGCTCCCTTTTATAATATCTATCATTAACACCTCTTTGGCATCTTGAAGAATTTCTTCTTTGCTGGAGATTGGAGCAGTTGATTAAGCAGCCTTTTGCTGTCCTCAGGCAATTTCTCAGCTTTCCACCTTGTTTCAAATCTACCTTTCTAGCAAAGGTCCTGGAAAAAGGTTGTGGCAGGGCAACTGCAGCCCTTACCTTCATGGTAATAATAAACTGTTTGAAAAATTTCAATCAGGCCAAAGCAGAGAGACAGCTTTAATGAGGATTTGTAGTGACCTTCTGTTTCATAGTAGGTGGATTCTGGCACATTGTCAATTTTAATTCTTACTGATCTTCCTGTGGCTTTTGATACCAGAGATCATAAGTTTCTCTTAAAATACCTGTAGGAGCTCCTGAGCCCTGTGGGCTCCGTTCTGACATTGCTTCATTAGTATTTGCCTCAGTGGTGCCAGTTTGTCACTGTAAATATCTCATCTTCTGATATTGCCCCTGTGAACTGCCAGGTTCCCCAGGGCTATGAATTGGGCGGGTCCCTGGGATTCCTCTATGTATATGTGAACTACAGCTTGCATTCTCAAAACTTGTACACATTATAATAACATGCAGAAAGTGCTTGGACTGGTGTTCCTGTGTATACGACAACAGCGCTGGCAGGCTAAAGTTCAGACTCTAAAATGATGCAAAAGTAAATGCTACCAAAAATGGGTTTAGGGCTGTCTACTCTCTTATTTTGATTGAATCACATTGATTTGGTTTTGATTTATTTTCTTAAATTACAGATGTAGTCTAGGTATGGGGATGAGATTTATCTGTTTCTGGTTAGCCATGTAATGCTGGAGAAGTATTTCTGGATGCCAGTAGGCAGCAGAGACTGACTACTGTGACTGGTTTAGGTGATAATAACAATAAGATGTGCTGGTGGAAAATAATCAACTTGCTACTAAACCATCAACTTTTCCTATGTAGCAGAACTTTACTTATGGACCATGTGTTAGAGGCTTCTGCCTAATCCTTTAGAAAATTTAAAAATTGAAGATGTGGCACCTTTATTTCATGTACAGAATGAACTTTTTTTAATAGTTAACCTGACATGACTATTCTTTTTTTTTTTTTCTTGACACCTACTTATTTTTCTAGTAACTTGAGGTAGAGTTAATCTCATATTTAAGGTATCAATAGATAAATAGCTACCACTGGGCTAGATATCTTGACTGTGGAGTTTTATCTGTGGAAAGACAGACTGTACCTGTGACATTATTAATTTCACCCATAAGAAGTGTTCTAGAGATTTAAATCCTTGGCTTCAGCCAAGGAACTGATCCATTGCAGTTTGGAGAGTGGGGGGTCTATAGAAGATTATGGTCAGAAGAGATGCAGGCTTGGGAAGCAAAAGCACAAAAAGGCAAAATGTTGAGGAGCCCCCAACCTGTGTGTGTGATGCTTGCATGGCACACACTGTTTAGCAGTACCACTCGTGCTGATCTTGCCCCCTCCGAGAGCTCCAGCACGTCGGTGGGAGCCCATTCTGAGGGCTGGGTTCATGAAGTGCTTGGGCTCACTTCATTTGGGGAGATACTTTTGTGGGTGAGGGAAGAGACCTGGGCAGAATTAGTTCCCTGGAGAGCTTCTGTGTTGCACTGCACAGGTCAGGACAAGTGTCCAGAACATGGGAGGAGCTCTGCCATGACTTTTTTGTCTCTGCCACACAGGCAGTGGTTTCATAACACAGTGTGTCTGAGCTTCTAGATCATGGAACTAGTTCAATTAAACTGTCCATCTTAGAAGAAGAGCTAGTTGATAATTCACCTTGTGATTCAGTGTATATATCCTCAAAATATACTCTCCTATTTGGATCATATTTCACTTTGAAATTATTTCTAAGTTCTCTTATTCACAACCACTGTGGATTTAGCTGTGGAAGCTAAATCTGACAGGGATTATGAATTGGAGTCCACCACCAGCACAGTTCACAGTCCAGGATATTAAAGTGAACTGAAATCAATAGTGGTTTGCTTTATAATGTGCCTGCCTCAGAACTGGAAACTGAAGAATGGACACATCACCTGGATTTGCCTCTGCAGCTTTCAGCAGAGGGTAAGGTAGCAAATACCAAGAAAGTTGAACTTTGCTGAACAGGACTTGGAAGATTTCACAGGGAAATTATCTTGTTTGACAGCTTGTTTCCTGTGCTGCTTGTTTACTGCTCCTCTCTGTGTTTTGAGTTGCATTTGACACATACTAAGTTAGCTTGTATTTATCCTTTACCGAGTTTCTTCAAATTTTGAAATCTCATGCATTTTTGCTATTTATCTCAAATTGCTGTCAGCTGTAATTATCACACTGTTTTCCTAACTACAAATTAAAATGCTAACTAAACCCAAGACAACAAACCTCCTATTCCACAAGACAATTTCTGTATTTAATACCCTGCTTCTGGTCAGTTATTATACAGTTCTTATCTGTGTAATTCATTGTTCTCTCTTCCACCTGGTCAGAAAGGACAAGGTAGCAGCTTACCTAAATACACATCTAGAAATTGTTTAATTATTTCAAGTTATTTTGACTGTTTCTAGTTTTATCTAGCTGGCTTTTAATTCCTTATTGTCTAATTAAATTCAAAGAAATGGTAGTATTAGATGCTTTAGTTAAACAAAAAATGTTTTGTTTGCTAATAGAACATTATCCAATTAAAAGAAGCAATTAGTAATTTCATTAGCTTTGAAGTAGTCTCTAAAAAGAGTGGTATTCAGTAGATGCTGTCCTGCTTCTTCTCTGAGTTCTTCTAAGGCTTGGAAGTTCATAAACGTTGTTCCTACATAACGACACTTTCATAATAGAAATTATTAGGAATATGCCTAAGTTTGCATGCTAGTTCTAGTTCTGCCAAACAGTGCTGTAGGTGTTTGGTTTATTGTTGTTGTTGTTGGTGGTTTTTTTTAGTTTCTCAGCCTCTCCCAGCTGACCACGAGTTTTCAAAAACCCTTGTCAGTGCTATGGTAAGTGGCAGTGAATTCTCTCTCAGCCCTACGATGTGGATGCCTGAACCAACAGGTTCTGTGCTCAGTTTTCAAGGGCTGTTGCCTTACTGCTCTTTTCTGTAGTTGTGTTGGATGAATCCAAGGCGCTGTGACCATCAGATAGCATTGCTGAGCTGTAATGTTAAGGTCCTGTTTATTTCCATGAACCAGAAAGACAGCATCAAACCTTATGACCTGAACTAAGTATTCCCAGCACAGCTCCCCTCCCCCAGGGGCTGCGCTGGCTTGGTGTTAAATAGCATATTGATTACAAGATTGCAGCATTTTGTATATAGAAAGTGAATGGTCATGGGCTTTTACATTTCAATTGCCTATTTATCTCTGTAGAAAATTGTCTATATTCACAGAGGAACTGTTTGTGGTGATCCAGCACAATGCAGGGGGAAATTACTTGGGACAAAGAAGCAGATACATGCTCTTCTGGGGACTCTCTTCTTCAGGAGTCCTCATACCTTTGTGTGTGAACATCAGTGGCAGCTGAAAAAGTGTCAAGGCTTTGCCTGTGTTACCAGCCATGCACAACACGGTGTCTCTTCTTTCCTTCCTCTCGTGTCCCAGCTCATAAGGATGACGGATAAAACATGAAGGATGTCTTAATCCAAAATGCAGTATATTCAGTTGTGAAGGATTCCTGCTGTCCTGTCTAGGGAAAGTGGCAGTATCTTTCCAGTGGCTACACCAACTTTCATATAAGGAATCAAGAGGGGGTTAAAGCTACCTCTAGTGTAACATGTTTTATGAATAATTGGGTAAAGCAATTTCCTGTGCAATTTGGGAGTGCCCAGGATTCCCAGTGCCTTGTGTGTATTGGCACTGGTACAAGTGTGTGTACACAGTGTGACCATGTTCAACTTCATTTTATAGTTCCAGTCCAGTCTGTTTGCCTGCTCAGTTTATGGATGAGTTCAGTGAGGCTGCTTCCCATGTAGTAGAGTATTTCACACTGGAGTGAATTGACCTAAAATACAGTTGCACACCTGTCTGTGAAAAGCATTGCCCCATTTTGGTCATTCAAGCTATTCTAGGACTTTCTAAGAAGAAAACAACTCTATTCATCATTCCTGCTGTCAAACAGAAAGGGTGTTCACACGAGAACTTGTTACTGCACTTGTTAGATGAAGGCAAGGTCAGATAAGTGACATAATCACGGGTACCAAGTGGGAGCTGCCCACAGGCTCCCGTGTTCCCATTAGGGCTAAGTTTAACAAGAGTTTATCCTGTGGCCAAAGGACACACCCAGGACATCACTCCAGGGGCCTGAAGGCCAGGCTGTGCAGGCAGCACAGCACAAACCCCACACTGCACAGGGTAAGTGTTAGGTGGATCACTCACTCCTTGATGGATGGTGGCTTCTGCTCAAGACCACTGCAAAGCCCATGTCCCTTTTGTTTACAAATCAAAACTGTAGTATCAGAACAGGAAAGATAAATTACTGGTCAGATGGTATCCAGTGTTGCTCAGATTCTGAATGCCCCAGTGTTAGTTTCTTTGAATGAGATTTGGGATTCCAACTATGTGTGTAAGTAGTGTGCAAAATTGATTTCCAGTATTTTCATATCCTGCTATCAACACCAGGGATTATTAAAAAACAATTGCTGGTCTTAGATGCAGCTCTAGAGTTTTATTTGTATTATAGCAGCAATACGTCTGTAGAGAAAGGCAGCAGAGTCAGTAGCTATTGATACACTAGGAAGAAAAGCTTCATTAATGTATTTTATGAGCGGGAGGAATTCAAAGAATGTCCCAATATCATCAATCTCACCATTACTGTGTTACCACAGCTGGAAATGTGGAGAATGTCGTATCAATTGAGTCTAATGTAAGTCTTTGGACAAAGTCACAAAGAGAATTGTGCACATTCAAATCCTGATGCTGACCTTACTCAGGAACTCGACCTGCTCAGTCCACACTGCCTCTGCATTGAAAACCTGAGCTCCTTCTTTATGCAGAATTTCCTTTAATTTTCTAATTTTACATACAGTGGTTATAGAAATCAAAACAGTGAGAAATACATCTAGTTATGCTCAAAATAAAAAAATCTATTTAAAATGTTTTGAAACACCTGCAATTTATAACAATGTGTCTCTCCAGACATCATCTGCTGATTTACAGAGCAGTATTAATAGCAGAATATTTTTAAATATTTCAGATTACCAATTCTAGTCAGACCAAATATGAAGTAGGTAATTTACAAGACTACATCAGGAGTCAGCTGGGAAGTTGTGAAAGTAAGGAAACTTGAATTTCCTTGACAGATGCTGTACTAAAATTTTGATTGTTTTTCATACACTTAATGCCAAAAACAAGGCAGATTTAAAAAATAGCTGAAGGTATACACTTATTATTGTGGTTTTGCATGCATAATCCATATAGCTGGGTAATTTGTGCAAAAATCAAGGCAGAGACAAAGGAGATTTTTAGAAAACTTGAACCTGGAAACTATTGGAGAAGTATGTCTCAAACTTTTGCATAACCTGCACTGCTGCTTACTATGAGCTGTTGTGAGGAAGCATTTTGTTTTGTCATTTCAAAGGAAAAGGTGAGACTTGTGACTCCTGCACTGAGTATCCTTCAGCTGCAGAGCTGAAGTGTTTGTGCCTGTGTTTGCACACACATCCGTTTGCCACATGCAGCTCTTTGGATGGCATTCTCCCGTGGGTTTTGTGGCTGTGCTCGTTGCCGGGTTTTGCTGTGCCTCTGCTGCCCGGTGTAAGGTGAATGTGGGGTGCTATCCAGCCTGTAAATGCCAGGCTGGAATTAGTGCTTTAAGGATCAAATCCTTTGTGATGAGAACTACAGTGCTCTAAGCTCCATCAGGTCTCAGAGTGTCAGGTAGAACAAACAGGCTGAACCATTGAGGGAAAGAGCTGCATTCTGATTACACTGAATTACCTGGATTTCAAAATGTAAAGATTTGGGTGTTTTTAAATACAGTATGTTAAAACTGCTTCAAGGTGGCTAATGGTGTTTTGTTTTGGAAGGACTCCACAAAGTAATTATTACACAGTCCTGTAACTGCTATAGAATGTAGGAAACCCAGAGAAAATAATAATTAAAATTTTAAATGTGTGGGATTTGTGAGGGTTATTTTTCTTCCCTCTGAGAAAATTCAGTTGTTCAAATGCCTGCTAATTAGGCTAGGGAAGGTCTATATTAGATTACCTTCTCTCCTCCCTCTTTCCAATGTATTTGGAGAGTATGTTTCAAATTATTTACAGTCTTGAATTGGTGAGATATTCCCAAATGTTTCAATGATTTTTTTTCCCTACTATTGCCTTAGATGTAATAGAATTAGTTCTCTCATTTTTATTAGGTCATTCAGGCTGATGTATATCCTGAATGAAATCTTATTATTTCATATTTAACTATTAGTTAACCAAGGAGGATCTGATATTTCTTTTGTTTTAAATTCCCATATTTTGTATTTCAAAAACGTGGGATGAGATTTGTAATGGTATCTTAATTCCTTGTTATTATTTTTATCAAATACATTGCTTTGTGGCATTATACAGGATTTTATTGTCCTCTTTGGCTGTTGTTGGGCTTTTTTTCCCATCTGGTTCATACTGTTTTAGACTTACTCTGAACATACACCCAAGCAGTGCACAGCACTGTTGAATCTGTTCTGTTTTCCTGATATGTATGAAGCTTTGATTCCTGATTAGTTTGGTTTTTTCCCAGAGGATTCCCTCTCCTCCTCCATCCTTTGTCAGTCTGGTCCCTTTCACACCTTATGGGGAGTAGGAAATAATCCTACCATTAAATTGAGCATATATAATCTATTTTTTTTTTTTCGTGCCATGATTACAGCAGTCTCCCTTCAGTTAACTAAATGTTTTGTCCTGTCAACTCTTTTGCAGATCAGGTTATTAAGGAGTGGAATATTGATTATTTAGGATGAGATTTTTAAAGCTTGCCTAGGGGGTTGGGGTGTCCAATTAGAAATTAATGACTTAGAGGCAGCTTTGAAAATCCCACCTGTAGAGTCGAAGCTTTCAAATGAGTCTGAAGTTAAGAGCCATAATGAGTGCACAAATGGTGTGATATTTTCCTGTGACTGGAAGAAGTGTTAAATAGCAGCTCTATCTTCATGTCAAATAATTAAGGAAGTTAACAGAAGTAGACTTCAGATGAGTAAACTGATCCTATTTTCTTTGGAACAGGCTAACAGGCAGCTATTTAGAAATACTAAGGCACAATACAGCCCTGGTAATGACAAGTTTTGTCTAGGAAGTCATGTTATATCTGTTTCCTAAGACAGTTAATCAGAAACTTTGACATAAGCTTAGAGCAAGAATAAAAGCAGGAGATGTAGGTGTAGATTTTTTTTCAATGTAAAGTTATTTTTAAGATGAAAAAATAATAGTACATCAGCCATAAGAATAAAACTAAAGCACGGTTCTGTGTGCCAAAGATTTTTTTCTTTTTTTTAATGATTCCAAGGGTATGGCAGGTGAATCCATTTAGCAAGTCTAATGACTGGAAAGTGGAATGTTTTTCAAATGGCATGGATGAAACGATCTGTAGCCCATCAGCGTACAGCTGGAATGATGTCATACATGGTTATGCTTTAATTCTTCCTGCATTGCTAAAGGGGGAATGGGGTCTGTAATATCCTCTGACTGCCTTGTTGAATGCAAATCCTTGAGCTCAAAATGTAGAGGGTTCTCTTTCTCCACATGACTAATGTTAATTTCTTTAGCAGGAAAAAATTTAATAAGTCTCTCTAATGGTAAATTACCATTTATTGTAAATGTGCCACATAAAGGAAGTAATAAGTCATTATTATTGACCTATTACTGGTCTTTCTGTTTTACCTCTAATTAAATAAAAATGTGCACTTTGAGTTAATATGCTTTTTGTTTGAATGTCCTTTTTTTAGTCCAGACGTGGTGCTAATACTCCAACACACTGTAGTAATCACAACTTCCTCTTAGATTTTGCTTAAACTGGGGATGAAGTTTTCTCCTTAGTGAAAGTTTTCTCCTTTCTCTTTTTCTCCTTAGATACTTTAACTGTATCCCCTCCACTCATTTCTCTCTTTTGGAGACTTCTAGCCTGAATATTGTATTGTTAGGTGACTTCTAGTCACTTGTTTGCTTCTCAGACATGGATGTGGGAGTTTATCCTGTGGGGAGATAGTGCCCTACTGAGCTTCAAACTGATAACTTCAAATATGTAAGTGCGTACAAGAGTGGATTAGAATATAGAAAAATGAAAGGAATTATACAGGAAAGCCAGAAATTTGCAGGGCATGAGTGATGTTACAGTGCAGCTGGTGGAACAGCTGGATGATTGAGGTGATGGTGTAGTGTGTGAGCCATGCACAGTTAAAAAAGGGCCTCAGTTCTCTGCTTTTGGGACACCTGTGCATCTCCAGATTACTGCTGGTAGCAGCTATCCCAAAATAGGCTCAGGAGCTGAGATCATCATCTGGGAACCTAGAAGCAAAGTCTTTTTAAAAAAAAAAAAAAACATTAAAACCAGCTATGCTCATTCTTTCTCATGTTTGAGTTGGGGCTTCCCCCACCACCTCCTCCCCCCCCCGGGTCATTATTTCTTTCTGCATAATAGCACAGGGAAGAATCACAGGAACTGCTTTGTCATTTGATACATAGCCTGGGGGAAAGGCTTTCCTTGGAGCTGGAAAACATGGACTTGAACCTTGTTAGGATGGATGGCATTGAACATGGCCTCTTACACCCTAAACAAAGGTATGAGTACTGAGATAGTGTATGAAGGTGAGCAGTGTAAGCACCACCATATCAGTCATATTTAGGAAACCCTGTGTCAGATCACATAAGCCTGCCCTAAGAAGAAGTACTCTGTGCTGGAACTTGTCTGCAACTCTGAATAAATGTTTTCACTCTGGCATTTCAGATGCTCTGTATGCTCAGATTTTTCTCTGGACTTCAGGTGCACTGGTTGTTTTGAATCCCACTCTGAAATGTCGAGTTCCTCCATTCATTGCAGAAATCAGACTGAAATCTGAATTCCCTCCTTGGGATCAGAAGCCTTGAAGTTAAATGTCATTGCTTGTTCTTTATAGAGCCCTCTGCCTTTTATTGGACAACTCAAATCCCAAGTGTGTAGTCAGAGTGCAAAGGCAATATGTTGCTCATGTCTCTATAGTGATCCTGTTGCAGTAATTGTCACTAGGGGTATTCCAGGGTCACCCTTGTTCAACCACATGTTGGCAACAATACTGTAATGATAGTGGGGCCAAGTCTTTGCTCTGTAGCTCTGTTAGCTCTAATTTAAATATGCTGATGTGAAAGTAACTGCACCAAAATTATTGTAGTATGATGGAAATGTAACCACTGAAAATTGATCTTCAGCTCATGATAGTGAATATGTTAATGAATGTTGACACTTTCTAAGTGAAAATTTAAAACTGAGGCCAGTCTTTCTTCTTCAATGTACATGACTAATCCCACTAAATCTGACTCTCCAGCTCATTGGCCGTTTTTTAAGAAAAGATGTTATGCTGTGGAAGTCAAAAAATGTTGCTGTTACTTGAAAGAGAATTGCTAAAGGGCATTGTTAAGTGAGGTCTGAAAGTCTTCCTAGCCTGTTACGACTGTAGGTAGGTATGGCAGGCTGGGCATGTTGCTGAAGGAGTAACAAAACCTGTTGAAACACCTATCATTAGGGATTTCTCCTGGCATGTAGATATTTTTCTGAACTAACAAGTCTTCTGAAGTGCTGAATTTATTTAAATTTTGTTTACTGATAGTCTTGGTTTCCTTCTCCCAGAGTTCAGCTGCTTCTTTCTAGCAGTCCACTGGTACCCTTAATTCTGTGCTTCTCTTCTCTCCCTTCATGATACCTTCACTTACCTGAACTTTATGTGAGGAACACGGGTAGCTGAGGCCAGATGGTCATGGGATAATGCAATTTAGCTAATTGCCTCTATCCAAGGAAAAAAACCTATCCATTCTGGCAGGAGTGGCATTGCCCTGTAGCTGGAATTCTTACAAAAGAAGAAAAATTTCCTAGAATTCCTAAACGGCTGATCTATTTAGCTCAAACTTTTAAATCCCTGGTGACTGTATTGCTAGTCTTCAACAATAGTCCTTAATAAGATGGAGAAAAAATAGGAAGTCTAATTTCTCTTTTAATGCTCTTGTAGAAGAGTTCTGATGTAGAAAATCAATACTTCTATTCAAAGGAAAGCTATTGAAACAAATAATATTACTGGTTGGCAGGCTCAGCAGGCTTTTTGCTTTGATTACGTTCTTGCTGACAGAACTGCACTGATGTTTAGAAAAATCCAAAAACCAACTTTAAGTGCTTATGCTACAAAACAATTTAAGCCATTTAGTGTGGGGGATATAATTGAAATAAACCTCAAGAGCAAATGAAAATTTCTTGTTTGTGCTAAAAAAAAAATGTTGTATTAATGAGAAAATAGATTCTTTATGTCAACTCAATAACAGCTGCAGTCCCACAAACCCTTTGTTTTGGTTGTTCATGTTTGAATTTTTTTTAAAGTTTGTACTTTATTGAATTCTTAAGTTAAAAATACAATACTTGGAATTTTTTAAAGTTACCTTTTAGCCCTTACTTAATCATAGGCATTTTCCTTGTTATATCTGGAACACAGATTACTCAACGGTCTTTCTTTGTCTGTGCCAGCTCATATAATTCACATTTTTATTACCCTGATCAATTGAAACATTTTATTAAAGGTCAAAAGAAAAGAAAAATTGTAAAATTAGAAATGGAAATGGATTTGATTAATGATTGAAAGGAAATATGGAAGCAAATGATCCAATTTATTACCTTTTTCTGTTTGACAGGTATCTTTGTCTTTGATTCTAGTTGTATGTTTTACTCCAGCTGCTGTGACTATACAACTGTCTGTTCCTTTTCTTTCCAGCCATTTAAAAACATGAGCAAGATCTGCATTAAGCTATGAATGGGTAGACTGGCTGGGAACAACAGCAGTGTACATCATACTATTAAACTTGGGCAAATGTGGGTCTGCTCATCTGCTGAGGGGTAGACCTGGACTGGGCAGTCTTCTGCATGTCCCAGCATAGTCTGTGTAGGTATTTGGTGGTGGTGGAGTCAGGGCTGGATTCGGTGGTGGTAGAATATTTAATGGGCATAAGGCAGTGGAAAATTAAACCATTTTAGCTGTGTACAGAGCATGTTCTCCCTGTTAGTGCCCAGGTTCAGCAAAATACTTGGTGTTCTTAACTGTTAAGTGTGTGAGTGTTCCCCTCAAAGTTCATGCCAGTTAAATGTGAACATCTGTAACTTGCAGAGCTGTAGATTATTTTCTTTTTCTGGTTAAGGCTGTAAGAGGCTTGAGGAGCTTTGGGAAAAGGAAGCCCTCTAAACAGTCAGTGAGGAAGGCATCAAGCAGGAGAAAGTGCACCATGTGCATGACACTCTGCCTGAAAGCAATCAGGCTAAATGAGAAATCTGGCAGAAGGCAGGTGAGGAGGGCACTTGGGCTTAGAGAGAGGGCAGCAGGGCTGACACTACAGCTGGATGCTCCCCAGGAAGCTGACCTGGAAAGGCTTCATTTCCCAGTGTGACCCAGCTGCAGTTATTTGGAGGGATGAGAGTCTAAGTTTGGGAGAAGCTGTTGACTTCCTCAAGAGCAGAGAGGCCCTGCAGAGAGACCTCAAACAAATTAGAGAGATAGACAATCACCAACTGTATGAAACTTTTAGCAAGGGCAAGTGCTGGATTCTGCCTGCATCTGGGATGGGGCAGCCCTGGGTGTGTGCATGGAGCAGGGAATGAGAGGCTGGAGAGCAGGGCTGTGCAAAGGGACCTGGGGGTCCTGCTCACTGCAAGCTGAACATGAGCCAGCAGTGCCCTGGNTCCCAGTGTGACCCAGCTGCAGTTATTTGGAGGGATGAGAGTCTAAGTTTGGGAGAAGCTGTTGACTTCCTCAAGAGCAGAGAGGCCCTGCAGAGAGACCTCAAACAAATTAGAGAGATAGACAATCACCAACTGTATGAAACTTTTAGCAAGGGCAAGTGCTGGATTCTGCCTGCATCTGGGATGGGGCAGCCCTGGGTGTGTGCATGGAGCAGGGAATGAGAGGCTGGAGAGCAGGGCTGTGCAAAGGGACCTGGGGGTCCTGCTCACTGCAAGCTGAACATGAGCCAGCAGTGCCCTGGCAGCCAGGAGGGCCAACCCTGTCCTGGGGGGCACCAGGCCCAGCATCGCCAGCCGGGCATGGGAGGGGATTGTCCTGCTCTGCTCTGAGCTGGGGTGGCATCATCTTGGGCACTGCATGCAGTTTTGGGCACCACAATGTAAAAAAGACATTAAGCCATAGAGAGCATCCAAAGGAGGCCACCAGGATGGTGAAGGGGCTGGAAGGGAAGCTGTGTGAGGAGTGGCTGAGGGCACTTGGTCTGTTCAGCCTGGAGAGGAGGAGAATGAGGTCAGAGCTCATTGAGGTCCTCAACATCCTCACGAGGGGAAGAGGAGGGGCAGGCACTGATCTCTTCACCCTGGTTGACCAGAAACAGGACCCAAGGGAATGACATGAAGCTGAGCTTAGAGGCTTAGGTTGGATATCAGGAAAAGGTTTTTCGCACAAAGGATGACGGGAACAGGCTCCTCAGGGAAGCAGTCACAGCCTGACAGAGTTCAAGAAGCATTTGGGCAGTGTTCTCAGGCACAAGGTGGGATTCTTGGGATGTCCTGTGTGGGGCCAGGAATTAGCTCTGATGATGCTGATGGGTCCCTTCCAATTCAGTATATTCTATGATTCTGTCTGAAGGAAAAAAATTATTCAAGTAATTTATATAAATGTCACATAACATCCATGGCGGATGAAGAGGTTGTATACTTTCCCGATCAGCTTACCTATTGACATGTCTTTCATTTGATATCATCCTGGTCTCTTTCAAACAAAAAACTTTTTTTTCCCTCAACAACCAGATTTGGTGTTCCTTTAGTTGTAGCTCATTTCCCTCCCCCCAGAAAATGCTGCCATATACAATGAACGAGGCTAGAGATTTGTTAAAGTGTCATTGCAGTCTGTTTTGTACACATTGCATCATTACACACAAGGAAGTGAATGGAATTGCATGGTCAGCCCTAGTTTGATATATCTCCGGTTTGGAATTCTGGATTTTTGAAAACTCCATTGTAACAGATTGTGCTGGTGTAACACAAGGCAGGGGTTTTGTGTGCAGTTATACAATACTCCACATATGTTAACATGCAGTGGTTGAGAAGATTGATGGATTCTAAATATATCAGCAGGGAATTATTGAGGGTGTCTCAAGGGGTTATTTTAGAGACAAACAAGACAGCTATTTTGAGCAACAGTCTTATAATTCTTTTACATGGACAACTCTTCAAGAGATGTCTGATTCACTGATAATTAAAATTATAAATGAGTCTTGTTTGGCCTGAGTGATTATGTTCATGCTCCAGTGACCATGGCCTCTAAGTACTAAGGCATATAATTAGACCCTTCTTTGACCTTTCAATATCATGTTGACCATATCTAGCCTCTAATAGATCCATAGCCTAGATAGTTGTTTAGGGCCAGATGGTGTTTTCATGCAAAATTAGTGCAAGAGTTTACTTCAAAGCTCCTTGCTCCATGCACAGCAGAAGAATAGATTATTGAGTAATAGATTATTGAAGCAGGGGCTCTGGTATGATATGATAAACTGTAACTGAACTTACTGAGGATGAGCACTTTGTGTGTATCATCCTCCTTCCTGGTCAGCATTCTCTGTGCCATTCTAGGTGCTGTAACTTGTGACTTTTTAAACTTTTTTGCCAGTAACAAACTTTAGTGTGTTTAGCTAAGTAAAACAAATCTACTTTTAGAATTGCATGACAAGGTACATGATTTGCGTGAAGCATCTTTGTGCTTCATACATCCACAGTAAACATTAGCTTCCCAAACTGCAAGAAGAACAGGAGTTTTTCATTCCTATGCAGTTGTATAGTGTGGGAGACTTTCATACTTAGAATCCCATTGCGCATTCCTTTTCCTGAATTTTAGTTTGACTCTTTCCACTGAAAGTGCTTTAAATTTTTACCATTTTTGTAGAATGAAGGGTCACACTAAGGAAGATTGCAAAACTTACAGGACTCTAACAAGTCTGTCAGAAACTGATGGAAATTTTGTCAAGTTAGAAAATAGTCAAGATAAACATTGCCTTGAAATATCCTGATGAGCCTGAACTTTCAGAAAGTAGTAAATATTCAGTGTATGAACACAGCATTTCTTTCAGGTGCCCATGAATACAAATAATCATTATGTGAATTATAATAATTATGTAAATTACATAACCATTACAGAAATAAAATGAATAGATAGAATCTAGGGAAAAGTACCTATCAGCTCTACACTTTGGCTGCAGCTGTTACTTAACCTTACCTACTTAGGAATTCATCAAGAAATAATTAAACAACCTCTAATATTCCATGAAATCTTTAAATCTCTGCATAGGATGGCATGAAACACACAAGTTTTGTACATTCATTGATTTCGTGCTAACAAGTTGACAAGATACTGGACTAAACTGTACCCTAGTGTAGCTTTAGTACTGCTTTACAGAGAATTGATATTGCCTGGGTTTGTTCCAAAGTCAGCTGTGAGAATTTCTCTGCAGTTTCCCTTTAATTCACTCAGGCAGACATTGGAAATGAGGTCCAGCAGTAATATTTTCTGGCAGTGCCTCCATTTTCCACATGTTCATTTAAATGATTTACATCATCTTCTACCCTGAACCCAGACAAAGTCTGCATTCTGTACCTGCTGCTGCAGGTAATAGGCCCAAGATGTATTTAGAAGCCCAGGTGAGGGGTTATTGAATTTACATACTTTGTGTATGAGGCATGAAAAGTCAGATAAAATAATTAACTGATGTTGAGAATATAAAGGAGTATGATAGTTTTCTATTATTTATTTTTAAACTAGTCTTTTGGTAAACATCTTTACTTCTGAAGTTTCTGACTTTTAACTGAAATAAATGGATGTGGATTTTAGTTTGGTTTTTTCTTTGTCTTTTTAATTTGTTTAAACTGGGCTGCTGCGTATTCTGTCTTTACAGTGGCAAATCAAGGGTTTTCTCTATCCTTTTTTTTTTATTATTTCATGTATAAGTAGGAGAAAACTACTAACTAATAGATTTGTAGTAGCTTTGTGTGGTTATAAAATAGGTGAAGATTTGGGCTCTGTTAAGTATCAGTCAGTTTTGTGGGATGTAATTTCCCTCATAAGTATTTATTACAAAGTCTGATATAAAATGATGTGCCTTCTCATGGCATGGGATTGTTTCATGAGCCCTGTTCCTCATGTACTGTGAAAATGATTGTTCTGCCAGAAAAGTACTTGTAGGCAAAGGTTGTGCTAAAAAGGGCTGAAAAAACTGTAAATCTTAATTTATGGGTCTTCAGGTACTGGAAAGTATGATCTGATTTTGAATCCTATTTTAATTACTAAGAAAGATTGCTCCCTGTTGTTGTTGTTTAATGTTGTCTTTCATTCTAGACCACTGACAGGATGTGTCGTCCACTGCTGAAATGGATTTAATGCTTGTGTTTAAACCATGTTAGCAGCAAGAAAAGGAACCTGGTAGGAGAATGATGGAGAGTTTACCCTGTATGTATTTGGTTCTTCTTCTTCTGGAGATGGCCTTTCTTAGGAAAGATATGATAGGAAAAGGATGGATGCATAGATGGATGGGGAAGTGCTTCCTCACTACCCTTTTGGAAATCAGAGTATGTTGCTTCTGTGTGCCTGAGGAGCCATGGCATCCTGGGAGCTTTTGGAGTTGCAGGTCCAGGGAGCAGAGTATAAGAGAGACTGGGGCCAGAATGGCTCTAGAAAACACTGAAGCTCCAGCATTGAGCACCCAGGAAGACATTCAGGGTTGGGGCTCTGACCCCATTCTGTAAAGGAGGGATTTAATCCTCATATGTTTCTTGTTCCCTTTCCACCATCTCTCCTGACTCCAGCCTGCTCCCGAATCTTACTTTGAAAGGGACAATTCCCATTTATTCTTCTGTTGGTCAGGGAAGAGATGTGGTTCAACACAGTAGCCCAGAAAATTTTGAAGCCCCTCTGAGAAACAGAAAATCCAGCGTAGGAGTCCGTAAGAAACCTGAGTAAGGCAACTTACAGTATAATTTTCTACGATTTTTTTTTTTACCAGTGAAGAACCTGCTTTAATTACCATGTAGTTTCTTTTATTCTGCTGTATTTCATCCAGTTGTACTGTCATTCAATTTTTCCAAGTATGACTATTCCCTTTTTCTTGTAAAAAGAGGATTATAAAAAGATGCTGCACAACTAGAGTGCACACCTGCTGTGTTAAGGCCTTGCTGTCTTTGTGGTTACTTGGGAGAAACAACCCCTCTTCTAAGGCAAGCATATCAATAGCATCTCCTTTCAACTAGTTGTATTTTAACTATTAACTATGAAATCCTGATTTAAATATGAATAGATGTCGGGGTTTTTTTCCTGAAGTTAAATTTTTCTATTTGATTTTGGGTCTTTGCTTGTGTATTCTCATTTTCTAAGGCAGCTGTTTAGGCTTATGCAATACTAGATAATGCTGACTGAACCTCCTGTGTTTGTTTGCATTATGCTTTTGTTTCACTCTGCAGCTCCAAACGATAGGTTGCAGTAAGTGTTCAATTTCCTGATGAAGCTTAAAAGAACTTTGACTCTCCAATGCATCAGCACACGACTCCTGTTTTACCATGATAAGAAAGTATTTGCCTTTAGGGAAAAGGAAAATGATTGAATGCATGTGTTTTACATTACTTGAACCATGATCATTTTACTGAAACAGGCCAAGACATTAACAAGGGTTTGGCCACGAGGGAATTAAGAGTCAGTCGTGTCTCTTATATCCTAGTCAGATGCACTTTATTTTAGCAAAATGAATTCAGAGAAGAAAATACCATTTTAGCATTTACATTGCAGTCAGAAGTAATGAAGAATGAGATGTGGCTATACCAAATTCAGTTCCATTATGCATATAGATTTAAATTTAAATCAAAGGCATGTAAATTTATATGTAAAACTCTTTTCTTTGTTATATATGTATTGTATTTCCTGGGAATTATTTTGGCCTCTATTTGGAGTTTATGCCATTTTCAGACCGTAGATCCACACCCCTTCAAAAGTTGTCTGGCCACACTCTTCCTTATTGTAAAAATTTTAGGTTTTATCTTTGAGGTCTCCCCTGGGCTGTGCCCATTGCTTATCAGTCTTTGAGAGTCCATGTGTCACTGTGCTCCCTGAAAGGTTGGGAAGCCCCTTGGTTGGCAGTTCAGATGTTAATCTAGATGTTGTAGCATGATGCTCTGTGCTGTCTCAGAGAGACGGCCATCCATCCCCGTTCTTTCCAACAGTAGCTGCACTGATGTCCTCTTTCACGGCATGATGTAAGGGGCAGGCACTGGACCATTGGTGATAGTTTGTAAAAAATGGTTCTGTGAAAGGATGAGAATTGTTCGCAGCAGTACATGACCAAGCTGCTTTCTTAGGCTAAACCATGCCCATGAATAGGGCATGGAAAAGAAAATTCTGAAGTTTTCCTACCAAAAAATCCCCAAAAGAGTGGCACAGTTCACAGTGCCTTATTGTTTAAAATAACAATATGATCAAAATGAATCTTTATTGGGTGCAATTCAGGCTTTCTTCTGAACTGGCAGGGTTTTATCACAGAATAATTCCGGTTGAAAAAGACCCTTAAGATCAGAGTCCAGCTATTGACCCAGCACTGCCAAGTCCACTGTTAATTGGAAATGGTTACCTCGTTGTTTAGAGGTTGTTCCGATGTTTGGATGCTGCAAACTCCTGGAGGTGCTGGGTTGCTGGTGCCCTGGGAGTCAGCACAGGGAACACAACCACTGAAGCTCGAGCCAGCTCTGTGCTCCTGGGCAGCTCTTGGCTTAAGCCCTTTGCTGAGCCCTGTTGCCTCATGGATCCTGGTGAAACACGAGGGTGTGTTTGAAAACCTGAAATGGTTGTAGTCTGCTTGTTTATATTCATTAACTGCTTAGACCAGAGCCTTTGGCTGTTTATATCAGTCTATGCTGATATTTGCATGTACGTGTACATCTGTTGGTAGCTCTCCTGTATATTTTGTGTAGTTCTAAGGACAGACCTTATGAGATCACAGCTCTTGGGACATTTCCTCATGTGTGCCCAGAGTTCCACACTTACCTAAAAGAGAAACTGTTTAAAACTCCGGACAGGCTTTCTGGTGGTAGATTTGGGAAGTTTCTAAGGCCTGTCATTTTCCCTGTGCTGTCAGGGTTTCCTGGCGGGGACACAGGAACTTTAGGCCTTATGGAACATGCAGCATTAACCTGTGAAATCAGGATTTTCACTGCAACATAAGCTGTCACCCAGAAAAACAGTGTACAATGCATTTGTGAAATGTATGAAAAGAAGTTCAGGAATTCAGTTAATTAACCACATCAGTTTCTTAA
The DNA here is from genome assembly GCA_013398175.1 of Climacteris rufus. Taxonomy (NCBI): domain Eukaryota; kingdom Metazoa; phylum Chordata; class Aves; order Passeriformes; family Climacteridae; genus Climacteris; species Climacteris rufus. The sequence goes on along the minus strand of VZRZ01008454.1, from coordinate 3,186,498 downwards.
CGTGATCAATTTTAATTAAACTGAATTTTAATAGAGATCTGTGTAGTCTGTAGAGAGCAATTGCTAATTCTACAAAGCATGTGCTGCTTTTCACTTCAGATTTGCTCCCATCTAATTAATATGGATAGGGCATTAAGCCTTTTTGGACTCTGGTGGTTTTCATTTCATGACTATTAATGATTTTAATGAACTAGACTAATTCAGTAGTTTTCATCCTAGTGTTTCAGAGCTTTGTTCATCACAAATTTCAGGTTTATAATTGGTTTCCAGGTCTTAACAGTGGTCATTGATCAGCTTCAGCAGTTTCTTTTACAACCCACTAGGAACATAAGAAAAGGTTTTAACCCTTTGTTAGCACAAGGGCACATCAAAACTGCCTCAGTATCCAGAGAAAGAAGATGGGATCTGGGAGTTCACTGAACATGCCAAATTGTGCCTGAATGCAAGTTGTGTAGAAATGTTGCCATTTAAGGTGTAAAACAAATTTGAAAGTATCATTATGTCACACAGTTTACAAGACAGAGGCCCCAACTGTGCTGTTCTTCATGGAAGATGTTATGCCAATGCAGAACGGTCTTAGAGCATTGCTGTTCTGACCTATGTGATATATATGTGGTTGTGAAAAGTGTGGAGTCTGCCTGTTCATTCAAAACTTAATCAGAAAACCTTTCTAACTTTTCCTGGACCTTATTCTTTTATCTTAGAAACCCTTCATAGATTCACTTCTTTGACTGCACAGTGTCCCTCTCTCAGCAAATGCCTTTAGTGTGCTATGTATTATTACTAAAAGCAAACACCTTCTGCAGGACTTAACTCCACTGTTGAAAGAAGTAAAAATGCATATATGTTATTTTTGCCTTTAAAAATAACATTTTCAGTATGGTTTGAGCAAGAAACCTTGTACTTGTGAGACAGGTTTTATTGATTCCTACACAAAACATTTATGGGAATTCTCCTTCAACAAGCAAACCCCCCATTTTTATTCATTCTTGAAATGCCTTTGAGAAATGTAGGACAATCAATTCTGAGGAAGCAAATAATGTCAGGGTTCAGTTTTAAGTTAGCTGGTCATCTTAGACTTGGGAAAATTAAAAAAAAATTTGCAATTTTGCTTTAAATGTAAACACTTTCCTTTACAAGCTAGGTAGAATGCTTTGCAGTTGCTGCAGACACTGCTGAGCTGTGGAAATAAGAAGCAGCCATGTGTCCTGGTGTCATGGTGATGGTATTGATGTTTTGTTTCTTGAAAATCCTGCTGGCTGCCCAAGACTGAGTGTGGAAGGTAAGAGAATGTGGCCAGGTTGCTATGGAGTGTGCCCGCAGCCACCTGGCCATCTGCAGGGCACGGCCCACTGTGGGACCACGACCCACTGGCAGCATGGGCTGCTGAGCTGAGCTACCTGTGGGCAGTGGCTTCCTCTCAAATGAGTCAGGCAGAAATCGTGCTCTACAAGTCTCTTGTGCTTTTGCATGCCAACATTTTTATTTCTCTTTCTCATGGGCCATGCCCATTTGGAGTCAGTGAAGACAAAACATTTCACAACAGTGATTTCCTAATGTTTATATACATTTCTAGTCTTCAATTACATGATTTCTAAGTGTTAATGACAGCTTGGAATAACTGGCACTGAAAAATACTGGCAGTGTGGAAAAAAAAAAGTGCACATCTTCTCTAGAGGCAGATCAGAAACCGCAATATGACTCTTCAGTAAAGCCTCCATTCAGGAGGCCATGAATTAAGGCTGACAAATAATGTGGGGTGGGGTTTTTTGAGTTTTCATTTGAATTCTACCAGAAGAAATAATAGCAGCATTGATGGAATACTAGAGGTATATTTTGTATGTTTAGTGCAGGATGGAACTGGATTTGTGCTGCTCCATCATTATGGGTTGGTACCATTTGCCCATCGCCCACCACTGCACCTTGGATAATTGTGTTCCAGTTCTGAATGGATAAGAGCAAGTTACAAGAGAGAAAGGCTTATTATTTTCAGAAGATTAAACAATGATCATAACTATTCCTACTGGCCCTATAATCTCTGCATGCATTAGCATAGGGTTCCCATTCCTTCAGAAAGACACTTTGCTCTCTGACAGAAGGATCTCTTTCCTACTGCTGCCAGCTGTAATCTCTGTGCTTGTAGCTCAGATGAGAAGATTCTTATCCAACTGCACTGTGGTTTGGAAATGTCTGTTTCAGCACTGATGTGTGCAACTCTATCAGCTGCAGTAAAGATCAATTATGCTTTCCAACTGTTAACCCCGCTTCAGTCTTTGACAGGATTTGGTTTTTAGCTGCCCTCAGACTTTGTCACTTTTAAAAAATATGACAAGAATATAATGTATGGATGCTTAACACCAAATTGTTGGATTGTTAAGTAGTAATGGTGAAAAAGATGCTAATGACTTTCATTATTCTCTGAAACAATGCTTGTTTTTCTTTTACTTGTTTTATTGATTCACCCAGCACTTTTAGCACTTTTAACATTTTTTAAACAGTGCTGTCTGAATTAGAGCTAAGAAACTTTCAAGTAGTAGGATCTAGTGGGGTAGTGAAAGACGGTGAATGGCATTTGACATTTAATGGCTCAGTATTTTCACTGAAAAGTGAATAAAAGCTCTCATTTTATTTACTTGCTGTTTGTGAGGTTTGAGCTTATCTGTAGCCCAGCAATCTTCTGTTACAAAGCACTGTGATGATTTCTTGGAGTGAAGGGGGAATTTTGACCATAGGCTTATTAAATTTCAAGAAAGAGGAGTTGTCCTTGGGTTGCTACTGTGCTTTGAATAGATTTTAAGACCACTTAATGCATAAGAAAATACTTCTGGACTAAATGAACAAGGTTGAATGCTTCCCACTCTTGGTCCCTTTCCCGGTTCCGCTCCGTCTGCCCTCCAGGACAGACTCCTGGGCAATGAGAAGTATTCTGACTTTATGATGACCTGCAGCAAGATTTGCACAGCACTATCTGTGTGTGTGTGTGCCTCAGGCAGAATTTATTAATTTCATGTGATTTTCAATATGCTGCAATGATTCTGTAAAGGCAGGAAATGTTCTAAATGGAAGGATTAAGAGCTGGGTTTACAGCTGTAAGAAATACAGACACGTAACCATGTTTTATAATCGATTAATTCCCTTTCAGTGATGAGTGTAAATGTTAATGTATGACATAAAACACATTGACACTGAGACACCACTGTTGAGGATATTCTATGGGTAAATTTTCCATCTTCTAATGTGGTCCACAAGAATTGACAGAAAGGTGTTTCAGAGACAGTGTATATAAGGACAGGTATGGTCTTATTAGAAAGAGTGTGCTAATCAGATTTTAACCATTATGTTGATTGGCTGTTGTCATGTCAGTAGACCAAAAATGTGTTAAAAAAATAGATTTCAATTTTTTTAGTTAAGTTGAAAGTGCCTCTTTCAGTTTGTGGGTTCTTCCTTTGAGATAGAGGAAGTGCTACTGAACAAAGTAGAACAAAAGGAACAAATCGATGGGGAAATACAGAAAATACTTTATTAAAATGCAACAAACTGCAATCTGTTTTATTTAAGGACTTGACTTTAGAGGGGAGGACAAATGTTAAAAATGCTACCAGAAAGAGACAGAGCTATGTTATATCAAATATACAATATATATATATATGTCTAATACAGCTCTAAACATAGTGTTGCTGCAACCATAAAAAGCAGGTATGATTTAGAAAATGATCACGTTTGAAATGTCTAGATCCCAGGTTTCCTTTCTCTTTTATCATTGCAGTCAGCAGAGTCACAAAAAATAGCTCTCATGATGTCATAAACTTTACTGAAGAAAGCAGTGTCTTTCTTGAATTATTTATTTTACATAAAACATTTATAAAGTGCTACCAGACAACATGGAAGAGCAATATAGTAAAATCAATAAGCATTAAAATCAGAATGAATTTGGGCACCTCATACATTCTGTGGGATTATTCTTCAACTGTGCCTTATGTGTGATTACAAAACACCTTTGTTGCAATCCTTGATCCTTTGGCCACTCTGGGGAGGCTCTCAGTATTTGAACAATGATGCTGGACTGTTCTCAGTTAGTTCCCAACTATTGCCAAGGGACTGTTTCCCATCAGGGAGCTGCAGGTCATGGTTTTTCCTGGCTTTACTGTGCTCTCCCTCTTCACCTCCAGTGCCTTAGAAAAGTTGAGCTGTTGAGAACCAGCAGAATAAGGACCAAGGAAATTACCTATTGCAATGAACAGTGGTCATTAATCTCAAGTTTGAAAAGATGATAAAATTCTAACTGTAAGAAATAAAGAGTAGCTACGGAGTTCAAGTAATGTGGAAATGAAATAACAGAGCTTTTGTTCTTACTGGATAAATCAAATACATCTGCAGTTATGTGAACCGATAACGTCACACAAATAATGGGATTTATGTCAAATAACAGCATTACATGGTACATATAGTGCACAGAAATGACATCACTGTTGAAAAGCTGAGACTGTGTGTACAGGAGAGAGGCACTGGACATTGAATACACAGTTTGGCAAGTGAAATGAGATCATTGTGTTACACACGGAAAAGCTCTTCAGTGTACCCTCTGGCGTCATAATTCTGTCACAAAACTTATTTTTAAACTTGCTGAGTGATAGTTTTGCTATGAGGTGGTGCTGGTGCAGCTAAATACCTCTTGGAGAGTGCTGTTTTGTCTGTCCCTTCATGTAGTTCTAAGGTGCATCTCTTCAGTTCACTCTCTGGTGAGATTTGTGCCCTGCGAGATTATTGTGCTGCCAGCTCTTGTGTGTTCAGTGTTCCTCATCTGCTCTGTCACTGCTTTGTTTCAGAGTGATCTCTCTGGCTTTCCTCACTTGGGGCAGTGTTGTTCTGCTGATAAGCTGTCAATAGGCTTTCCAATAATAACCTGTCCCAAATAATCACCTTTCCAGTAATAACCTGTCAGATGCTGTGTGCTCTGGTGTGATTTCTTGGCATGTGATTTGTTGGTGGGGTATAATAGTTCCCTTCTGGTTTCTAGACTATCAGCCAGCAGATGAACCTCATACTTGTACCTCTTCTTCTTGGTAATCCTGTTGGTTTCAGATTGCAATCACAATTAAGCATCTGAAAATAACTGAGTTTTTTTCTTTTTTATTCAAGTCTTCAGGTTGGATGCTGAGGGGAAAAAATAGTAAAAGAGCTTTGATTTGGAGCAAATCTTAACTATTTTTTGTCTTATCTCAGTGAAAGGTGGAAAATTTGAACAAATCATATCATTCAAACTTACATGAGCACAAAAGATTGCTGCTTCTCTGCTTTTCCAATATAAATTTGAACTTCCATCTCTCAGAAAATTGACTGCAAGACTAGGCAATAGACTGATTTTCTTTCCCATTATGAGGGTTTGGTTTGGTTTTGTCTTACTAACTGTTTATATATTTGGTACTAACTGAAAGAGTATCAACAGCAGAAACTGAGAGCACAAAGGCAGAGGCTGTGTATGATTTTGGTTTGTGGAGTGAGAAATGAAGGTTTGAATTTCCCTAAGCAGAGAAATGCATTGAATCTGCCCGTGTGCTGCTGTTACTGGACGATGCTGCTGACAACTGACAAGGAAGAAAATATCATCTTTAAAATGTTTTTGTCCCTCTCTAAGACTGTTTAGATGGGTTTCTCACAAATTTCCTATTAGTTTTGGCCATGAAGTCTTGGATGGCCTAAATTAAACCTTCTGGTAAATTACTTGGATAATAATTTCAAATTTGCATGTGTGTACTTGCTTGTGTTTTGTTGGTATTTTTTTTTTTTAAGACCCTTGTCTGCGTGAAATCCTTTTCAGCCACAGGCAAAAATATGGGATTAAAGTGATGCTTTGCCAAATTTTGCAGTTTGTGAGTGTATTGAAGACTCAACAGATAAAAATTTATAGTTGTACAGGAGGTATTTGCTTTCAGAATTGCAACAGTCACTGGTACTGGTGAATGTTCTTTGTGCATTATAATACAAGTCAAATCTGCTCATTTTTCCATAGTGTGTTTTGCTGGGATAATCATAGTGTACTGGTTTCATGACTGAACTGCTAAAGCACCTAAACCAATCTCCAAGGCTTCATGTAAAAACTGCTCCTCTGTATGACTGTTGCATGTTGTTGCATGTGGTGTCACCAAATGGTGTTTTTACTTTTGCAACCTGACTGTATCTATAGCAAATCAAGCAGGAGATCTCCTTGCTCTCACTAGAATTTGTCATACAGCAAAGCCCTTTCTTTGCATGCCTGCTCATTTCAAGTAAGAGTAGCAATGTTGGAATGGTAGAATTATATCTAAAATCAGTATCAATTTACCAATAGTCAGTTATGACTCTGAGCCTGTTATTCCTTTCTTTGCATGGGGAAGACTCTTTCTAGGGGCAGGAAGAGCTTTGCATAAAGGAGGCAGTATTTTAGATGGGCAGCATTTTTGCCAGAGCTGGTCCATGTATTTGCTGTCTGCCTGCAGCCTGTCCCCAGTACACAGACACCCCATGGGCACCCTCAGCCAACCCCTCCAGGGAGCTGCATGTCCTGGGTCTGTCAGCAGTCCCCTGGAAGGAAGACTCAGTGTCTCAGCCTGGATAAAGTCCTGAGGCTTTATTAGTGATCCCATGGTTTCTGGTGACTGGGATGTTCAAGTCCAGCTCTGATGCAGGAGGTTCAGTGCCTTCAGGTCTGCACTCCCATCACAAACACAGTGGAAGTCCTCTGACTGAAGGGGTTTGTGGCTCCACCTGATTTCATCTGATGAGGATAGAGGATGGGTCAGTGAATATAATCTATCCTGGTGGAATACACATTTTGGGAGTAGCAGTGCTGCAATTTTCTTACCAGATTTTCCTTGCTGGTACACCAAGTGGAGTCTGCCTGCAAGGACAGGCCTGTTTCTCCCTCTTGAAAGGTGCTACTACAGGTTTGTGTCAGGCATTCTGGGCTAGGTAGGACCCAAAACTGGTACCTGAATTTGTGAAGAAAAAAAATAAACAAACGTAAAAAGAGAAAAAAGAAACCCAAGCCCTCAAAAACCAAACCAAAAAAACTAGCCTAAACCCCGGATGTCCTCACTTTTTCCTCACTTTTTAAAAGTAGCTCTTTTGTTTTGAGGGTTTCTGACTTGTATTCTGATTGCTGTGATATTTCTAGGCACATCAGCCTGTCTTGTAAGGGTGAAAAGGGATGTTAATTTTTGGAGCTAACTGAACAGCTATTTGTTATTTTAGAATATTTGCTTTAAATAATGTCTTGTTATTCTTAGAAATTTGTTCTTTCCCAGGTTCTCTGGTTTAGTTATAGCCTGCTGGCTGGTTGCAAAGCAAATACTTGGAAATTTACTGAGATAATAACTAGAATAATAAAACCAATTTGTGGAATCTGCAGAATTTATTATCTGGATTTGGTTTGAGTTTTGTTGATTTATTTTTGTTATTGTTATTTTTAAACTAAGCATGTCAGTTCTCTGAAATGAACACGCAGTATGGCATGATTATCCACTTAAAAGAATCATCTGGCTGAATGTTAGATATAGATAAAGTGCTGGTTAATCAATGGAACTGGTGTTCTCCTAAAGCCCACACGTGTTTCATATACTACTGCTCTCTGCCATGCTTTGGTCACTTTTGCTGGCTTTGCTGGGATCAAGATGTAGGGATGGCTTTTCTGCAGGCTTTAGCACAGCACTCTAATCCAGGAACTCGGCCTGTGATGCCTCCTCACTGCTGTTTGCTCTTCCTACTGCTGCTCAGCAAAGCGTGGGAGTGCAAAAGGGGCTGACAAGGCAGTGATGCTGAGCAAGGTCACCTGGAGCTCACGTTTCACTGCTAAGCAGGCTCCTGCTCTTCACTCATTCCTGATGAGTTCATTCCTTAAAGAGTGGGTGGCCATGGCAAAGACAAGGTTTTCTGGATTACTTTTGGTAGCAGAATAAAGGTGATGCTTTGTGCCTGAAAAGACACAGAAGCAGTGAATTCTGTCTTGGAAAGCATTTAATGCTTTTTATTAAGGTGGCAAAATTCATTTTTGCATGTGCTCTGTGGAGCCAACCATATGATGAGGATACTTTACATTTAAATTTAGTGAGGAATGTGAAGATGGTGGCTTTGAAAGAGGTGATCACAAATGATTCCATTTAAATTACATGGAAGAAAGTGTGTAAACATCAAAGGAATGTCAGAAGGGAAGAATTTGAGAAATGTATCAGTTAAGGACTGATCAATGAAATGAACTGCTCTGTAGAGTTTAGGGAATTGAAAAGTGCTCTGGAACTTAAATTTAAAGAAATTCCGACGAAATTTGCAACCAAGGACATAATTACAGAGCATCAGACAGAGTTACAACAGAGATAATTTAGGGTCAAAATTAAGGGGAGCAACCCATAAACAACCATGTTCATTGCGTACCCCAAAACTATAATTAAGCTGATGCAGATCTGGTGGGAGAACAAATGTACATAATTTTGCTTTGAATAAATTCAGGTTGAAAACTACTTATTGAAAATCTCAAAAAGAAGCAGCAGGAGACAGACGACCTAACTGGAGTCACAGTTCTGTTCAAAACTCTTACCTAAACAGAAGGTGTAAGCTGAGGGGTCAAAGCAGATATGAAGGTGCCTCCAGTATTTTTCTGCACAATGCTGTATCGTGCAGTGTAGGTTTGCCCTCCAAATGTGTTTGCTACAAACCTGCTGTACTTTTTCAAGGCTCCCACTGACTATATTTAGGTTGTGAATTATGTCCCAAAGCAGCAAATGGGGTTTAATTTGCATGGCTTCTATTACCTCAGCTGAAGGTGTTCCTTATTTTCCATCTCTCTTAGGTGAAAGAAAAGTCTGCTTACAAATATTTTACACCTATCAGCTGCAGCTAGAAACACAATGTGAAAACCAGTATCAAACTTGACAGTTCAGTCCTAGTTGAAGTCTGTGTATGGGAGTGTGGGAGTGACAGGGAAAGGGGGACCTGAGGTCCTGCCTTCCCTGCTGCCTTACTTGACTCCCCTTCAGAGTTCAAGAAACTCCACACCTCTGACTTTCCTAACAGTCCTCTAAAAATTTGCATTAAATGAATAGTAATTTAAAGGTGTGCAGGTTATTTCATGTGAAAATAAGGTAAGTCTAGAAGTGCATAGTCATATGTTGGGGTCTTTTAATTTCAAAACCTGTCTAATGCTAAGAAAATAGTCCCATTACAATAAGCAGGAATAGTCATTGGCTTCAATGATTTGTTTAGTTGATGCATAGAAATACCCAGAGTCCCAGTACTTAGGAAATCAACATAATAGATCCGGCACCCCTTCATGTTCTATATTTTGGGTACCCAGGGGTTATATATTTTTCAAACATATTTGAAATCAATAGTACTAAAGCTACTATAGAGGATATAACACATAAAAAAGAAAGAATATTGATAACTATTGCAGTGTTGTCTATGGTAGAACCCAAAATATTTTAGCTAGGTATATGAGAACTTTGAAATTTGCTTTAAGGGCTGTGTACTTAAACACTTTTTAAATGTGCTGCTTAATATTTCCTCACATTGTAATTCATTGTTGGCCTTTTCTGCAGTGAATTGTTGGGATTAACCAATAAATCAGCAGAAAAGACATGCCAATTTCCTCAACAGTTGACAAATTACAGTGTGGCCAAAGTACTGTATGTATTATTTATTTTTTTTTAATTTATTTCATGGGGAAGGCTAGCATTCAGATGCCCCAAAACCATGCTGGTTTTATTTGTTAATACTGCATTTAATTATGTTCCACTATTTCTCAAGTAGCATTTGTAAATGTGCTGCTAATAGTCATTATCAATATTAAAGTAATAAAAGTAATAAAGTTAACTTGATATGTGGATATTTACTTAAGAATAATATTATTCAGGAGTAGACTATTTGTAATTTACAAGGCTTTCCTTTCTAGAACTTCGTTTTAATAGAAGACCTTTGTATTGGATGTATTTTTTCAGAATAAATAAAGCAAAATTTTGGGGTTGAATATCGTAGTTCTGAATTATTTAAATACTTGCATTCTGGTTTCCACACATTCATTATTTCCTAGTGCTTTGGGATTGCAGCTGTACAGTCAAACTAGGCAGGGTATCTGCTACGTTCAAATCCTGTATCTGTACTTACAAATAGGTATTTAGCAGGCCATTTGTGAGTAGCACTTGATATGTGTGAGAAGTAGTGATAAATAATCATGCGAATTAGCCCCTTAATCGTGCATTACCTTGGATCTCTCAATTCTTAACTATCATTGCCTGCAAAGGTTAAAACAATAAATGCAATACCATTGCTCATCGGGAATGGGGGCTGTTTTGTCTTTATCATAACAAACCTATTGTTTAAGGCAAGCTTTTGTTAAGTGCTTCAAAAGTGCGAGTGCAGAGAAAATGTCCCTGACCTTAGCCATGTACTACACCTCCTGAAATTGTATTAGCTTTTACACTGCATGATGTATGAGCAGCCTTCTGAAGAGTCTGGAGTACGATGCTGAAAAATAACCATTCATGGGATCCATTCAATATTTGAGCTTAGGCACATCAAAAAGATGGCAGTGTTGGAGTGTACTGCAACATGTGGGGACTCCTCGCAGCTCCAAAGCTGCGGGCTGGACCTGGGGTGCTTCTCCGGGCCCCAGGGATGTTCCTGCCCAGCTGCCTTGTAGATGCCACGGAGATTCTCCTTCCCTAAGCGATGCCCACACTGTGGGGAGGGTGTTCACGTGAACTGAGGTGTGCCAGAAGTGAGGCAAGGCAGAGGAAACAGCCACGGTCCTGATCTCAGCTGCTTCCTGTGCACAGCCTGCAGCTGCTCCTTGGGCAGACACATTCATGGGTGTGGAGATCAGGTTCTGCCGTGGAAGAGATGAAATGTCCCAGGGCCAGGGATGCTGCAGTGACTAAAAGGCACCTGTGACTTAGCCAGATCAGTGAGTGAAAAGGAGTTTGCCCTGTGTGATGACTTGTGGGGAAGAGGCACAGGTTCCCAGTGTCCTTGGAGAGGCTGACACAGCAGGATGAGGAAGAACACGACTGCATCTTCCACCTCCTCTTGCTTTGCACAATGAGGCTGACTCTGCCTCCATCCCTGTTTTTCAGTCAGCAGATGCTTTTGCCTGAATAGGGGGCACAACAATTTTGTAAGGCTCTGTGGAAATGGAGGGAGCTCACCTTTTTCAGGGTCAGGGTGCTGGTCCCACCCTGCCATTGGGGCATACCCAATGTCCCTGTCACTCCTCACTGGCTTAGCACTCCTGGTAGGGATGAGGCAGTACTTTGGGAACACTGTGCCTTTTTTAGATGTCTTTTGTTGAAAATTTGAACTTCAAGTCTGATGTCAGTCTAAAATGGTGTAGTTTCTCTGAGGTGGTGTGTTAAGTTGTTGGCCTTCTTCTGGACAGGGAATGTTGTGGGAAGGGCAAAGGCCCTGTTAGAGTCCAAGTGGAGATGGAAGCCATCAGGAATTACTTACAGCAGCCTTGTACATGATAAAACCTAATTTCTCTTTAGCCTTTTAAAACCTTTTAGAGAATATGGCTAGGTATATATTATTTTGAAAAGTATATGTTATTTATTTAGCTGTGACAAATATGCTCTGGATTTAAAACCAAACTGCACTTCCTCCTACATAGAGGGGTATTTTTACTTGGTGCCTAAAAAAGCCAGCTCCAAGTAAAAATACCCCCCCTATGTAGGAGGAAGTGTAGCTAATGAAAAGCAGCATTGATGTTAGGGTGTGTTTGTGGGAAGGTGACTGGTTTGCTTCTGAAGCTACAAGACTTGGCAGCAAGATGTTTGTGGACATGCTTCTGTGGATACAAAGCCAGTTCTTGGGGTATGAAGATATCTGCCACACTGGCATTATTTATAGTTACAGGTAGGATAATGTGAATTAACAGCACTTTGGCTTTGCCTCCAAACTGTAATTGATGAGCTAGGCTCTGTTGTAAGGAGCTCTAGCTGTATTTCTGTGTTAACATCAAGGTGTTTGAAACTTGTCTAGATATGTCTATGACAACTTTTAAAAGTCATCTTGCTTACATAGTCTGAGAAGCAGGATAGCACCATTCAAGCTTTTTATTATAACCTCTGTAACTAAAACCTGTAAACCTCTGGGATGTAGTTTTACAGTTCATTGTTGTTGGAGGCTGGGCTGATCACTGGCATCCCCTCACGGTCACACAGCTTTCTGTGGTGCTGCTTTCAGGGAGCACTGGCACTGCTTACCCTCTGCCCCCAGGCAGCAGAGAAGACAAAGACCTTGCTCTTCGGGGTGGAGAGGGGGAAGACTGCTTGTGCCAGCCCTGCCAGCACAGCTTGAGGCTTGGGAAACTTCCTCTCACGCTTCTGCCCTGGCTTGCATGATTGCCATTGAATTCAAGGCTTTAAAAAATGTTTTATTTGTTGCAATGCAACAGGATTTCAGCTAATGGTTTCCTCTTTGTTTTCTCCAAATGTTTCAAGATCAAGCTTCAGAAAATCTGTTAGAGAAGGAAGAGGAATGTTTCCTTTCCTTATGTATTTGTTGCTGTAGGCACTCTACCTCCTTCATAATACAAAAATGTCATTTACCTGTCTTGAGAAGGCTGGAAGGGACACCCTGAGAAATTAGGATTTAAATACATATTGGAACAAAATGGTCTTGTTACTTTAATTTCAGTGGCTATTCCTGGAATAACTATTTTGGCAATACTTCTTTCTTCTGTAAACAAAACACAGCTTTTAAAAGCATCACAACAAGAAAATACAGGAATATAAAATACACACCTTTCTCTTTTGGACCACTACTAGTACATGATGAGGAATGCAATTTGTATAAACAGTCACAGATGGAGCTTCAGTTTTACTATTAGGATCTCTCATAAAGCACTAATTACTTGGCTTAAAAGAAAGCACTGGGGAAAGAAAGGGCTTTGTGGATCAGAAAAATGGAATCTGAATTGAAGTTTCTGTTTCATAATTACCTACACCTTTATTTTGTTTTGGGTCATGCCATGACCCAAAAGCCTCTGAAAATAAAGGATTCAATTTACAGACTTCAAAAGCTGTATCTGACTTTATTTAAACTTACAGGAGGCAATAATTTAAATAATCTGCCACTTCTAAGGTAGCATTTGAGTGTTTTTCTTACTGGGACTATTACCGTCAGAAAAGAGATTATTTTCTTGCCCCTTCTTTCCCAACACATGCATGCCAGAATTGAGCTCCTGACCAAAATAAAAAAGAGGACTGTCTCCCCAGAAGTGTACATGTGAGGACAGGACCCACATTTGTGGTCTTGATGGGCGAACCCAAAGATATAGCTGTATTTACTGTGCTTTTGGAGTCAATAGTCTTTATAAATGCGGGTAATTTAGAACTAAACTAATATAACGTTGGTCTCAGATTGTGGAAGATTTTTGCTCTAATAAATTTGCCCTCTGATGGTACTAGCAGTCTTTTAACTGTCTGAAAAATGCCACACAAAGCTACAACTCATTGCTGTGATTAAATCTCCTTACCAACTGGGCCACCCTAGAACATTTCGCATTTTGCATTTAAATTGTACAGTTAGGTGTCCTTACTTGCAAGTGGCAGAAGCAAGTTACATATGTATTTCAAGGCTTAGTTGGGTTTTCTCTGGCTGGTGAAGTTTGGATACAAAGCCTTAGCATTCTAAGAATTCAACCTGCTTCTGGTATTTGTCCTTTTGTGCTTTCAATTCTCAATTGTGTGACTCTTTTGATGAGAATGAATACATATGTGTGTGTGCTAATAATTTATCTAGGGATTAATAATTGCTAGGGAGATTCATCTAGGAATAATGATGATTGGAAAAACATTAATTAAACAGTTGGGCTGAGAGCACTGGCTAGCAGCATTAGATTTCCAGGCCTTTGATTTTTTACTTTAGTTCTATGAGTCTGCATTTTTTTACATCTATCTCTAATCAAATTTTCTCTAATTTCTCACCCTTTGGGTTTAGAATTCCATGGTCTTGCTCAATGTATTAAATAAAGATTGCTTTCCAAATACAAATGTATGATGAGGAAAATTTAAGATAATGCTTAAAATTAAGTGAATGTTGCAATTTTAGGCCATTTAATTGACACTAGAACACTTGAAACAACATTCTGAAGTGAATGGGGTTTGCTGATGAGTTAGTTTATATTTTATTTTTTGATACTAAGGGGAAAAAGGTTTTTTGTTCTTAGACCAACATTTGCCTCAAGAATAAGAGTAATGAGCATCTGAGAGGTGACTGTGGGTGAAATGATGTGACATACCAATGACACTTCCATTAGAAAATATTTTAATGAGAACAGGAAACAAAAGGGGGGAAAAAAACCTGTAGGCTCTGATGCACTGTTAGTTACCAGAAAGTGCAAATATTTACTTTGGAATGTGGCGGTATCCATACACACACACACACACATATATATATAGTTTTTGTAAAACAATCTTTAAAGAGGTGCATAAGTTTTTTTTGTAATGGGATATAAGCAGAACACAACATAAAGGTAAAGTAAGACTTTGGCTTTCAGTGACATGAGCTGCTCCTGTTCTTTGTTCTGCTGGAAGCAGGAGACTCTCAGTAGTAGCAGTTTTTAGCCATTTTGACAGTTTGTTGAAATATTGTGCCATTGAGAGGCGCTGGAAATGTAATGTGCTGCATTTCAATATGCAATTCTAGCACCTTTTTGTTTATAGCAGCAAAAACGATGTCATTAGAATGAAAATAAAAAGATATAAAACATCAGAAAGGAACAGACATCAGCTGATCTCTACCAGGGGGATCCACTTACAAAACTAGAGCAGTACCTCTCAATTTTGGTTATTCATACTTTGGTTTATTTGCCAAGTGCCATTTTAAATTCCCATTTCAAATGTTGGGGAGCATAAGCTGGAGAAGTAATGTGACTAAGCTAAAAAAAGGCTTGTGTTTGGATAAGAAGCTCATGTATTCCCTCTAATGCATCAACCATTTCCGTGAGGTGTGTTTTTGTGTCAGACACAAGCACTGTAAAAGCATACAGGGTATACACAGCAGAATGATCATCCTCCCAAAAATGCTGAAAACAAAGCCTTTTGTGGTCAGTATATACAGATGAATGAACCACCAAATCCTTAATGTCAGATTAAAGCCTGGGTCAGCAGAAGTTGCTGACAAAAGGCCGTGCAAGTGTAAAAGCAGGAAGGCTGGCCAGGGCAGCAGCAGGTGGGTGCCCTCAGCTCTGCCTGGGGCAGTGTTTCTGCCCCACCCAGGAGCTCTGCTCCCCTCTTGGGGTGGCAGCAGAAGGCACACATCTGCACCACATTAAAGCTGATGAGTCCTTAAAACTGCCTGCAAAATAATTTTTTGTTTACAGAAAAATAAAACTTTGAAGTCATGTAAGGGAAGGCAAGAGAAAGCTGTCTGGTTAACCTGCTTCTCACTGTTGGCTGGAGTGTATGCACCCAAAATTTTTGTTTGAAATTAGTAAAGCTGTTCTATAAACTTTTGCAAAGTCATCTTAGCCAGTAAGAGCTAAGATCTCAGAACACTTATGCAATTAATCATTGCGTGAAAAATGTTTTGAATTTTTGCCAGTGCTTATATTGGTACAGAGCCAGTGCAGAAATAATTGAAGGGTTCTTATGTGTAAAAATTGTAAAATATAATAGAATTTGGGAATGAGGGAAAGGTCTGGGTTTACATTCGAGTGATGTCATCCCAGGGCTCAGATACCATGTAAGAAGGGGGGCTGCAGGCTGGAAAAAAATCCCTCCTCCCTCTTTCTCTTTTCAGCTATTACCATGATGGCCCAAACTCTTCTCTTCCTCCACACCATAACTGAAATCTGAAGCCATTCATGTTCTGGTCTTTAAAGAGAGTGAGACATGGAAGTGTCTTGTGTGGGGGTGTATTTAAACCAAAATGGCACTTGATCTTTGGCTTGCATTCTAATAGTCTATAAGGGTAAGGAGATCTTCCTTCAACGATATTCTTTCCATGCTCAGTACACAGGGATCCTGAAGTTCTAGTAAACATCAAAAACCCACTGGAACCTGTCCCTGACAGTAACAAACCATTTAACATAAACAAGACCTTCATAACTCACTTGAATCACTCACTAAGGCAGGTTTCACGCTCCTTTGTGTGCTGCCTCAGCTTGTCTTCCAACTCAGTGTCTTGGCTGTCCTTTCAACACCTCTCATACTTCTGCTCTAAGGCCCTCTAAAATGAAGACCAACAGCATAATGCCAAACTAGGTTAGGCAAAAAAAATAGGACATGAATAATTTAACCCCAGAATATTTTTTATTTATGGCTTTGGGTATATAATAATAAAATTGTTATCACAGAAGAATAACCTCATACAATCCTGGCTGATATATTGCTTGCTTATTTTGAAAGAAAGCCCAGATTACATTTTATCTACTGAGGGAGACAGAAGGGAATAGAAAGGTGTGCCTGGCTTTTAATGCCCTTAATCCACTGTTTAGAGTTCTGTTGGTTTAAATACTTTTTTTAACTCAGAAGTATTTTTAAATGAAAATCCATTAGGTAGACCAATTTTCTTAGCAGAAATAAGGACATGTTTTCTTTAGGGTCTGACCATACCAGTTGTGCCACAGGGAGGTTTTACCTTTTTTAATTAACCAAGTATTTCTGTGCACTGAGCTAGCTCTGAAGGGCTGAAATTCATAACACATAATTGTAGTGTAAGAGTTAAAGGAAAATTATTTTTGCATCTTCTTGGCAAGTAAATGCCAGACTTTATTAAACATACGTGGTGCAGGGACAATGCTCCATGTATGGAGGGAATGACATTTATCCTGCACATGCAGAAGATGCATCCTGCACCTTCCTCAAGCACTGGAGTTCACTGGTTAGCAATTAAAACTGTAAAACCAGAAACTGTAGAATAAGATGTCATGGCACTAATCAAAGTTGGGGGGGGGGGGAGAGACAAAAAAGCGTAAAAATAAAATATTTACTCTCTATGTGTGGAGGGAAAAAAAACCCCAAAAGCAAACCAAACCTAATATATAGATGGGTGTTTGGGAAGGTTCACAATACTGAAGAATTGGAGTTTCTTGATCCTTTTCCTGTCCCTTAGTCTTGGGCTTGTGTCAGGACAATCAGTTTATCCCTACTTTGGCATTTAAATTGGCTGAAATCTTCAGCATCCAAAGGCTATATTTCAGGCTGATTGATGTTCAAAGCACCTCTTTTTGGGGCTGAGTTGGGGTGATTTTCTGCTTTGCTGTTGCTTTGTTTGTGAGTATGGAATCAATATTGTCTCTAGAGATCATTCAAAAAAGTTGTTACCATCGAGGGAGAGGGAGCTTGCTCGTTTGTTGTTTGTTTGTTTGCTTGTTTTTATGATAGCTATTTCTGCATCATGTCTGATTAAATTAGGATATTTTAGAATTAGTGCTTCTGGAATCAGAATATTTTGCTGACAGCATTTCCCAGTAACACGTATCAATTGAGTTTTCATTTGCAGTATAGATGGTGCAGTATTGATAGTGCTGCAGTGATCTTCTAGCAGACAAGCTCATCACTCCTCTGGAAATCAAATAACCTTTGAGCTTGCAGGCCTAGGCACCAAAACTGTCACTGGTCCGTTCAGCTAGGAGACCAGATTGTACATGTGCCAGACTGTTGATGTTTTCCAGGAAAGACTTTAATGGTTCTATCAAAATCTTCAAAGGGGAAAGATGAAAAAAAAAAAATCTTTGAAAACTCTTTGGTGCTGCAATTTTGCTCTCATCTGAGCACTGCAAAAGTGTGCTGGTTCGGATTGAGAGCAGTGTGATTGACTGGGAGACTGTGTGATTACAACTTGGGTATCTACTTTAACTAAATTGGTCTAGAAACCAATTCAGATCTATAAACCACATCAGGCTAAATTGATTTAAGGTTCTCTTAAACAGATTTAAGAGAGACTGCACCAGGGAGTTGCACAGATTTAACTAAATCTGTTTCTAAACCACTTGAGTTAACTCAGTGCTTAGACTGATATAAATCAGCCTTTGAATGTAGAAGTTAAAAGGTCCATATTTTATAGTTGTTCACTTGGTTCATTTGACTCATCTAGATCTAGGTACAAATGTTCAGTGTACACAACTATTTTCATTAACAGCAAGCAGAATAGAACAGGAGTCATAATTTTCTTTTCCTTAAATTGAACTAATATTTGAAAAAGGAGATATTTGAGATACATATAACAGTACTTTCTGCTGAAACCTTTAGAAGGCTGAAAAGACACTGGATGATAATGAAATTGTATTTTGAGCTTTTTTCCATAAAATGAAGTAGTCATTCTAGTGTGCGAAGTGCTATAATTATAAAGCAATTTGCCACCCTTAATGGGAGGACTTTTATTTCATAAAATATTAACAAAATATAATATCAGTGCAATAGGTTAGGAACAGTCTTATTTTCTCCATAAAAAGTCAATTTGTAACCACTGCAGACTGTCTTTCTCAAGATGACTTTATTAGGGTAACTGATCCTTTTATAGAAGTATTAAAAGTAAGCATTAAAATAATCACAACAGATACCTCATCTACCTTCCTACTTAGTAATCAAATATTTTTCAATGTCTGCCTCTCTAATTTAGAGGCTGGTGTTGTTTCTGAAGATGATTGGCCAAGGAAAGTAGCATTTAATGAGTGCCTAAAAAAAGTGAAAACACTTGAGACAAAACTGCATTTAAGAAGGGTTATCAGCTAGACAACATGGACCTATTTCTTAGCTTGCTTAAAAAAAAGCATTTGTATTCAGCTAGCAAGTAAGGAAAAATTAACCTTCTTTCTCCACAGCAGAGGAAGAGGAAAGAAAGTAAGGGAGCTTCTGTAATTACAGGATTTCAGCTCTGATCCAGGCAGCTGCCAAGCATATGTATCATATGAAGAAGAAAGGACTGGAGATGGCAGAATTGACCAAGCCTTAATGGATTCACTTCCATTTCCTCTCTTTGTTACTATTTTTAATTAATCCGAAGATTTTATCTTTTTTCTTTCTCTTTTTTCCCTTCTTTTTTTCTTTGCTCCTGTTATTGTTCCAGCATCCACTCAATAAGGGAATGATCAGCTCCTAGAGAAGTCATTAATTGTTTTCATTTTGATAGTGCTTCAAGATCAACTAAGAAATGGAAATCTCTAAATAGTTGAGACAAAGCTCACAGAGGAAATGAGCTGAGCTGAATGATCAACAAAATTTTCTCCTAAAATAAATGTTAATAGCTCATGTTAATGTGTTAGATGGGAAAATGCCAGGAGAGACAGAACAAAACTTTCAGTTGGCAAAGGAGAATCAGAAATGAAATGTGAATCAGCTCTTTCTCCAGTATTCCAGTTGGGAAATAATGAGTATCTGTTAGTAGTTCTGTGTAGTCAATGACCATATATTAATAGTTTCCCTCTGTATTTGCCACCAACCAAAAAAATCGTAGGCAATCCATAGGCTACCATGGGTATGTACTGTAGAGTTGCGTCCATGAGGTGACATTCCCCAAACTCTTCTTTTGAAGTGAAGTCCCAAATCTGTCTGGCAAACTATTTGTAAACTTTTCTACGTGGACTAAACCTCTGTTTTAATGATGATTGTTGTGTGTTTGCATTTTAAAAAGGAAAACAAAACAAAAAAAAAGGAACAGTATCACAACAACCAGTTAAAAATCTTTTCTTTCTAACTGAATTATGAGAGTTCATTGTCTGAATAGCACAAAAGCACCTTAAGGAAATGACATCTTTCTGATTGAGGATGCAATAAAGATCATTAGTATTTTAGCCGTTCCAAGGCCATAGGGTCCCATCTTAGTGTCCTTTAGGCAGCAAAGCTTCCACTGATGCCACATGGGCTCACCCAGGACATTAGCTGGTGTCCAGACTGAAGGATGGGACCCCAGCAGTGTAGTTAGCAAATGTGTTTGGGCGCTAAGAATTCCGTGTACAGTGTAAACCTGATTATTAGCTAACAAATCACTGTGATCACTGGATGTTTAGTCAGTCTGTCAAAGCTGCTGGTTGGAAAATCTGTATCCACAGAAGTCATTCACGCTGGAAACCCATCCTGCATCTGTTATTAGCAGGGTGGAAGCAATCTTGCTTGTGTCTCTGTGTATGTTCACAGCTGTCTGGCAATCAGGAGTGGTGAAAACACGGAAGAAGCATTGCCTAAACTAGTTGCTTGTGGGTTGCAAATGCAGGGTGTTGCTATTTATCCCTGTCAACAGCAGGCCCTATTAACTATTTTTAATGAATCACCACTGCTTTTACTTTTGCCATCAGCCATGACCTTCACCATTTAGAAACACATGGTCTCTCATAAATGATAGTCTGTGACATATAAACTTGAGAAGGATTCTATCACGGCTCAAACTACAATATCTATCATTAAAACAAACTGCTCATTCCAGCTGAAGAGACACTCATATATATCATGGAACTAGCCTTCCATATTTTGAAATTTACTGCCCTGCATTGGTGCTTCTTTTTCTTGACTTTTTTTTTTTTTTTTTTTTAAGGAGGCCATGCAACCTTGCTCACTTAATACTTTTGATAAACTTCTACTGACAAGGAACTTGATTAATGATGGTTAAAGGAATTGAATCAAGAGTAGGAAAGACAGGGCCAAAAAAGCAGACTGCTGGCCTGATGGAAACTAACGTCTCTACAGAAATATATGATGGACCCTCCTTTTTTCCCATGCCAAGTAATTACTCGCACAGGCCTGTTGTAATAATTCCTATTACAGCCAAAACGGAAAAGTCAGTAACTCACAGCCCTGGGACAAGGTGAAGGCAAGGCCAGAGTAGTGTGGATCAATATTTCATTTACTCACTGAGGTTAGCTTCTATCCCTGTATCAAATTCTTTTACAGAAAGCCATGAAAGAAATGAGGTTTGCTGAAAAACACCAATACAGGGCCCTCATTTCCTTGGGGGTGCTCATAGAGTACACGGAGCAACAAAACCTCTCAGCAAAACAATATGCACTCAAGGTCACTCATTACTTGCTACTGTTGGAAAATAAAGTGCCATTAGCCTGATATGAGTAATGTACATCAATCAACTGCAGACCAGCAAAAGTATGTTTTCAACATGGTATTGCAGCTGAAAATGAATGAACCGTGTTAACACTTTCCGAACACTGACAACAGTGAAGAATTTTTCCTTTGGGTTCATAATTTATTTCAGAATTTCACTGCAGCTCATCTCTGTGAAATCAAACCAGAGCATCTCAGTGGTTTGTTGTACTTTACTATAATTGAATTAATTCTCACTAAGTAAATGTCTTAATTTTGAGGGGGACAGTTCGATGCTTTCCAAGAAGGTCCCATCTGTGCCTTACAGGACCCTCAGTCTAAAGGTAGAAAACCAGATTGAATAAGAAATGATCTGTTTTGTTAGTTAAATAATTTAAAGCAGTACTTGTTGAGAGTATGAAATGACATTGAGGTACACATGCGTCTACTTTGCTGCATACACAACTCTTTTCTTTTCAGGAAGTTTTTGGGAAAAGCAGGACACCAATACATCCCTCATGACTTGCACTGTGCTGATCTGAAGGGCAAAAGTAGCGTGTGTGTCTGCAATAGCTGAAGTACACTCTGGTGTGAGTTTTTTTCCTGTTGCCTCTCACAGAGTTCTGGGAAAAGTGTTTGGTGAGTTTGTGATTGCTCATATATTTGATGATGTTTTAGATCTTTGCAAAGCCTCTTGATTGTCACCTTGTCAGAAAGTTATGTTTGGTCTTAGCAAAGTTCAGAAATCTCTGATCTTACCTGCACCATTGAAAAATTTATATCATGGTCATGAAGCATTAACTTCCCAAGAACTTCTGTGTCATCCTGTTCAAAAATAAAACTACTATGTAGGCATAAAATAAACAGTTACAGAGCAGGGAGAACTACTGTTGGAAGAGCACACTTTTTTTCCTAGTAGAAGGTAATTTTTCTTCCCCTCTTTTCTCTTTAGTAGTATTCTCTTTGTCTTTCTTTAGCATTTTGAAATCACATACAAAATAATAATAAGTCTTTGTTTCAGAATCTCACCCTGAAGACTTAATGAGACATGAAAAATAGTTGAATTGTTCAGGATTTTGCACTTTTACTGTCTTTTGTAGTCATGAACATAAAGTTATTTTCTTTTCTAGCTCCATCTCCTGAGATCAGACTCCCAACCATAGGAAGTGTTGAACTCCTTCCAGCACTGAACTCATTTAACCCATGTTAATTCCTTGCAACACTGTAATGTGTAAGTAAACACAGCCCAGGAATTATGGGCCAAGAGGAAAATGACTGATTAAAGGTCGCATGCTAAATCAGACGTGATTGTAGTCTTTCATGTTTGACATTTGGAATATTTATGTTAAATTTGCTGCTGTTCAGTAAAGTCTGGGGACATACAGTGAATTAATTTCATGTCTCCTGTATACACGTCCTCTGTAGTTGTTATAACTTGGATAATGCTCCTAAGTTTTCTGCAGCTGTGATATTTTCATTTACAGATCAGAAGTATTGGCAAGTTAGCAACTCTAGTCTCAATCCCAGTTCCTTGCAGACCACACTGGTTCCATTCAGTAAATCAGCTGAACCGCTGGTAAATGTGAGTTTGATTATATTTTGGATTGTTTGGTTGCTTTTTTTCCTATGGATTTCCTTATTTAAAATGGAAGGTTATAGTAATTATAGTACTGCAGAATACTTGCCTCTGCTTGCTGTTGCTCTTCCCATGTGCTGTTGCTGATTTAATGTAAAGTGATGTACAGTGTGTGAATCCTGAGACAGTGCTGTTCCCTTCTTCACATCTGCAAGAATGGAAGAGAGATGAACATTTAAAACTGCCTATCAAACTAAATAGATCAGTTTAAAGAGAAGGTGTCTTTCTGGTCACCTAGAGAGGCTCTCCAGGATTAAAAGGGTCCACTACACTTGATTTGCTCTGTGGTTTAGATGCGGAGTCAACTTTGTAAAGAGAGTGCAGTTCAGTCATATAAAGTTTAATAATTCTTAAAGAGATTCCTTGAAAGGCACAGAGCAGAATTAGAGAAGTTACTTTTCAAAATCTCTTTCACTACAGGTAGTAAGCCTGAACCACTGCATGGGGCCGTTCTATGCTTGTACCTCTAGACAGAGTCCCAAGTCCTCAAAGTTGTTTAGGTGACCATGTATAATTTGAAATGACTGACTGATGATAGTAATTCATGCTCATTTGCCATCTTTGAAACAGGGAGGTAGTATTACCTTCATGTAGTAGGAGGAAAGGGAATGGTGGAACATAAATGGGTTTAAAGGCATTTAGGTGCCCAGTTAAACCAGTAGGAAATGAGACTTTAAATACCTGTGGAAGGTCTAGGTATCACTTACTATAGGGAGAACCACCACATAGGTGTTAC
Source organism: Climacteris rufus (assembly GCA_013398175.1). Classification (NCBI taxonomy): domain Eukaryota; kingdom Metazoa; phylum Chordata; class Aves; order Passeriformes; family Climacteridae; genus Climacteris; species Climacteris rufus. Next base: position 3,163,124 of record VZRZ01008454.1, on the reverse strand, counting down.
AAATTCCTGGAGGCTTCCTGTGCTTCTAGCTGCTATGAATAAATCTTTCAAGAATGCCTCAATCAGGGCAGCGTGGTCTTGTGATGGAAGGTTTAACAATTCTGTCTGTTTTAAAAGAAGATGAAATCATTCTTTGTCCCTTAATTTTCCCTGGTATAAATGAATCAAAGATTATTTTTTCTGTTCACAAACTAGCACTCTAAACTTTTGGGTTTGCTTTTTTTCCTGTTTTACATGAAAATACCTTGGTGGTTTTTGGTGTTGCTGAGAACTTGGAGTCATGACTTTGTGTGGGTGAGCGTTCTGGTGTAGCTTTCATACCAAAAAAAGCTGCATGCAGCAGGATTACTCTTTGAACCAGAGTGTTAACTGAGAGATTTGGGTCACATCCGTCACCCAAATGTGAGGCGGTCGGCTTGCACTTACAATAAAGAACAAATGTTTGGTCTGGAGGTCGGGATTTCTGGATTCACAGTGCACTTAGTTAGATCAAGGTCTCATCTGGGGTTAAAATCAATATTGCAAATTGCAGCTTAAATGGCAAAGAATATGTTTCCATCTATGTTATATTTTAGGTACAGTAGTCTTAATGTATAACTAGGTCAGTTCCATTAAGATGTAATTTCATTAAGGGACCATAACTGCATCTGGAATTTGGCCACTAGACGAATTTTTTTTTTTTCCTAACACAGCTACACATCACTCTTGGATGCTTGGGTAGTTCTGCATTAGAACAACAACCCAGTAATCAGGCAGCGCACTCTGCAAGGAAGTTTGAAGGAAATCAGTTTAAAAATGTTTGTCTGTAGGGAATGCATTCTGATTTTGAACTGTCACAAGAGTACCTGCCAAAGTAGTGAACTGTCAGAAAAATACCTGTCAAAGTAGTATAGTAAAGCCCTTGAACATTTAACTTAGAATCTGAGACCTTCAGCTTAGTGCACTCGTACAGGTACATATATGCAAGTAGTGTATTTAGCAGTAGAGCCTTCAGGCTCGCTTTGAAAAGGGACGTGTGACAAAACATCTGACTTTAGGGAGCTTTGCTCACTCTTTGTAATGTGGTGAATCTGAGCATAGTTGACCATAAAAGGCTTCAGAAGTCTTGGAATAAGGAGATGAAAGCATTGTTCAGGAGAAGACACTTTTTCTGCATTCATACTGGCTAAGGTACATGTCTGTCCCCAAGCAAGCAGGAGTGGCAGAGGAGGAGAAACAGGAAAGTAATCTCAAAATCTTGAAAAAGGAGGAAGATTGTGGGATGGCTTTTATGTAATCCTCTGTGAGGATTAATTTCTTATGCACAACAGTCATCCTGAGCTTTGCAGCAGAGCGTGATGCCGTTTCCAAAGCGTGTCTCTCTGTGCTGGTGGCTGGACTACAGGTTCAGCCATCTCACTCTCCTAAATGTAGAGCCAGAAGGAGCTGTGCACAAACTGGAAAAGTTTGTGTTTCATCCCCACTGCCCATTCTCCTGAGGGCATCACCCAACATTGCTGCACAGAGCACAGTCTGCTTTTCTCCACTCACAGTGGAGAGTTGGGGAGGACATAAAGCCAAAGCTGGAGGCAAGTGAAGAGCTCCGGCCCTCTCTTGGCTGTGGGGGCCTTACAAAGCCCCAGCTTGCCAACAAGGATCTGCTCGATGTTTGTGGAGGGAGTCTGGGGAGAGAGAAGATCATAACTGGGCAGCAGCTGCTCTCTATAACTTGCTTCCCTGGAAACCTGGCAGCTCTCCAAGTCAAAATCTGAACAGGAGTTAAACTGCTCAGGGCATTAATTCTCCGTATAGTCGCGAGCCTGCTCTTTCTCCTCCCTGCTCCCACCACGGCCCTGCTCAGCAGAAGTGGAAGTGTCCTCTGCCCATGCAGGTTTTGGAGGGTTCCCGCTGGCAGCAGAGCCGGGGCAGACCCATATCCAATGCCAAGGGCTTTGTCTCCAGTACCTGCTGCTGGTGGCAGCAAACGGGGACCGGGATGTTGGTGAGTGACTCTTACGTCTTCCCTGGGCCCTGTCACTGGATATGGCCTGATCTTATGAGCAGTTAAGCACTGCATGTAAAAGCTTTTTTTTGTAAATTTATTGATATTAGGTGATTCCTGTTTACATGGAAGGCTTTCCTGTGAATTTCCAGTTATGTGTAAGCATCCTAGGACTACTTTCTACAGCCTCTGGGTGACTTGGACATCCTCCCTGCTCTCCCCCAGTATTCCACAGGAGCACAATTTTCTTGGCAGCTTTCCAAGACTCCTCAGCTTATTATTGGGTCCTCTTGAAGTTGCAAAAATCAGGTTTATGTCCCTTGGATATTTATACACAGAATGCTCTAAATCTTCCAATTTTAATCATGGTTTAATCTGGGATTTTTTTTAAGTACCTTTTAAATTGTCCTGTTTACTTCTTGCTGTTTTTTATAAGAGTTTTGTCTTCAGTTTTCAGTTAGTGTACAACATGACTCATGTGTTCCTGAATATTGCAAAGAGGAAAAAATAAAATTTCTACCTGTTGGCAAGTGCAGAGAGTTACGCTGGATGCGAATTAGTATCTGTTGAAGAAATGCTGATGTTTATTTTGTCAAGATACATAAAAAAGCAGTCTAAAATTAAACAAGAGTGATTCATACAGCTACTTTGTGCTTACAAGTTTACTGCCTATGGAGGCAGTAACAACAGCAGCCCAGACAGTTTCTTAAGGCTTTTCCTGCTCTTCTGTGCCCTCTATTTTTGATCATCTGCCAAGGCTTGTGAATACTGCCAAATCAAATAGTACAGCATCTCCATAAGTCTGCTGTTGGAAGCTAAGGAATTCAGCAGTTGAAGTGCAATGCCAGATATAAAAGAAGCAATTACAGTGGACTTCCAGGAGTTGAGGTTTAATAACTTTCATATTTGTATAACATATATTTTGAGGCTTCTTTTGCTAGCTGTACTTCACCTTTATGTACGCTTTATCCACTGAATCTTAATCTGTATGATCTTGCAAAAAAATGTGGGTTTTTTCCTCTTTCTCTATTTTTTTTTCTATTGTATTTTTTTTTAAGTTCTCAAGTGCCATACAAACCTTGAAGCCTATTTCTGTGTACACAGACACTGGCAACTGAAGCTCAGTGTTGGTTGGTGAAAGAGAACGTCTGCAGAAGGAACCACAGCAGCGATTTTGAGTACAGAAGACCACCCTTTGCAAGTATTTCTCATCCCTCAGACTTATGCAGAAGCTTTCTCAAGTTGTGGGTTCTTCTTATTTAGTAACAGCTAAGAAAACATTTGGTGTGAAACCCTACAGGTTTTCATGCTTTAGACAATGAAATGAATTAATGGGGTAATGTCATTGTTTCAAATGAAAGGAAGGAACCTTGAATTTCTATGACTGAATTGCAGTGTGGACACAATTTGGAGTGAGGTGAAATTCATCTCACTGTGATCGACCATTGAAAATCTACTCACCATTTAATGTTCAGGAGCACAAAGAGGAGCTTTGCCCAAAATAAAACTATTTTTAGATATACATTAGTGAACAGCCACACTCTCTTGGGGTCTAGAGAGCCAGAGTCCATTTGCAGTGATTTAACATGCTGCTTTCTTAAATTCTAGATGAGGAGGCAGAGAAAATCTAACTTGAAACTCGATTGACAAGATTAGGGGAATAAATGAGCAAAATCGATTTTGCATTTACTGATCTTCCTTGTAAAGTTTACCCTTTTAACTTTGTATGTATTTTCTTATTGTTTCATAAAGAAGCAATGGCTTATTACTACTCACATGACCTGGTCCTTCCACACTGTGCTTGTTTGTTGCGTTCATACCACTGTGTTCAAGAGGGGAAGTAATTTCTTTGAACAGCTTTAATAAGCTGAAACTTCCGTCTGTTTTCTTTGTTGTGTCAGTCATTTGTACCTTGGAATACTTGACTACCATGATAAACGCAAAAATGGCTGAAGATTTCCACTCTTATGTGAAGTTTACTACAGTAGTTTTTGATGCTAGTGAGCTCTAACAAACACAAATTCAAACCAAAAAATCCTTTTTTCAATTGTAAGTGGCTTTTTCCTCTTGTTATTTTACTGTGTAGGTTCAAGTCTTCGCTACAGTAGATCAATAAAGAACTTGTTTGCATTAACAGGGCTAACATTACACTTGATGTAGGTGCCTGGCTGTATACAGAGGTCACTTGCACTGGAAATGGATGAAAGAAATCAAATATTTTCTTGCTTTGGTTGAATCTAGGGACAACTTCAATATGTAAAAAATTACTCCTTTTCCCTCCAGGGGCTTAGTTCTTAATTGTAGCTACTAGAATTCTGTTTCTTTATAGTCTCTGTGAGGTTTGTAGGACTAATAACAATAATAAAATCATCCTAGATTTAATTTTCTATTTAAGCTTACTACAAAAAAATCAGTTTATTTGTCTTGGAAGTTTTGCTTCACAACATTGCAGTCAAATTCATTTTCCAATTATTCATTCAGAAGTGTAGAAGAGGAGGGGGAGAAACTGTTTAGCTCCTGAGATCCCATCAGATTAAAGCTTAACAACACAGGACATATTTGGGCATCAGGATGCAGCTACTTGATTTAGACTAGAATTGGTAGAATTAATTTTTAACATTTCATTTTTCAAGGCTCCTTGAAATGTGTACAAAATAGTATTCTGAGGAATCTTTATAGTTTTTCTGTGTAAACCCAGTATATTTTTTACTCAAGTACTTAACATGGAGAGGTTTTTCCATTTAATGATTTTATATTTTAAAGGAACAAATTTCTAGCTTAGAGTTTTGCTAAGAAATGAAATCAACCCACAGGCATACATATGTGCTGTCAACCAGGTGATATTTTCTAGTCTTTTCCAGACATATTCTCTCTGTCCTAGAGAAGAAGGATATACTGAAAAGAGAAGCATAAGTAAAATAATTCCGCTTTGCTTTGGAAAGCAACCTTTTGTCATGTGTAAGCCTATGTTGCCACTTCCTTGAAAAAGCTTTCTTTTACCTAAAATAAGCTTTCTGAAATAACTCTCACCATTTGGGAAGCTTTCAACACATTGTAGGACAGAGTTTTTCTTTTTCTCTTCCAATAATGCTTTGCACCATGCTGTGACTTGAACTTTATTTTCACATGTTGTGGGAGAAATCCCTTGCCAATCCACCTTTCTCTCCAAATCCTTGAAACAGAATTAACAGGAAAGCAGGATATACATACAGGTATATGTCTTGGTGTCCAGTTGGGCTTAAAAAACCATGGCAGTGTGTTAAAATACATTTATACAGTAATTAGGGTATAACAATGGTAGATGGCAAAACAGGATGGGCTGCAAATGGAGCTTTTTGGTATCATTTCCATGACAGTAATACAAAATGCTGATTTTACATCAGGTTTACAAGCAACTGGTGAAAGTTCTGGCTGTGTAGGGGAAGATCAATTATATTTTATACTATAAAATGTATTGTTGGGTTTGCAACAATATTTTAATTGCTAACTGGGTGGGAACTCTCCTAGGGGAAAAGTGTTTAGAAATGGAAGTAGGATGTAGAATACAAGCATAGCTATTACCTGTGTGTGGTGAGGATGTTTGATCCACAGTCTACATGTGGAAAAAAAATCTGTTGGGTTTAATCTGATTTGTGATAAATACTAATGGATTTTTCCTATTGTGCAGTTGTTGTTGCTTTTACTGAAGCAGTTTAGGTATACATTTGCAAAATCCTGAGCCCAGTCAAGCAACATTTGTGAATTGAACAGTTCATGTGAGTAGTCCAAAATAAACTTGCTTAGTGGAAATGTTATGTCTTCCATTGATGGATTTTTTTTCATGAAATTTGAGTTCATATTAACCCACATTATGTTCAAAGAGAAAAAAATAATTAAGACCCTGATTCTACAGTTCCAATTTCTTTGAATCAAAAACTGCATGGTTTGGTCTTGATATAGCAACAGTTAATGTTATAGATTCTTACATTCACCTTGAGCAATTATATGGTTTAATGTTTATGCAGCAAATTATTAGGTTTGGCAATGACTCAGTCGTCAAGATTAGTTTTACACCAAATTGCTTGCAGATACCAAATGACAGGTTTTGTAATGAAAGGTTGCAATTATTTCTAATTTCTTCAATAGTAGTCACAAATCACTGATGCTGATTCTGCCATTTGTACGTGGCTTTCTAGAATAATATCCCGGTGTGTCTGCCTTACCAGTCTTTTATTCTGTTTACAAAATTGAATAAATCAGGTAAAGTTACAAGTTTGCAGGAGAAATTTTCAGATAAATTACTACTGACTGTTCAGGGTGGGTGTTCTGGGTTTAGTTTTCTTCAGTGTTCTAAATTCCTATTATTTATTTTCCCTTGCTTGTTGATGGTGTTTGTTATTCCACACGCACCTCCTCTGCCAAATGATTAGAGTGAACTGCAGCAATGGGTAATTACTCAAGGAAAAGTGTTTACCCTGGTGTGACTATTCATAGCCCCTGGTTCTGCAGGTAGCTTGCTCAGCCCTGGCTTGGAGATCTGTGCATTCTGTGCTGTTCAGTACAGCAGCTTTCAGTCTTCCCAAGATTCTGAAATTATTCAGTCCACAGAGGCTTATCACATTGCCAAGCTCATATAATCTCCTTATCGCAGTCAGCCTCACAGAAGTAAGACCATGACTTATCCTTGTGCTATCCTGGACAATATTAACATATTCTTTCCAAATAAAACAGCTTCTAATTGCCTAAGCTGTATGTGAGCTATTGAACACATGGGTACTACTGCTATTACAAGTATTTAGTGACTTTGTAATAGCATGAGTATGGAAAAATAAAAAACATGTAAAAATCCCTTTGGTTTAATTTGTGTTTCAACAGCTCTGTCTGCAGCAATACTAACTGGGATTGTAGTGCAACTTTTTTGATCACTGTTTTTGTTTATGGTGCATGTTTAACTGCATTTTACCAAGAACTAAACTACTGCTAGAGAAAGCACCTAAAATCTCACAAACTATTCTTTTTATTAAATACTTGTTTCATCTTTTCTAAAGCTTTTAGTCAGAGCTGTGTTAACTGTTTGCCCCTATTCAGATCAGTACATGGCAGTGCACAGCCACACAGGTGGATGGCAGGGCTATTCTAGGTTGTATGAATATCTGATAACCTAACCCTTCATTATGATCTGTCCAGAGGAAGCTGCAAAGATGCTCAGAGGTCTGGAGCACCTCTCCTATGGACATAGGCTGGGGTTGTTCAGCCTGGAGAAGAGAAGGCTTCAGAGATACCTTCCAGCAGCCTCCCAGTGCCTACAGGGGCTACAGGAGAGCTGGAGAGGCACTTTTGACAAGGGCAGGTAGTGATAGGGTGAGGGGGAATGGCTTCACACTGACAGAGGGCAGGGTTAGATTAGATACTGGGAAGAAATTCTTTACTGTGAGCATGGTGAGGCCCTGGCACAGGTTGCCCAGAGAAGCTGTGGCTGCCCCATCCCTGGAAGTGTTCAAGGCCAGGCTGGATGAGGCTCTGAGCAACCTCGTCCTGTGGGAGGTGTCCCTGCCCATGGCAGGGGGTTTGGAATGAGATGATCTTTAAGTTCCTGTATGGGGATATTTCTCCCACCTCAGTGGTGCAGGGAGACAGGGATTGAGGGTTGTGGTCAGTTCATCTCACGTTGTTTCCGCTGCCGCTCAGGTAAACAAGTCCTTCCCCTGCTCCAGCCTGGAGTACCTCCCACGGGAGACAGTCCTGCATGAACTTCTCCAACATGAGTCCATCCCATGGGCAACAGTTCTCCTCAGACTGCTTCAATGTGGGTCCCTTTGCACAGGGTGCAGTCCTTCAGGAACAGGTTTGTCCACCATAGGGTCACCAGTCCTACCAGCAAACCTGCTCCAGTGTCCTGCTCCTCTCCACGGGTCTGCAGAGCCGTGCCAGGAGCCTGTTCCAGTGTGGGTTTCCCAAGGGTTCACAGCCCTTTTTTTTCTTCTTCTTCTTAAATCTTTTATGCCAGAGGTGTTACCACCATTCCTGATCAGCTCAGCCTTGGCCAGTGGTGGGTCTGTGTTGGAGCTGGCTGGGATTGGCTCTGACAGACAAGGAAGATTCTGGAAGGTTCTCACAGAAGCCAGACCTTTAACCCCCCTGCTACTAAAACTTGTCCACACAAACCCAATACTGGTCCCTTCCAACCCAAAGAATTCTATGATTTAGACATCTCAAATTCTTTCATATTTTGGTTACTTGCAGGGAGTAGCATAACTAATAGTATTTGGTACAATACTGTAGAGTTAAAGCAATAACTCGTGGTGAACACACTCTGGCAGCTTTCATGCATGTTTTGAATAGAATTTCCTCTTTTCTTGCCTGAAGGTTTTGTGATGGTGCCCCTGCAGCCCCCAGAGATGGAATGTTTGCCTTGCATTTGTTTGCCCAGTACAGGTATTCTTCTAAATGAAAAGTAGAAGTGAAGACTTTTGCAAAAACCTTCTAAGCCCTGCCCTATCATTCTGACAATAGGTATCAGCATACAAAAAAACTGTTTCTATTTTCCTTAAAAAGTTGTTGGTGAAAAACTACCCCAATATTATGCTTGTAAAAATTAGAGTCATTCTCTTGGGGTCCAGCTTCTTTAACTTTCAAACAATTCTCAGATGAAGAGTAATAGAAAATAAGGCAAAACCAAGTAAATATTCAATAAAAAAGTTGACTGTCCTCAGTCAGTTTGGGTTTCTTTGTGCTCAACTTTTATATTTGAAAATATAGCTGTATTTGGAGAGGGACCATGTTGAGTACTTGATGCAAATATCTTAGTATGATTTGATTGAAATAATTTGAAAAAGCTTTTATTTCAGGGAGTGCTTTCTAGTTTATTTTTAGATGTATACTAAGTATTTTTTCAGAAATTCATAGGTTTTCTGTTGAGAGGGGAAAAAAATTATATCCTTAATCAAAAGGCTCATAGAATATAGAAAGTACAGATATGTGTGAGAAGTTATCTTTCTGAAATGTGGTTTGTTCTTTCAGATTTGGGAGTCTCAGAGGCGATTCACAAAGAGGAAAGTCTGAGACATCCAATTCCTTCCCATCTGTGACCATCACTTACAAACAAGTAAAACATCTCTGCTTTAGCAGCCAAACTTTGATATCTGCACTATGATGCTGCTACGCTGAGGTAGCATTGTCAGAAAACCTGTCAGTACCCTAAAAATGACAGTGGAGGATCAGGCTACAGCAAAACTTTTCTGAGATGTAACAAAACCAGCAATATGTGCTAAACATGGTAGTGTAAGCAATCTTCTGGCTATTTAGCACAATGAGATGAATTTTAGGAATGCATTACAGAACCTGACCCTTCCTGATGGAAAAATAATCCCTTATGCTGCCTGGGAAGGGAGAGAACAGCTAAGCATTTAACAGAGTATTTTCAGGAAGCAGCAACCTTATTTCTTCAGCATATTTTGTTTGCTCCAGACTTGCAGAGGCAGTTTCTCTCCATGGCACCTTGGTGCTATGCAGCTGATATGAGACACGACGTTAAATACAAAATAGGTAGGAAGACTTGCAGCTGCTTGCAGATGGGATAATCTCCCTATATAACCCCAGCCAGTCAGTATTACCAGGGCTTTGGCAAGCATTTCAGACCCTTTGGTGTTTTGATTTTTTTTTCCCTCTATTGCCAGTTGGTCTGTGCTCCCTACCTGCACTTACATGTACTGTGTTCCACCAGGCAGCCTCTACTGATGGTCAGCATTGAGTGTGTTTTTCATTGTTGTGCAAAGGGAAGGATTTTACATTCAGGTTATTGCATTATGAATAAGGTTTGAAGCTGACCAGAGCTTTAAGTCCAGTGCTTTAAGTCCAGAGCTATATATTCTTTCTGGGATTAATTTCCTGTTTGTGCAAATGCTTTTTCATTTCTCTCTGCAGATTCAGTGGGTTGTTTATAAAACAATTTTGCTTCTAAGTAAGTATGAGCAGTGGGTGAACTGATATCTGTATGATTTTGAAAGTGTATATAGTAATCAACAGGGACTAAATGACACTCAATGTAATTATTTTATTTTATTTATTTGTCAAATGTTACCTTAACTTTTGTCGGATAGCTTTTTTTTTTAATAGATCTGTTTGGGTCAGGCAGGAATACAGAGGTGTCAGAAGAGAATAAAGCAGGAAGCTGGCTATGTCTTGTCCCATCACTTTCTGGTGTATAGGTTTTGTTCATGAGTATGAACACGTGTCACATAGCAGAGCTGTAAATACTGCAGAATTTTCTCTCTTAAAGCTGGATGATTTCAAATATATTATTTTGTTTGAGATGTTCAGTGGCAAGAGGACTATGTCCTTCTAATGAGACACCTTCCTTTTGACACCTTTGCTCATCTCCAGAAACACTAGTCCCAAAGTATCAGGCTTTTCTTTTCTTAATCCAGAGATACAACAGCTTTCTGAAAGGCATGCAGCCTGCAATTAACTTCTTTCTTTACTTTTATACTTTTGTGGAAGCATCAAACTTTCTAACATACTCCTGACAGCCTGAGTCATTTGATGGGGTCCTTCAAGGTAAAAGGGTCATGAAACATCGCAAGAAAAGAAGACTTCTTCAAAAACCCCACACCTTAACCTTTGCTAGAACTACGCTTCTTTTACTTCCCAAGAAGAAACATGTGCTTCAAAATGAAACATTTCTATCCTACAGTAAAAATTAGTATCCAACAGGGAACAGATGTAAAACTGCTGGACAATTCTGTTATTTTTTAAAGTCTGCATTGGGGAAGGTCCATTATAAAAATGTTTTAATTTCTTTTTTTTTTTTTTCTGTACCCTAGTTTTTGGTCCAGTTTCTTTCCAAATCTCTTTTCTGAACTATTACTTGGGGCTTGTGTTTAAGTAATACCCATAATATCAAGAGAATTTGCAAAGGTGGACTTAATAGTACAATTACTAAGATCCACCAGATACCATCTAAAGCCGTAATAATGTGTTTGATTTCAAACATCAGACCTTGCAGTGGGTCCTAATGCTTCACTGCAGCTCTGGCAGGACTGAAATCTCAATCCTGTTGCCATGGGTGGGGATTGGCTGCGTTGATGTCACTGCTCAGACTCTGAGCTAAACATTATCAGCCATACTCTCTGCTGGCTTTTCAAGCACGAGAGTGACAATTACAGAGGTTCTTTTAATAGAAGGGAAATCATATAAAGGAAATCTCTATGACAACTATGGCAGCTTACCTGAGTGTATTAATATAAAGAACTATTGATAATTATGTGAAATAATATCACCCTTTAAATGGAAACTAAGGAGATGAAAAGTGTACTAATCTATCATTAAAAGGAAATGAAACTTCAGAAGAATTTTTGACAGTTTCCCTAGCTCAGTGTAGCCTTGTGGCACTCGTTAGGAACGTTAATCAGGAGGGGCATAAGGGAGTTGGCAACAATAGTCAGGTGTGTGGCGTGGTAATTGAGAGAAATGTCTAATTTGATTAGAAAAGTGACAGATGGCATGAGGGACTTTGGAAATGTTTATGGGCTAAGCAAAGCCAAGGACCTGGCCGGTAAGATGGACACAGCTGGCATGAACTGGGCACCAGACACTGCAGTCTAAAGCAAGGTAGGCAAGCATTGGGGTCTGAAACGCAGCTCTCAAAGGGTGTGCTCGTTTAGGAAATACAGAAGCTAAGGTGAGACGTGACTTTCTGTGCTAATCGACCTGTAAAGTAATGCAAAATGACAGAATGGCTAAAACAAGGGATTTGGAATGAAAATGCTTTCCTGTTAGTGCAACAATGACCTAATGGAAAAGTATCATCAGTGAGCTAAGTGTTGGTTGGAAGGAAAAAACTTTGTTATGTGGCTTGACAGAGCACTGTGAGAATTATGTTGTGGTGAAGACATTTAATGCTCCACATAAAAATGGGTGAAAAACGGAGAAATTGGTGGTAGGACTCGATTTTAATTCAGTGTGGGAATGCTGATTTTCTTTATCAAGTTGTTATAGAAGAAATAAAAAGCCATACTATGCTCTGAGTAAAGCAGTGAGTACATAATAAGAAGCTGTTCACAGAGAAAACTCTTGCTTGGTTCATCCTTTGATTAATTTCAAATTAAAGAGAAATATATCTCAGACTGTTTTGAAGAAATGATGTAAAGACATCAAAGTAAAGAGCTGTTCATTGGAGTCACTTGGACTGTAAAACTCAGAACCTGGAACTGTGCTCTACTTTCAGTTTAAAAATGTTTGAAACTTGCATCTTAAGCTAGAGGGATTTTGTAAATTTGTAATGAAGGTTTTGAGGTCCAGTTTTGTGGTATTAAGCTGGGTAACCATCTTAAGGATTATGAAGGATAAAAATCCACTAGAACTTAGGAAGGAAGCCGATGAACAGAGGAAGAGATCTGATGTGGGTAGGAGAATTGTCTGGTGAGTGTGACATGACAAGTGCCAAAGTCAAGATGTCTTAGACTTGAGGAAAAAATTCAATGTCAATCAATGGTAAATAGTTCCTTTTCTATATTTTTGAAGAAAAGTTGAGGAAAGAAAGTGGGACTTGTATTTAATGTAAATGAGATACAGACCGAGGATAATCTAGTTTTGTCCAAACCAGTTGGAGCTGGGTGGTGGTGGTGGGGTTGTCAAGGAAGCAAAACAGTTCTTAATGAGAATAGAAAGTATGAAAATATAATTTTAGTAAAGCCAAAATAAAATGAAAACTTGGAAAGCATAATATAAAAAGTTGGCTGGGAGAAAGAAGGAAAAGAAAAACCTGAGTAAGTCTTCAAAAAAAAGGGCAAGTGAAAATATGGTTCTTGTAGTTCCTTCTTATTTTTATAAGGTCAGTAAAATTGTATATGGTGCCAAAAGCCAGAAGAATAAAAGTTCTGTGTAAGGAGTGGAGGTGAGGATGGACCTAGGTAACTATCTGTTGTGCAAGCTTTAATAGTATTCAGAACTTAAGATATTTTGAATAAATAAACAAAAAGTAATGGAGACTGATGTGAAATGGGATAGCACACACTGAATTTACCAAAGATAAATTATACCACATCTCTCTGATAAATTACATTGCTCTAAAGGATGTGTAAAGGATTTTTTTTATTTTTATTTAAACCTGGCTTCAGTAAAAGAAGGAATAGAGGTAAATAAGAAAAAGCCTGTAAAGCAGCTGAAGAATTCTAGAAAAATATGTTCTAAAAGCAGAAACTTTGATTGCAAATAGATTGGGTGGGGTTTTCTTTAAAGACCACCTTTAAAGGCCACTGTTATAATAACCCTGGAATAAAAAGTAGGTACAGCACAATTTAATTATTGCAAAACTTCAAATTACGAAGTCACTGTTATTAAGGGATTGACTTCATAGGCACCAAATTTGATGATCGAGGATAATGGAAATGGGAAGTAATTTAGTGCTACAAAGCATGATGCTATGCTTTCAAAAACTAGTCATAAGGATTTCTCTTGCAAGATCTGAGCTAATCAATTGGTAATGACAACAAAAAGAAGAATATATTAGCAGATCAGAGGACGTGGGTGAGCTGCCAATGTGATGTGGGTTGTTGAAGAAAAGCAATAGTCTGATGCCCCTGGAGAAGTATTTCCACAAGGGACAGCAAACTGCTAAGGTCACCTATATGTGACAGTGCTACATGTCATCTAAATTATTGTGTGCTGTTCCTGCCCCTGTTCCAGCAATGTGGTTCCAAAGGAAAGGATTATTGATGGGATGGAGAACCTCTCTGCTGAGAGGAAACTCAAACAGCTCCCTATGTTTAGCCCAGCAAAGGGTGTGGGAGGGCTTGCTCTTTGCAACTTAAAGAAGTGAGCACCAGACAAAACAAAACCCCTTCCCTGCTTAAGAGAAGGGAGAATATTGGCACAAGGACAAATTGTGTATCACCTGGTCTCAGATTACTTACATTTGGGCTGGAGATCTCTAAGGGCTGGAGATCTCTAAGGACTGGAGAAGGGAGATGCTAGAAACTCTGTTTGATGACAGAAATGGGAGAAGGATGCCAAGGTACTATTAAAATGAAGTATGATTAATTTATAAACCAGATTGTATGATGATGTGGCTTGTGATAGCAGGCAATTAATTTTGATTTAGGAGGTTCCTTCCTGCCCTGTGTTTGGGATTCATTAAATGGTCTTTCCACTTGTGTCACTTTCCACTTGCATCTTGGGCGTGATGGCATGGCACTGAGACAACAACAACAGTGTCATTTTCAACTGTGTCATAAAATCAGGAGATAAACCAGTTGAGACTTTAGAGATCCTATGACTGTTTTCTTGAGCTTTTCCTTACTGCTTATGACTTTGCTTGTCTGCTGTTTTTACATCTGCCTTCTGTCCCTTGAAGTTTTGCTGTGCCAATACAGGTCAGAGTATTTGGCCAACTCTGGCCTTCCTTACAGAGCACTGAGGAGTAGGTCTGAATTCCCTCATTCTCTTCAGGTTATGGGCTTGCATCACACAACCTTCCCCACACCTGGCACTGCAGGAGGCAGAATCAGAGGGAAAGGACTGAAGGGCTCTCTCTTCACCAGTCAGTGCAAGGTGGGGCATCCCTTTGGGAACCACAGCTGGGCAGTTCTGTGCCTCCTGAGACATACTTAGTCTCAAGTGTTGGCATGAAAACTGGTCTCAGAATGTGTTTCTTATTCATTTTTGCAGCTTTCTTCTGGTAAGCCTTCAGCTGTTCTGCAGCCACTGGCTGACAGGAATCTGGGTAAGCATTAGTTCACTTTGCTGCTGTGCATTAGCAAGCAGTGGCTGCATCCCCATTCTGAAACATGTTTTAATGCTTTTGTATGCTTTATGAATGAAATTACATTTATGCATAAACTGAGAAAAAGTATAAATGAATATATCTTACGCAAATGACAACTAATTTTTTTTCTTGCATTTAGTAAATTAAAAATTTATGTGCTGATGATAGGGAATTAACACAGATTCTTCAGCCTCAAGAAAGAAAAATATATAGAAATTAGGTATGAAGAATAATCTGGGGTGTTTTGGGAATATCTTTTAGGAAGTTGAACATTTATCATGAGAATTGGATCTACAGTGAGATTTGTGAGTAGGGTAAGAGTTAGATAGTGCCTGTGGAAACCCGTGCAGCTGGATTGTTTGTCAATGTATCTTTGTAAGAAATCTTTAAAATAAGGAACCTATCTACCAGAAAGTCTTTTCGTGTTTCTTTGTATGGAATTGTCATGAAGCTTTGACTCTAGATAAGGGAATTATAATGAAATAAAGGAAACATTGTTTAGTTGTCAAAACGAATTTGAAGTGTGACATGTGTGGGAAGAAAGAAACCACAGAAAACTGCATATTGGCTTCTTGAATTTACGTATGTAATGTGATGACTGTGGATTGTCTAAAAGAATCTAGCCCTTTAGGGTTGGTGCAATCAACTATTTTATTGACCTTTCTGGTTTTATGTTTTAAAGAGTATTAATATTAATAGCACATAAACAAATACTGCAAAAAGCTCAGGAGGTATTTCTTTGTAATTAACTTGATATTCACTCTTTCTGGTTTTTTTCAAGTTTTATTATCATTCTTTCTCAAATTTCCTAGTAAGTAAAATATTTTAGAGCATCCATTAAATAAAGCATGCTTTACATTATAAACAAAATAGTTGGTTTCTTTTGATTAAGATTCCCTTTTATACAAATAAGAACTTGTCCCACACCCTGCCTGGGAATCAATAATCAAATATTTTGGTGTGACAATAATTTAATGATATTTCTCCTAATTACCGGTCAATAAACAGAAATATATCCTCTGTCCCTTACACACAGATTTATTTAGCATGTTTTAAAATACAGGTACAAATTTAAGGCATTGTGATTATCTTCTAATAGCCAAGCATTTGCATAATCAGGATCATATCAGCTTCACATGAAATTAATCAGAATGGTATCAACTTCAGAGGAAATGTATGGAATCCTGATGTCAGCTTTGACAGCAGTAGAACAGGGAACTACCTCAATCTTTTGGTTTTGATGTGCCTTTATAAAGAATACCAGAGTGTGTGATAATGACAGTGAAAATGAGCTTCTCTAAGACAACTTGTTCTCTCAATAATCTTGTTCAGTTATCTATAAGCCATCAGTAATTTTTTAAGTTTGTTTCTAATTCTCTAAAGAGAGAAATGGTTCAGGAGCTGCACATATGTTTATGCTGACAAAGCCGAGAATCTAAAGTGGGGTGGATGAGGGTCTGTGTTACCACAGTGCCAGGACAGAGCACGGCAAAACCAAAGCAAATATAATTTGATTGTTTTTGCCATTTAATGCCCAAAAATTATCCTTCAAAACCATGATCAGCACTATCTTCCTTCACAGATACTGGTCAGAAGCAACATTTTCCTCTTCCAAAAGGGTTCACAGGGAAAATGTACCAATAGTAAGTGATGACTGTGTGGGGGGGAGGCCTGACTAGTTGGCAATAGGCAATGTGTCACTAGTTAGACCCTGCTGTAAGCTGGGAGTGACTGAAGGAGTCATTCTCTGACAGCTGACAGTTGTGTAAACCAAGTTCATGCTTCATTCAACTCTTACTTGACAAATGCCTTGAATTCCACTCTGGTGGTTATCACCAATCGAAATGCCTCTGTGGCTAATCTTGCACTGAAACTCAAGAATGAACGAATTATAAGGATTTAGATGTTCCTTTACTACTACATTTGTAATTGCCTCCCTCTCTGCAACTGAAAGCATCCATATGGGTTTATAAAAACCCATGGAATTCGAGGTTTAGCTCTGTTAGACTTATGGTAAAACAAGGGTCTCTCCATTTATACTTCTCTGTGCGATTTTCTTTCTCGTGTTTTCTTAGAGTGGGCTTACTGGCCAAAAGGAGAACCTCATGAGAGCCCATGAGGCTGCAGGAGCAGGACTCCAAGTGACCTGTGGGTCAGGCTGACACAGGGATCTGCCTCCAGCCATGGTCTGAGGGAGAAAGGTCTTTCCCTCTGCTGTGCTTGTTCTTGAGGGGAAATAATCTGCTGCCTCCTTAGAGATTATAGGACCCACCACACACACGCACCCCTTCTTCCTACATGATGAAGTGACTGAAAGGTTAAAGAAAAGCTTAAATTCACTTCTTTCAACCAGCCCTGTGCCTTATCTGCATGAGGAAATGTGAAATGGCAGCTGTAATCCCCTCTCTCCAGGTGTGCATTCACATGAAATGAAACGATGCCATGCGAGCGCACGGCCTCTGTGGGGCTGCGGGGACATCCAGGGAGCCAGCCAGACAAAAACCCCAGGGCCCTTACAGAACTAACAGAGCACTCACACTAACTGTGGGAAACGTTTCAGCAGCAGCAATATTTGTATTTAAACAGCAGTTTACAAAGTCAGTTCAGCAAATCAACACTCTAGAGAAAGGAAGGGCTTAGTAAACATTTCTTTTTTTTATCAAATGCGTGATATTTTGAGGTGAAAGAAAATAATTTGCAACAGAATGCAGTACCAGTGAGCCAAGCGTGTTCAGGAAGACCTATAGACGCAGTTTGAGGGTGTGATTCCCCACAAGCCCTTTCACACACCCCAGCTCTTTCTCCCTTCCGCTCCCTGGATGTGGCAGTGACTGCAGCCCAGGCTGTGGCAAGCAGGGGCCCTGCTTCTGCTCTCCGGAAAAGCTAAAGTAGTCCCATGTACTTTAATGGTGTCAATCCTGATTTACTGTGTCACAGCTGAGCTTGTAATCTGGCTGTGAAATAATAACTTCATGCAGACTTGAGTGAAAAAAGGTCTTGTGTAAAATCAGGGAAATGCTTTTGTTAAAGAAGAACTGTGAGATTTTCTTTTTCTTTTTTTTTAATTTTGGTTTGGTGTTTTTAATCTCTGGTAAAAAATGGGGGGCTTATTTCTCAGATCAGTTTGTCACATCAGGGTAAAATCAAAAGAATATACAGTAAATAATACTTTGGGCATTGTGGAACTAAATGTAAACAATGTATTGTTTGTACTAGTGAAATGCTTGTCTTTTTCGACATCAGGCCACTTCTGATACACTTGTGTTGGCATCATTATACTGGGGTAGGAAGTAGTCATTTATTTATTCCCTTTTGGCATCCATAGGATTTAGAGATGAGCCATTGCCCTTCTGGATACATAATCCAATTCCGATGCTTTTGGTTTTTCCAGTAAAACATCAATAATTTGATATGCTTCTATTGTCTAAAGCGGTTTTGTCTTGATGAAAGACATTGTAAGTGGGCAGTGTTTCAGAAGAAAATTTCTCTTATGTGGCTTGTCATTACGTGTATAATACGTAAGTAAATCTTATCTATTAAATTAATGAGAATGTGGGGAGAAGGAAATATTTTTGATCAGTGGTAACCAAACTCTGAGAACGGGGAGGAAAAAAAGATGTGCAAAGAGCTTCAAAATACAGCACGGCATTGTTTGCAAAAAGCCTGCTGTTTCCTTTATGTCTGACTGATCCGTGCCAGAAGCCCTCTTGAATTTCTACAAGAATAGAGCTTCAGATCATCTGCATTCAGTGCCAGAGTCATGGCCCTGGAACCGATAATTGCCTCTGACAGGATTTAATTACCTTCTGCAGGACCTTTTCTGTGTTTGATTGGAGACCACCCCCCGCTCGGATCACAGCAGACAGCAATAACGCGCCGTGGCGCCGGAGCCAATCCCGCGCCGTGACCTTGCCGAGCCCGCGGCGAGGGGCGGCCCCGCCGGGCAGCGGCCCCGGGGCTGTCACCGCGCCCGGCTGCGCTGGGAGCCGGGCACAGGGACCGTGTCAGGCTCCGTGTGCCTCCCGGGCAGCGGCGGGACGCGGGCGGGCTCCGCGGAGCATCCCCGCGCTGCCCTGAAGGAGCGGGGTGCGCTGCCCGAGCCGCCGCGGCCCAGCGCGGGTTTGTTGGGGCGATGGGCAGCGCCGCTGCTTGGTGTGCACCGCGCCGCCCCGCTGTGGTACCGACTTCCACCCGCAGCCACTGTGTTCCTTAGATTTAGTGTAGAGTCTCAATGTACCCTCATCTTCTTGGCCTGCCTTCTGCAGTGGGCTTCTGGTGGTGAAATAGCAACAGAACTTAGAGTGTGGGTTTTTTGGTTTTTTTTTTTTATATTTTCTAATTCTCAGAAATTAAATGAAATCTTTTGCCTGCACCTCGTCTGGCACCGGAATGTCGTGACAGTGTTGCTGGTTTGAGGGTTTAACTGTCCGGAGTTCAACCATCGGGGTGTGGAGCAGCTGGGAGTCAACAGATAGCTGCCCTTGGCTTTGGTTCCAAGTTATACGGGCCTTGGTGCAGGGAAAGGCCATGTCCCTGCTCCACTGAGGCCAGGGCCACGCTCCAGGTGGAGCAGGGATCGCTCCAGGCGTATTTACCGCTGTGTGTGTTGCCTTCTCAGTTCTCACCTCGGAGGGAGATGTAAATGCCATGTAGTGAAACGGAGGGCGGGGTGATTGGTGTCATGGTAACTTCTCTAACTATCGTAGGGCTGTGAGTAAAATCCAGTGCTGCTGGAGGAAGGGCATCTCACACAAGCACCTCAGGGAGCAGCGGGGGGTGCTGGTGCGATTCTTTGCCTTGAGGTTGCACTAGGGAGAGCGGTAGGCGCGTCACAGTATTGCCCCTTCCAGTCTGCAAAGCCTACCAGGACAAACGGGAAAGAGGGTCACTAACAGTGCTGCAGAAGAAGGTTACTTGAAGAAAGGAAAGCACAGACGTGGGGGAAGCTTGTGCAGTTCTGCATTCAGAAATCTGCCCCTTTGTGCAAATGCCCTGTCTGCATATTGCCACTTAGCCTGTTTTCCCCTTCTCCTAAGTTTCCATAAAGCTGAGGATCCAAGATGTTTTCATATGCTCTAAACAGGAATTACAGAGATGTAGGGCTCTCCTATCTCAAGGCTAATAAACTTCCATAGAGAAGCATTGTTTTGTAAAAATAAGTCAATAAGTTGTGTTTTTACAGGGCAGCATGTGTGTGACTGGTCTAACCAAAGGCCAGTTTAGCTGAGAGTGATTTCAGCCTTGTGTGGATGGTCTGGCAACACAGCAGTCTCTGGGGTGAAGAGACATCAGAAGGAGAAAGGTGAATGTTTTTTATAATATTTTCTTTCAAACCTCTGCTGGCATCTAGCAAAGCATGCAGGCTGCTTGTATAGCCTGAGATGGCACAAATGCTCCCAACTGCAGTGCTGAAGCTCTTCCCTTTTCCCAAAGCAAGGTACTGAAAGGATCAAATAGACAATGAACCATTCTGAGCACAGGTCCCCACAGAAACATGAAGAGAATATCCACTAGCCCTGGCTTTGTAAAATTTTTAATTTCCAGAATGGACAAAAATAGTAGCAGAATAAAACAGAGTGAGAGAGTGTGTGTGAGTGTTGGGGGAGGGTGGCTGGAATCTGAGGCAAGTTGCATTTTACTTTTTTTTTCATTTGCCCAGACAGATTCCACTGTGAACATGTAATGGTTTTCACTGAGGCACTGTGTTATTTTAAGGTAAATCTGCTGACTTCAGAATGCATAATCAGTTTCATGATCGTAATAAATTATATCACAGTCATCTCTGGTGGGAAAATGGAAGGAAACACACAAAGCGAGAGTGCCAGGACAGCTTGCTGGTTAGGATGCTAGCCTGGAAACCATGCCTTTCTTGTTTTTTTAAATAAATAATTTCAAAAGCATCTAGGGTAATTAAAGCTCATTCTGAAAGCATTGTAGGCACTCAAAATTTAAGTCTGTCTGAAAGATACTTTTGAAAATGTTGTCGCAGTTCAGTTCCACAGCTGTAAATTGGGAAGTGCAGTACTTCTTGCACAGGTGATGTATGGAAAAAATGTATTTGAAAGGTACTGCAAAAAAACAGAAGCTCTCTAAGGAGCTGGGATAGACAGCCAGACAGCCTACACAGGCTGTGGTACTGAGAACATTTGCCACTGCCACAGCTTAGGCAGTTCAGGCATCTACCCCTCTCCTGGCAGGTTGTTCCCAGCTCTTGCGTTTGCTGCCGCCACTGTTTGCACAGCAGCACAGTGAACTCGATCAAGGAATAGATCCAGCTGGTAAAAGATAAAATATATGCTGACTGCATGGCAACAAAAAAGACTGTGCCAGCCAAAACACTGGTTGGCACGTGGAGCCGAGCAAAGACTGGGAGGAAGGAGGATGGGAGCTCCTTAAGAAACCCGCTACCAAGTGCAAAATCACAGCCTACTTTTGTTTTTCAGGTACCTTAAATGTTAATCTGGAACAGCAAAGGTCGTGTTCTACTGTGCAGAAAGGATTGATCGTGGTCTGATGAGACAACCTGAGGATTTTTATCACTGATTTCTGTACAAGGAAAGCTGTCTCTCTGATTTACATATTAAAAACCAGAAGTAAAACGAAACAAAATTTGTTAACAATGGAAGTGGCTCACAACAAAGATGACTTAAAAGTCATACCATCAAGTGTTATATTTTGATTTTTCCAGAGAATATAATAGAGAACTTACAAATGGAACGCTGCCTTTAAAAAAGACAGCTATAATTTTTTATAACTTTTCTTAGAAACTTGTGTTTATCTCTTTTCTAATATTATTTTTTAATTACCATGGCCTAAATGTGAGATAAATCGTTGTTGCATTACCCATTTATATCTGAGATAAAGATCCTCATACTTTAGGTTTGTCTTTCCAGGCTTCAGTGGTGGTATACTAAAGATGAATTTCATCTATTCCATGTGACACAGGTTGTTTAACAGGAAAATGTTTTTATTAGAAGAACTGGGCTAAGGGTCCATCTGGAACCAATTGAATTCTCTAATGGCCTAACTCTCTATTTCTAGAGGCAGAGAGGGGAAAAAGCAGAGAGCAAATTCAGGCTAACAGTGCAGTTCTGCAGTCTGAATTTAAGAACTTTCCCCTCTGCTACCCCCCAGCCTCTTATTCCTGCTCTCTTGCTGTAATTTGCCACATCTCCAGCTTTGTACATACAGCTATTTTCATGACTTGCTGTAAATTATACTGTTCAAATAACTGCTGTTAAAAGTCATCATCAAAAAAGGATGGGGGAGCACTCAAATAGGGCAAATGATGGAAGAGTAAATTGTGCTGTGAGAAAGGAAATGAGCGTGGGTCTGAGGGAAGCCCAGGCCTTCCTTCAACCATTGTCACTTGAGGCAGTCATCCCTCCAGCCCTTGTGCCCTATAATCACAGACTCAGTCATAGCCTTCCATGATCAGCAGCCCTCTTTAGATATTCAAAGTATCACTGCACCTCCCAGGACTGCATGTGAGGGCTTTATCAATATATGGAGTACTATAAAAATGGAAGACTTCATGTTGCAGCCTGATTCTAAGTCCACTGATGATTCTAGATGTATTTCTGTTATTCCAAGTGGCTTTGGCTGAGCTAAAAAAAGAAAAAAAAAAAATGAAACCAAATCCAAAACATTTGCAATAACATATCTTTAGAAAGGAATTAATATCAAAAAGGCATTGAAGCAGCAATTGTCCTGATGTTATGTTGTTTATAAACAGAATTTAGCCTTATTTATTTTCATGTTGAGGCACAATGTTAAGCAACTTCTTTCTCAAATGCAGAGCAGCCTGTAAGACATTAAGTGCTTGTTCCAGAACAAAAAGGGCTACACTACATACATTAATATATGTCCTGGGATTCTCAACTCTTTTGATTGCATTACTTCTTTAGTTTGCAAGCAGTATAAGAGTAATTCTAGATATATCACTGTATTTATCTCTGCTGTTTTAGCAGCATAAAATATCTTTGCCAAAACCACCTGAAACGTTTGTTAGCGATATAGAAAAAGTGAGAAAAAAAATTGTCCCTGAAGAACATACTTTTCCTTTCTGAAGCTGGCCATTGAAAACATTTTATTTCTAAGTCAGTTGCATTATTAGCTCATATCAGGGTGAACTGATAGCAAAATGTAGAAAAAGAACATTACGTTGTTAGTAGAAAAAAACAGCTCTGAAGTGTGAAGCTGTGAATTATGTGTGGCTTGTGTTCCTTAGCACCACATCTCTGGCAGAGCATAGTTAGAGAAAATGAACATAAAAGGTGTTGATTGTAAAACACTAGTGAATATATTTGTGTATGTGTTTGGAGAGGAGATAACTGTGCAGTTCACTCCTAACCCCGTCTGCCTAAGTGCACTGCACAGTTATTTAAAAAACCTTATAAAAAAGATAAAATCCTAAGTGCAAAGAGCCTAAAAATGCATCCATATTGAGCAACTGTACCCAATTGATTATTCAGCTGGCAAAATGGAAATTTCAAGTTGCATAGACAGCTAATTGTGGCCTGCCTGTGGAATGACAGGTCTATAATTTTTAGTTTTGTGCACATTCAAAGCCAGTCACCTTGACACTTAACAGTCCATTATCTGCCGGCCACCGACCATATGATGATATTCAAAGAGTGACAGGTCTTTTCCATTACAGAATGATAAAATGCATTATGCTTTATTTGGATAAAGCTGTCTTCAGAGACAGCATGAACCAAGTGCTTATCTGATCCTTGCATGCAACAATGACACTGAGACACCTTTTAGTCTACAAGGCTAACCTGTTTTTGTTGGATTTTTCTTGTTGTTGTTGTTCTTTTGGGATCAAGATGAGTGAAATTGGTATCCCCAGTATTGTTTTCCGGAAGAACAGACAAGCTGGCATTCATATCTATGATTTCTTTCAGTATTAAATAAGACAGATTGCAGGCAGCATTGGGACACAGGTCATGCAACTACATGATTCATGATCTAAGGAGAAATGTTTGGGTTTTTATAAAAGAGATTGTTGTGTTTTCAGCATGAATACAGAGCAAGGTCAAGAAACATGTCCCAGGATACTTGCTATCAAATAAAAAAAAAAAACAACAAAGCAGGTTGAGACCTGGCATTTGATTCAAACTCAGACAAGGGGCTGGATGCAGTCAGGGACTCTGCTGCACCTTCCCTGGATGTGGTCAATGTGTGGCTGCAGAAAGAGCATCAGACTGGGGACTATCTCTGCAGGAAAAACAGCTTGAAGAGCAGACAGTGCTTGGAGGTTGTTCTTCAGATCAGGGCATTCCCAGCCTGAGCCTCTCCTCAAGGGGGATGCAGGGAGGGCAGGGAAACCCTTGCTTTGTGCAAAAGCCACAGTGGGCAGAGGAGTCTCTTCCTTCTTGCTGTGCAGGGAAAGGCACGTCTTGGAGCACTGCACACAACTTGAGTACAGGAGCTTGCAGTTCTCCAGAAGCCACGTGGAAGTCATGAACTCTGTTCTGGCCTCAGCATCAGTTTCTGTGCCAAACTGTTCTCAGTGCATGTTATTTATTTATTTCTAAATGTCAGTTTTTAGTTGTGAATTCTGAATGCGCCTTTTGAATAACTATTTCTGAAATTTCAACAAAGAGTCAGGATTGTTTTTCTTAGCCAACAGGGCCTGTTTCAGCTCCCAGGGACATTAGTGCAAAGATGCTGACTGATTCATTATGTGCTGGAGCAAGGGCTATAGGAGTAACCGTGCAGAGATTAGTTTTTGCAAGACATAACTTTTATCATCACTTCATTTTGAGATGATCTTAAAATGATAAAAATCCTGTGAATTACAAATTTACAAAGCACTTTTCTTGAGCATTTGGAGTGACCAGCAGTGACTTTTGCCACTGGAAAAATGGTTTGTGGATTTTCCAAATGATACACAGCTGTCATTTCAGTGTTAAGTACTATTTTTTTAGATCCTTGTCTATTCAGCAATAAATCTACAATATTTTTGTGGGTTTTTTTCCTGTAAAAAATGTACTTTGTATGCAAACTTTCAGTCTCCTATGTTCTCATATGTACAGTATACTGCAAGTGTTTATATATAGCTCTGGAGAAAAAGCTAATGAACAGAACATACTGTGAAGAGAACAGTCAGGAGACTTCATTTGTTCCCTACATGCTGCAATAATACTAATACACCTTTTACTCTGCAGAATGGCTTGTACTTGGGGAATTGTGTTTCATCCAATTTTCTTGCAAATAATGAACAAGTTCCCCCAGGTTTATTGGCACTATCCTGTGCACACTTTTTTTGGTGTAAATTATTTATTCTACTAATTTAACAGCAAACAGTCCTGGATAGTGAGCTTAGTGAGGCAATTTCCTACGTATTGGTTGTAGGTTAATTATTTAGGGATTGAGATATCTCTGGTAATGCCAAATAAGTACAGACCTAATCAGAGCAAGCAATTGAATGCGTCTAGGTTTTCCAAATCTCAGATCATGCAACCATTATTTGATGGTCATTACGTTTGGTGTTTTATTGCAAAAGAGCATGAATGTGTTTTGAGGTAGCCCACAAGTTAACCCTTATAGTTCCCATCCCCTCCCAGGCAATCGACTCTTTGACCCCTGTGAGCCAGCTAACCAGAATGTTCAAACCCACATACTCTGTTATTCTGGAAATGCAGGCAGTTAAGGATGTTTTTGGATGTGTGTCTTGTGGGATAGCTTAATGGTTTGGAGGCTATAGACATATGAATGCTGAAGAATCAACAGATGAATAATATTTAGGGCTACAATAAACATGCTCTGCTGATTTTTCTTTAAGGTGGTGTGCAGACACATAGTGGAGACAGCTTAACTGCTATAATTGTCACTATTTTTACAGAGAGATTTTGATGCTAATCATTTGAAAAACACAAAACATCTCATGTGCTGTGTAGCATCACTGTCCAGTGCCAGTTTAATGGGTATGGTGTATTTTTTTAATTCAATGAGCAAAACATTCTTCTCAATCATGTGAGGATCTTTCAACTGACATACAATACCTGGGTGATTCATTTGAGTAGAGCCTGGAAAGACAGTGAATGAAAAGCAGCATGAAGAGGAGTCTGTGAGCAGTGCTTGCTCTGGATAACATGTTGATGTTGAAGCATAGTTGTTTCCATTCTGCCATCTTTATTTCTACAGCAAAATCACTGCTCTGGGCTGTGTTATGCTTGGCTCCTCAAGCAGCACTCAAAGCAGCCCTGCAGAAGGGCAAGGAACTCTTTATCTTACATCCAGGTTCTACCACTCTTCAGTAGCAGTTGGAGGTGGTTTATTTTTTAAGATCCCCAACGGGGTAGTCTGTTCTGTAGGCTGGTTTTTGTTTTTTTTGGTAGGGTTTTGTTATTAATTCTCTTTATATTTGTTTTGGGGTATTTGGTTTTTGTTTGTGTTGAATACACGTGTGGATTCACTTTTAATGTTAAATTTAAACCAAGGTGCAGATGGTGGGGAAGATCTGAGATTTTTTGCTGTTGTTGTTGTTCTAAGGCAGTTCATTCTGTAGTTTTAGGTCAGCCTTCACAGAAGTGCTTTCTGCCTTACAGATGAGCTCTGCTTTCTTGCTGAAGAGTCTCTTTTGCTGGAGGAATAAGCACTTCAGTGCAAAGCTTTGGGTTTCCCAGGCTTTCCAGCCCAGAGGGTCGGGGCTGTGATGGTGGGAGTGTGTTCCTTTGCATTGGCAAGGGGATGTCTGAAGCATTCTGCGCTAATTGGAATTTCTTCAGCACAAAAGCCTTTGTGCCAGATGTGATGCACTGGTGAGAGAAATGACGATCACGCACAAAAGCAGGATGGGATGGAGTCACTCAGTGGCAGAACGAAGGAAGCCCCATCCACTGCCTGATAAGGATGTTCTGGCAGCAAGGATCTCAAGTGTGCAGCTAAACATGTTTTCCATTTCACATTCAGGTGATCTGAGATGCATCCTAACAGTATATTATTTTTCCCTATTTCATTATGTAAAAATAAGTGCAGTCCTTCAAGGAGGACGAGAAGCTGAGATGCACCAGCTCTTCTCTGGTAGGAGAACCTGCTAATTGCTAAATTCTCCAGTTGCTGTGGGATTTCTGCATTCAGAGGGAGAGAGCTAAAATAACTCATGATTGGTGGAAGAATACAAGAGAGCTCGGATAGTGTTTTAATGATGGAGTGCATCAGGGAAGCAAGGAGGAGACCTGGAGCTAGAGTCTAATGGACTGCTTCTGAAAAGATGCCCAAAAGGATGGGTGGTGAGGTCTGTCCAAGGGTCTGTGTGGCTGTGGGGTGGAATAGAGAGGTACTTCCAGCCATCAGCTTAGAGATCATTCAGCAACTTCTATTTTATGGAACCATGGAAACTAAAAATTAAAAAAACGTGAAAGGAAGGCTGTAATAGTTGGAAGAGTATATGAGAAATCTTGGCAAAATGATGAAATAAAACATACTGTTTCTATGTTAAGAGAAATATTTAACTCAATTTTAAATGCCATGAGTCGTTAGGATGTGTTAAAAGGCCAAATACAGCATAGTATGTTTTCCCAGCAAAAATGAAGAAGGAAAGTTGAATCTCACTTCATTGCAAAAAGTTTTAATTACAGAAGCGTGCTGCAGTTTTTCTTAGGTGCTGTCCCTGTGCTCTTATGTCCATCAGCTTAGAATTGTACAACTATATGTGGAAATTGAAATACAGATAATCAAAGATTTTCACGAGGTGAAAAGAGGAAAGGCTGAACTGGTTATGTGGAGGATTTGGAGTGATTGGACATGTGCTAGTTCCTTTTGTTTCACAATCATATTTTTTTAAGACAAGGTGCCAATGACAAGGAAGAAATATCACTTTTTTCATAATTCAAGAATTATATGACCTGTTAGACTGTAAGAAAAGAAAGGCTCACATAATACTCTCATCATACTCTTCTATGGACTATTCATGCAGTGAAGCTATTTTTCCTACAGAGTTGAGAGTGTG
Source organism: Climacteris rufus (assembly GCA_013398175.1). Taxonomy (NCBI): domain Eukaryota; kingdom Metazoa; phylum Chordata; class Aves; order Passeriformes; family Climacteridae; genus Climacteris; species Climacteris rufus. Next base: position 3,135,440 of record VZRZ01008454.1, on the reverse strand, counting down.
TAGGAAATTGAGCCATGCAGTGTGATTAGAACTGAGGAATAGTGCATCTAATTTTGTGGCACTGGTCTGGCCAGTGAGTGAGTGCAACAAATGAAAGACACAGCTTTGTAAAATGAATGATTTTCTGACTGTGGAAAACCACTTGTTCATTCAGTACAAGGAAGAAAAATATAGATATGGACTTAGAGAGCAGTGATGGATTGATCTTCAAAAGCCTGCTAGTTTTGGGAAAAATTTTAAATATTTTTTTTACTAACCTAGCTGGAGACACTTTAGCTAGTCCAGCATTTAAAGTTGTGCCTGTATCACAGAATCCTGTAGAGAGCTACCTTAAACAGAGGTAAATAAGCAATCCAGGTACTGAAGACAAGCTAGTTTCTAATGGTTTCTAAAGGTTTCTAATGGTTTCTAATGGTAAGGAGCTCACACAGCCCTAATTTATCCTGTTTAATAAAACACTGGTTTTTAATTACTTGTTTTGTTTTTTTTTTTTCTGCTTATACATTTTAAACCATCAGTGCAGGATGCAGGGAAATTATTGGGTTACAAAGGTGTAGTTTTTTTGGTTGTGATGCTGCTCCGGGCTGAGCATGCAGATCCCCTTCTGCCAGGTTCCTTGCTTTTGCTTTGCTGATCTGAGCTGAGATGCACTTGCTGAAATGTGACATGAGATCCAGCACTGCATTTCTACTGACAGACTTCAAGTTCCCCCTTCTCTTCCTGGCATTGACTTGAATTTTTGAAGAGGGAATATTGCAGACAGCACAGCAGTAAGGATTTTAATCCTTTTCATAACAAAATTCAGTGAAAACCTTCCGAAACTCAACATACCTAGTCTGCTAGACTTTGTGCAGTAATTGCTTTTGTATTTCTGCTGAGATGCAGTTCTTCAAGAGAGTGCAAGCCAGTAGGAATGCCTGTACAGAAGGTGTGATGCTCTCCTTTGTATCACCAAGCTCTTTCCCAGTTTATTTCCTGTCATACCCAGTGGCATGGAGACAAAGCTCCCAGCCTGTCTGCCTGACAAGGAGGGCACAGGGCTGATTTGGATGCAGTCAAACTGATCAGGGAAACTTGAAATAAGAACACTTGACAGACTCAGGGGTTTCTGGGTGGAAGATAACCTTTTAAAGTCTCAGGAGAGTAACACATGGTCTTTCAATGACTTGTCTTTCAATGAGTTCTCTCATTTTCACATTGTTCTTTGGTAGGAAATGTTTAACAGAGATTCCACCTGCCTGTTCCACAAGTAGGTCAGCATTTGATAACTGCATTAAAATTGGACTTTCCTAAATCCTCTCTCTCACTGTAATCCTGGCTGTCCCTCTCAATTTTCCTATGTTCTAATGTGCTGTTATGGAGAAAATGTTGAGTCTTTTTAAAAATTATTTCCAAATTGTCATCCACAATGGAGCTGGTTTGTTTTTGATTTGGATCACATTTTTTTCCCCAAAAGCTGCTGAAGACAGACATCACAGATATGGTGCCACGTAGGAAAGGAGGTTTTCTTATGCTCATGCAAAATTCCATGTCTTTTTCTATTTTTCTGAAAAAAAAAGAAACACAAAGTGTTTTGGGCTTGTGAAAATGTCTTAAAGAATATATTTGGACTATTTAAATATACTTGGTAATTTAACTCTTAAGCCTAACATTCAGCTCATTTTCAATGTGGCCTATCACTTCTGGTGTGACATTACTGAAAACCTTCTGATTAAAGCCAGCTCTCTTATGCATACTTTACCTCTGTGACCTATGAGTAGCTTGAAACCATTTGAACTCTGTCTAAATTGGATCCCCCTGGTTGTAAGTGTTACTGCATGTCAGTTCTGTGTCAGTTGGATGGAAATCTTGCTGCAGAGGATGAAAGTTCACAGCTCAGTATTAATCTACTGGGCAAACTACATCTAATGCCTTCAGTTTTCTTGAAATATAGCTTCTGATGACCTCTGACAGGTAAAATACAATATAGGATTTTCTAATATTCATTTTTAGTGCAGCTATTTAAAATAAAGCATGTATCATCCTTCTGTACCAAATAAATGCTGTGAGAGACAAAATTCAGAATAGTGACAAGTGGATTATTGGACATGGAGACTTTTGTTAATAAAATATGTCTAGGTCCATTACTTCACAATTGTCTTGAAATAGAAAATGCAAATCCTGGCTTCACTGAAGGAGGCTGTGTGTGGATGAACTGCTGGCTGGGATTCCCTTGATATCTGTTGGATGAGACTTTCAAACTGCTGTGAGTTTAACAAAAAAAAAAATTCCTGAAGCTGCATGGCTTCTGGAGCAGACAGCATAAATCACTGAGTGCTGGTGGAGTCTGTCTTTAACTTACAAATAAGAACTTTGAATTTAGCACCAGCTACTGTTTAAAAAAGGATCTGTATAGATTTGTGCAGCTTACATGACACCATTATCAACATCCTGTGTTACAGAGTGTCAATAGGGACACGTCTGCTCTTGTCAGTGTTAGAGAGTCTTGCAAGAACATTACATTTGGGTTTGCTTTTGAAGTGACCTTTTTGGACTCAAAATGCAACCCCAGAAAAGGAAAAATGTCTGATAGGTGCAGGTTTGTAAGTCTGCAATTTTCTGTTTAAGCTAACAGCAAAACTCTTAGCTATTTCAGAGGAGCAAGATTGACTTCTAAATATTTAGTTAGAACCTGAAAGGAAATGGATCCCATATTCCTTGCAAATTCCAAATTGTCTCTGAAGAGAGTGGGATTTGGTAGGAGGACAGAAATCTAAGATTAAGCTCTGGTTTGCAGGGGGATGAGCTGGTTCTGGGAGGGATGCTTTTTAGGAACTAGACACAAATCAAAATCATCTTTCTCAAAGCCCTGCTTCGGTCCTGCTGAGGAGAACTGATGAAGGGTGCTTGTGCTGGGCCTGAAAGCAAAGAAAGGAGCGTTTGGCTCTTCAAGAAGCCTGTGCTTCAGCCCCGTGTTTGAAAGAGAAATTTTAGTCTATGGAGAGTGTACCTACTTTTGAGCCCTTCCAGCTCCTCTGATTCTGTAGCTACAGTTTGCCATCACAAAACATTGCCATTTCATAAGTCAGATAAAATATCCCATCCTGTCATTCCTCTTAGGGAAGTACAAAACAATAGTAATAAATCAGTACCACTATGGCCAGAGGTATTTTAAGGCAGTGGCATCTGGATCGGTTCTTGGGCAGTTTATGAGCATATTTTCCTGTTGTTTCCATTTTTAAACCCAGACTTCTAAAATCCTGACAGCCTGACTCTTTTTCCTATGAGTCACAGCAAGAAATAAATTTTTGATTACAACATGTGCAAGAGCCCAGAGTCCAAAACCTTGGAGTTCTCTTCTGTCAGAGACTCTAAAAGCTGCTGTTGAAGGATGTATATCAGATGTGGGAGGAGCTCCCTGTGGGTGCAGTGTTTGGGTCACACTCCTCCCTGAGAGACCAGAACTCACCCAGAGGCAATGCCATGGGAGCTTTCTGTGAGTACATATGCTGTATGTACACACATTCTGATATAAATATATAGAATAACAGCATGGGCAATCTTCCAACAATGTGAGGAGAACAAAGTGTTTAAAAAGATGGAAATGAAGCAGCTTGCAGACTCTGGCAATCTTGTGGCTGGTGGGCTTTAATTATTGATTTTTGCTTTGTTAATTGGGCAGTATTGAACGTGGGTAACTGTGGCATTCAGCCCCAACAAATATGTGGAAAAGAGAACACTGATGAAAGCCCATCAGAAAATAAGTGAATGCTTCAAAGTAACATGAGTGTGCTCAGCTAGATTCTAGACTGAAAGAATTTAAGCATGGACTGACAGTGGTGATCTCTTCCTCTGCTGTTCATTGGCTCACATTATTCATTTTGATAGAGACCCCCAGATATGGAGAAGTAATTTAGCCATTGTAGAACTCCCAGATGTGGTAAATTTTCTTTTTAAGCTTACAGAGGGCTTTATGACAAGCCAAACTTGAAAGAATAGAAAGATGCCAACAGCAGTGGATAAAATGGTATGGTTTAATAGATTTTGCATATGAAGTAGCTGGCTAAAAAATCATGTATACTTAAATAAAAGTTTTTTGTAACAGAAGCTAATGTCTAATCTCAAAAATAAGGGTTAGATCTCGAGACAGGGCAGAATGTCTGCTCTTTTCAATTTTATCAATTTAAGTAGAAGTGAAGCCAAGGATTTCAGTGGGTTGAAGGTGATCCCGTATCTTCTGATCTCTGACCCAACAACATAAAGTACAGCCCTTAGTCTGAAGCTTGGGCAGAAGCTTAAGTGTACATTTGTCCAGGTTTATTCTAGATTTGACCTTCTTAAGGTTAACAGTTTGTTCTAAATGGGAAGAAATTGTTGTCAGATTGTTACCTTATCTTGCATGTGGGTAGGGACACAAGCTAATCTGGAAAAGTTTTGTGTCTGGATTTGTTTTAAAAGCTCTAGCATTTTGTAGGCTTGGCCCCATACTGGATATGCCACCAGGCTTGTGGAAAGTTGGAACTGAATCCCTGCTTTTTCCTATGTCTTTTGCATTGCCATCTTTGTATTTTTAACTTTTTCCTTTTCCTTTCTCCTTTCCTGAGGTGAGACATCTCAGTGGATGGGTCAGTGTGACAGTGAGATTGCTACAAACAGATGCTCTGCTTTTCTCAGCTTCTCCCAGCCACTGCCAAAGGCTGTGCTGTGTGCAAGTCTGAATGCACTGCAGGAATCCACAGGAACCCTCCCCAGGGGCACACAGAGGTACCCTGGTTAAATTCTAACTGAGACTTACAACTGATTTTGTAAACTGGTTTTCTTTTAAAAGGCCCTTTTTAGAATAAGATCACAGTTTTGAATTGCAGTAATAACATCACAAAAGACGGAATTGTGGTCAATAGGTCTGAGCAGGGGGAAAAAGCACTGAAAGAAGGGTCCTCAACTGCAGCGTGTGGGTTAACTGACAGAGATAATGACTTTTTAACACAAAGGTTTTGAGGTCACCTCATGGGAAGAGATGATACCAAAACCCATGGAAATCACACCTAGATTAGTTTAGAAACTTGAATATATTACCAGAACATCCTCTCAGGATTCCACTTACCCTTTTTCTGCTACGTCTCCCATCTGTATGTTCCTTAATAGAAAGGAATCTTCTAGATATTTGTCACCACAGCTTTCTAATTAGGCTTATTGATAATTAATCTGAATAAATCCATGTGCAGAAAATTCTCATTATAATTCTTTCTAAACAAGATATAGGACATTCAAGACGTGTTTGTTTCTGGTCATTTTCCATTCTATGATTTCTGCCACGTATGTCATGGTGAGATTGAAGTTTAGTTAAATTTTCAAATTTTAGAAGCTGGTGCTTGGTATCCACTGCTTGATCTTGATGATTGTCTTTTGTACATGAAAATGTTGATGTGACTGTAATAAATGCCCTGAGAGAAATATTTTAATTTATAATAGCACAGTTTCTATAATTTCTGTGGGGTTTTTTTGCTTTGTTTTGTTGTTTGTGTGGTTTGGGGCAGCTTTTTGTTTGGTGGGGGTTTTTGGGTTGTTTTTTTTTTTTGGTGTGTGTGTTACTTCCCAGCTCTTACTCAGCTCTACAAGCACACTGTGAAGTGTCAGGAGGAATAACATATAGCTTGCAGTCCATCATCTGCATTCCCTTTGCATTAGGTGTAACACTGGCATGAAAATCGGAGCCCCTGCTCCAATTTTTCCAGCTGTCTCTGTCTCCCTGTGATCTTTTTGTACAAATTTTCTGGCAAGCCTACGAATATGCACGCTTATATCCCTTTCTTGGGCATACACATTTTTCTGTCTCAAAGCATGGGTAAAACTGAATAGAATCAGTATTTTTTTTTCAGTAATTTGAGTGTATTTACTGATGTAGGCAAACATCAGTAAACAAAACATACATATAGTATTAAAAATGTACAATTCTTTCTTTGTCCTCTTGCTTTCAGATTTCTATGTAAGTTTGTTTTGTTTTCATTCAAAATGTATGAATAAAGCAATATCAGGATCTTTTCACTGCCATCTTCAGGTCTTATTTATACTTTTACATCTTCAGGAATTGTTAACTTTTAGGCAATAAATGTCATCTTACTTCTGAGGTTACATTTGTTTTATTTCCCCTAGTAATATTATTGCTTTAGAACTGTAATATATTTTCTATTTTGGTATTTTTCTGTTGCCCCAAGGGACTGAAGCTATAACTAGGATTTGCATTGGCCACAGTGCTGTTCTAATTCTGCACATGGTTATGGGTAGACAGGCGAGAGTGCCAGGGCTGAACATGATATTCTATTGGAACAGCTTGTGCCAAGATTTGGGCTTGAACAATTTGGAGGAGACATGATGTCACTGTCTCCATAAAGTGATTTTGAACAGGAAAGTTGTACTGTATTTTGGGCATGTGTTTCAAAAATAACAATTAAAATAATATCTTGTATGTTTTCTTAATATTTGTATTTGCTCTCTGGTTTCACAGCCTTTGCACTGCATTTCTTGTGTCCTAGTGGTATTTCTGTTTCATTATTTTCAAGCAGAGTTTGGTGACACTGATTTAGCAGTTTCTCACAGTTCACTGCTCCAGTTTTCATCAAATTATACTTGTAGTTATACTAGACACTTTCATCATCAATTTCCATATGCCTCAAAGACATGCAGGGACCAGTTTGCCAGCACTGTACTCAAATGCCAGACAATGGCTGGAATACAGGGTTTCTTTTCCTAGGGTGTCTGAGACAAAGAGTGTAGAATCCCTCCGTTCTAAGCAAGTGTCTTCAGCCTGGATGCATTAAAAATCTAGACAATAAGTGCTATAGAAGATTGATTTTCAAATGTCAAATCAAGGCGTAACAATTAACGCTGACCAGAGATGATACTGTAAGACCTTTGCCATTTCTTTCCAGAAACCTGTCTTACATTAGAGGGCACTGCTTGTGAATTTAAGTTTCGCTCTTTCCCCACAAAACAAGAGGATTTGTAAGCAGCATGAACTGTATTTTCTGTAGAGCAGAGTTTGATAATTACGATAATTAACACATAATAAGGATTTTGGCTTCAGGCTCTAGGTTTACGTGTACCTTCAGAACAGCAGTATTACTGGGAACATTTAACGTGACAAGGCTCCTGAGAATGACTGTGGAAGTCTTTTCCTTCATTTAGGGACTCTTGTTTGCTCAGCTTGGAAAGATCTCCATGTAGGAACACCTGACACCTTTGAAGGCTTTCTGTTATGTTCATCCTACAGTTTTCTATACAGGGACCACAGTTCTGGCCCAAAGGGAATCTGGATTCCATAAACTGGAACTAGATGTAGATTTGCTGGAGACCATGGTTCTTTTCGTCTGTCAAAAGCTTAAAGTTAATTATGCCAGGCATGAAGTGAAGCTCTATTTGTTTAGATGTAAAGAGGTTAACTCGAAGTAACTGTTGACAACAGTCATTATCATCATATGAATTTGCTGTTAAATCTGTAGTCTTCAAAAAAAAAAATCTTCAAGATAGCACGGGACTAATATTCTCTCTTCTGCACTACCATGTAAATTGCTTTGCACTGAGAATTAAGATCTATTTCAGTTTTGCAATTTGAGTTCCACGTGGCATTGTAACTTACTTTGAGAATTTCATATGTAACTTTCCATGCAATAGGGACCTTCTCTTAGGAAAAGAGAGAATAATTTTTCTCTGTCTGCAGGACTTGCAGTTTGTGGAGTCTGCCATTTGTAGAATGCACTCAATGTGATAGAAAACCACTTCACTGAATCTTCTCTCTAAAGTCAAAAGGACATGGGTAGAGTGAGAGTGTGGACAGGAGGCCATCTGGTATCACTGTGACTCCTCAAACTCATGGGGACACAGTTCATATTACATCTAGGAACAGAAACACGGTGTGACCAGGGTCTGCCGCAGGATGAGCTAATCTATGTGATGAAGAGGGAACGGAGTTAACTAAGTTAAAGGTCAAGGAGAGAAGAGGTTTGTAATACGTTCTACTGTAGTACTAATGCCTGTTTTCTGACAGACCATCGTGTTTTGGAATTGTTTGGTACAATGGGCTTTGAGTGCCTGAACTGCAGATGAATTAAACTGAAGGTTTTCTCATGCACTGGCTTTGACCCAGTGCATTATAAATGAATTAAATGATGAAATGATCACTTGGCAGAAAAGGCATCCACCTTCTTCTCAACAGGTACATTGTTATGCAATAAGTAGGATGTTAAAACACTTCACATTACTCCCACAGTTGTGTATTCCCTGCCACAGCTCATTGACCAGAATGTGACCCCCCAAACCTTTCCTTGTAGTGTGTCCTGAGCCTACAGCATCTGGGAGTTCCTGCAGTGATGCCTTTGCAATAACTGCTCTCTGTCAAACAACACTTGGGTCTTTATGTATATACAAAACTGAAGTCACTGCCTGCTCTGTTATGAAGAAAAAAATCACCCATACATCCTTCTCAATTTTGAAAAAAGAATGTTCAGGGGAATGTTCAGGGGGAAAAAAAAGGAATTATTTCTTCTCCAGGTACCTTGACTATCAGTTACAATGGGAATTTTTAGAAGGGCAAAGGATTCACCTACAGCTGGGTGTTTTTGCATCATTTTATTTCTACAAAAGGCAGGCAGGAAAGTTCCAGTCAAATATTTAATTTAATTTAATTTAAAGGGGCAAGGCAGCAGACAAGCCTTGTCCTGTGACAAAATTTTGGCCCAGCAAATATAAGACTGCCCAGAGGGCAGCTAGGGATATTTCCTTCAGTAGCCTTACCTGATGCTCTGTCAGCAGTAAAATGATGTGCTCTGTGCAGATTCTGCCAGAAGGCTCAAATTTCACTTCTTTTTGGCAATTGTCATTTCCCTCCAAAAGCTGGTGGGCTGCTATGGAGAGGGCATGGATTCTTTCTGAAGATGTAGTGTTTGCTGGAGTGTTGAACAGGTTAGTGTATGGGCCCCTGTTTGTGAGAGAAAAAGTAACATGAAAATTAATAATGGGACAGATTACGAAAATCAAAAGCCATGAGGCTTTTTCTTTTTTTTTTCAGCTTTTAGGATTGAGTTAGCTGCTAGTTCCAGTCTGTGATTTTGTTAAGAAGCTCCAAGAGCTAAAACCCCCAACTGGTATCTTCAAAATTGGAATCCTGTTGTTTTGGATTTTTTTTTCTCTGTCTGTTTGTTCTTTATAAGTAATACTTTGTTTTTCTGTTGTTCTCATGTTGTTGGCCAGCATGTTCTGTGACTTATGGACTACAAGTGAAAGAGCAGTGGAGAAGTTTGAATCTATCCACCTATATTCAGCAAATTTGGAATGTTGTGGGGCTCAGTGGGGCATGAAGCCTAAACTAATGCAGTTTTCTTCTGTTTCTTCTGTTCCACAGTTGGGGAAGAATTCCTGCTTTAATGAGGGGAACAAGCCTGTTAAGATGCAGCTTTTGGCAGAACTGCACTGGTCTGTACTGACATATGGTGAAACCAGCGACTTTTGGTGCAGATTGCAGCCAGTGGCTGTCCACTGCATCAAACTCTACTTCCTTAAAACGGTAAGAAATTAAAATAGCATTGTCTAGTACAGTGCCAGCATGCCCCAGTCTCTGCAGGCCAAAACTGAATTCCGTCTGCAATGCAAATGAGAACCCTTGGTGCTCTAGTCTTTAAAATGGCTAAAAAATCCAGGAAACTGAAACAAACAAACCAAACCTCTCTAATACTGTGTCCAACCCTAAAGAGAGTGTGAAACACTGGCCTAACTCTGTCGGGAGCTGTAGCACAGCCTGTGCCAGCCTTGGTCCTGCACTGCAGGCTGGGGCACTGTATTGAGCCAGTGTAGGCATTCAGGGGGCTGCTGTGGGGAACTGGGGAACTGGTCTGCCCTAAACCCCTTTCTGCTCTTTTGGCAGGAGGCTTTTTAAAAACTTCATTTGTTCTTCTCATGCAGTTTGCATGTGTTTGAAAGGGTTTGTTTTGTTTCATTTTTAATTCTTTTCTGTGTAAAAGATCACTGAAAAAATCCTGTTATTTAAGGAATGAGTGCTCAGAGGTGGACTTTAAACTTTCTTGTGTTGCTTTACTGATACTTAGGGAAGTATTTTTCTTGAAGGGCAAAATTAGGTGTGTGTCTGTGGTTCAGGGTGTCTGAACTACCCTGTGTGTCTCATGAGCTGTTAGCTCTGTCTTCTGCTTGGCAGAGACTGGAGCAGTGGTACCTATGAAGTGTATTAGAGATGACATAATAGTTTTTGAAGAATCCATATGCTTTTCTTGATACTATAGCGTTTTATAATTTTTAACATGCATCTTCTGAATATGTACATTTGATGATACTGACTTCAGACTTGTAAAAGTGAAAGAAAAAAATCCAGCCCCAACCCTGAACATGAGTGAAGTATCCTGTATAACATACACAAATAGAAAGTATTAAGGTAAAAAAAAAAAAAGCTGTTTGTTCACTGAATTTCAGCCCCCTAGAAAAATCAGTCCTGTGACACTCACAATAAACACCTCGTTTACTTTTTAGGTTTCTGAATTTATCTCTAAAAGCCTCTTGTCAAATGTGTGTTAATAAATACATGTTCCAGCCAAAATATAGATACTTTATTTTTCTGTGCTTGCATTTTGATGCTGCTCTTCTGAATTAGAGAAAGGCAACAGAATGCAACTCCTTTCTTCAGGAAAGCATAATTTAATAAATTTAAATAAAATATTTTTTCCTTCTTCCAGCAACTCCAGGGCCAGCACGTTTCTAAGGAGGGTGCATCTTTGAAAAGCATAATGAAAACAAGTACTTTATAAAAAGGAAAAGTTCCATTGTATGCTCTTAACAGAGAATGTTTCAGAGTTTGCCAAGTCATATATTAACAACAGTGCTCCTGATGACTGTGTTACAGCTCGGTGTTGTTGCTGAACACTTAGTACTGTGAAAAAGATGTGACCTTAGAATCAAGCCCCACTCTGGATTCATAAGAGCAAAACTCAAGCACCACCAACTTTAAGACCACATTGCTTGCTTTGTATAAGGACTGTGAACAATATCTATTATGAATCAGGTAAATGCTCATTGCAGTACCAGGACACTGAGACAGCGGGGTAGTGTCTGATCTCTCACCAGGTATCAGAGAGAAGCTCTTTGAGCTTTCCAATTCCCAATCCAGTCCCTTACCCAGGCTTCCCACCCTGGTTCTCCCTCTGTGCTAGAAGCTCCTTCTTGTAATGCAGATGTCTAAGGACACAACTACAGGAAAAGTCCTTTAGCAGCTGTGGAGAAGGGATGCAGCAGGTTCAGGGTCACCCGCTCCTCCTCACCTCCCCCTCTGTGCTTCTCAACTGAAGTTGGCCCTGGTAGCAAGGAAGTTATCCTGGTCTCTTTCCATCCTCAGTTGCTCATCTCTCTCCCTGTCTCGTTCCAGCAGAGCATTTATGCCGTTGTGAAGTGCATTGGATGAGGAGACTGACTCACACCAAGCCGAAATGCTTTTTCCTGGTGCTGAATGGATCCGTTTCCCAGGTGGGCTTCCCTGTGCTCACAAGAGGGCGAGTGCAGGGACAGAAGTGTGGGAAGTGGGCTGCATACTGGATTGCTTATTTTACAGCTGTTTCAGGGTAAGTCAGCTAAAAATACCTGTGAAACTACGTCCTCAGACTCTGTTCCTGGAAAAGTTTGCCCGGAAATGTTGCTTTGATTGGGTTAGGAGGACCACTCATCTGTGGGCCATTTTGTCTGAAACAGGAATTGTCCTTTGGTGGTTCACAGTGTTTACTTCTATCGAAAGGGATAATGACAATAGTAAAAAAATCAGACTGGAAGGGTAAATTTGGAAAAAAACCTAGTGCCATTTAGTCTTTTTTCAGGTTGATTTTTCTTAATTTGCCATGTTTCTAAACAGGACAATTCATCGCAGTAGATTTCTGGCTGTCAATACACGGGACCCTTTTCATGGTTTTCAGCAACAAAGAAAAAGCCGCCTGCTTACCATGCATATTTGAAGATTGGCTAGAATCAAAATTACTTATTTAAAATATATAGGTCACTACCTACTATACACGGCCTGTTATTTATTTTCTGTCTACTTGATTCTTCAAAATTATTTAGGGTTTTTTTCCTTTTCTTCTTAATTTATTTTGTTTCCTCCTCATTGTAATATGTTTGTGGAAGTCTCTCATTTGCTGTCTTGAAAGTGAAAGAACAAACGCGTCTAATCTTTACTTTGTTACTGTTGTGGCTGTTGACACAATTGCTGGGGATTTGGCGGGGGGGATAAAAGACAAAAAGAAAAGAAAACCACAACAGCAGCCTCCCTGATTCTGTCTTTCCATAGAAAAACCCCAGTTGCCCTAAGACAATGTTCGGCCTCAAAGGCGAACCCTGGTGTTTCTGTTCGCTGAGGTGAGCTTACCTACAAAGGAGCAGGGCACCGCATTAACACCGTGACGAAAGGTGCGGCGGAAAATGCGAAAACCTCTTTCGAGGATTTTTTTTAAAAATTGTTGCTGTTGCTACTTATTTATTTTGATATTTATGTGGGCAGTGGAGGAGGCGATGGGCGATGCGTGGTGCGGGGCCGGTGAGCCGGGAGCCAGGCGGGCGCTGCCCCTTGGCGGGGCGGGGGTCCCGGTGGGCTC